>CM062809.1:186366620-186741620 GCA_031772625.1 Pinus tabuliformis
CAAATTTCCAATCCCAAGAAATAATGAAGGAGGTCCAAGTCCTTCATCTCAAACTCCTTAGCAAGATCATCCTTGCATGAAAGTATCAACAGCTCATCACCTGTTAGAATCAAATCATCTACATAAAGTACAATGATAAGCAACTTACCCTCCACCACAATTTGGTATAGGTTAGGATACGCCTCATTCTTGGAGAATCCAAGTCTAGTGAAATAGTTGTCTATCCATGTGTACCAAGCATGTGGTGCTTGTTTCAACCCATACAACGCTCTCTTGAGCCTGCACACATGCGACTCGCTGCTGAAGATCTCAAAACCTTCGGGCTGCTCAATGTACACCTCCTCCTCAATGACTCCATTGAGGAACGCAATCTTCACATCCATCTGATGAATGTGGCATCCCATCTGTGCTGAGAGAGCAAGAATCATCTGTATGGAAGAATACCTTGCGACAGGTGCAAAGGTCTCCTCATAATCGATCCCCTCTATATGTGAAAAGCCTCGTGAAACAAATCTTGCCTTGTACTTCTCCACACTCTCGTCAGCTGCCTGCTTAAATTTGCAGATCCATCTCAAACCCACCACTGATTTCCCTTCCGGTCTAGGAACAATCTCCCATGCACTGTTTCTGACAATCGAATCATACTCTTCCACCATGGCGTCTACCCATGTGGGATCCTCCACAGCTTCCTCGAAAGAGGATGGCTCAGTCACAACACATTTGATCATAAGAGCCATGTATCTAGTGTACCGATCAGGTGACTGTCTCTGCCTGTGTTGGGCTGTAGGTGGTCCTACAACTTTCTCTGCATCTTGAGCCAGTCGCTCAGCTTCTATCAAGCACTTTCGCCCTCTGATGGTTGGCACTGCATGAGTGGTCTCTTCCACTCCATGAACCTCGTCCTGTGGCTGATCCACATCCTGAAGCTCATCCTTAGGAACTAATAGCTCCTCATCTACATGAAAGTGTGGCTCCCTCTCAAGCAAACACTTCATGGCTTTCTCCTCCTGAAATTTTATATCCCGTCGCACAACAGTCTTACCACTATCTGGAAAATACACACGATAGTTGTGGGGCATATCAGTGTACCCCAAAAATATCCCAACCTCTGCGGTTGGCTCCAACTTCTTCCTGGCATCCTTCATCACATGCATGTAAATGTTAGCACCAAAAATCCTCAAATGAGAAAGATCAGGCTTCTTACTAGAATAAGCCTCCTCGGGTGTACTCATGCCAAGTATCCTGTGAGGACAACGGTTCTTCACATAAACTGCTATATTGCATGCTTCCACCCACAAGTTAAGGGGTAGGCCCTGATCATGCAACATCACCCGTGCAACACCCACGATTGTTCGGTTCTTCCGCTCAGCAACCCTGTTCTGCTTTGGGTTATGGGGAGCTATAAGCTCTCTTCGAATCCCTTCTGCACTACAAAAGTCCTTGAACTCGCCAAAGATGTATTCCCACCATTATTGCTCCTAAGAGCCTTCACCTTCTTCCCCGACTCCTTCTCGACCAGTGCTTTGAACTCACAGAACTTTGAGTATGTCTCACTCTTCTTCTGCATGAAGAAGATCCAACACTTACGAGAGAAATCATCAACAAAAATCACATAATACCTGTGTTTTACTGTCGAAGCTACTGAGAAAGGTCCACACACGTCTATGTGAATTCTCTCAAGGATCATCGTGGTGCGACTATCCTTCTCATGAAAGGTGGCTTTCATAAACTTTCCCAAAGTACACCCCTTGCACTGATTTGACTGCACAAGAGTCCCTTTAGGAAGCCCTGTAGTGATCTAGTACAGTATCTTCAAGGCTCCATGGTGAAGGTGACCCAATCTCCTGTGCCACAACTCGCCATCATCCCGACTCACCAATCCTTCTGCCTTGCATGCCATTGCTACGCATCCATCTACATGCAACTGATAAAGGTTCTTCACTCGAACCCCTATCTTCCGGGTTTCTCCAGTTGTCTTGCTGCGCAGGAAAGCCTTTCCCTCACTGAAAACAACATCATATCCCTTGTCTTCTAACATCGCCATAGAGATAAGATTCTTCTTCAATCTGGGAACATGCATCACTTCCTTCAATACGAAGGGTTTACCAGAGTCCCTCTCAAAGGAAATGGTCCTGATACCGATCGCACTATATCTACCATCATTGCCCATCTCAATGTGCACTCCAAGATCTTTGTCCTCCAGATCAGAAAACAAATCTCGATCTCCTGTCATGTGAAAAGACGCACCACTGTCCAAGAACCACACCGATCCCATCACACTTGAAACCAAGCATGCAATCATGAAAAATCAAGCTCAAACTGCGAGGCTAGAGACTCTGCTACTGCAGATCCAACATCTTGCTTGTTCTTCTTCTTCTGCGAACAATTAGTGGCATAGTGTCTGTGCTGGTGACAACGAAAGCACTTCACCTTGGACATGTCCTGCTTCTTTCCTTTCGCACCAGATTGAGAAGCTTTCTTGCTCTTCCCCTTCTTTGATTTGGTAGACAAAGCACAATTTCCTTCATCAGGTCCCTTTGATGAAGATCTGTCCCTGGTATTTTGCTTGATCTCCTCCTGCACAAGATCTGACCAAAGTCTCTCCCATCCTGGCAATTTCTCCCGACCATTGACAGAGTCCTGATAGGAATGCCAACTCTTCGGAAGACCAAGGAGAGCCAAGCTCACCAAGTCCTCATCATCGACAGTCACCCCCACACTTCCTAGCTCATCTCTGCACTGAGTGAACTTCATGAGATACTTGGGCATACTGTCTCCCTTCTCACATTTGATGTTTCTGAGTTTATCCTTGAGTGCCAGCTTCCTCTGATTGCTTTTGCTTTGGAATAGATCTGTCAATGCTTTCCACATCAAGCATGGAGAATCCTTTCCATGCAGGCTGGACATAATGTGATCCTTCACACCCTCCAACAGAATCCTTAGACACTTTGTTGTCTTCTTTTGCCAAGCATCAACCTACGCAGCATCAGTAGGCTTTGGGACATCATCCTCTATGAAATCCTTCAGCCCATTATCATCTAACACCACCTCCATCCTGTCCTTCCATGGAATATAGTTCGAGCTACCCTCAAGAGCATACTCCAATCGCAATCCATTGAAAGACATTGCCACGTTGATACCAAGAAAACACTGCTACAAATTCGAATTCCACTAGCTCCAAACTCAACTGCCTTCAATCTAAGATTCGTGAGAACAAAGTATTTCTCGTACAGAGATTGATTGTATGGGATTTTATCGGATATCTCACCTTCCAAAGGAAGGATGAATCCAGAGGATACTTGGCCGGATTACAGACTCTTCCTAAAGAAATAGAATGTAAACACTTCCTGAATAGTAGATCTGATGATCAACAGCTTTGATACCATGTAGATTTTTTTTTTACAAATCATCTAGCTCTGATACCTTGTATAAATTTTGAATAATATGACACTTATTCAACAGAGATTATCCCTATTATACCCTATTGTGGAATACATGCATAATACATAACCTCCTCTATGTTGATCAACAATTTCGCAGCATAAAAAACAATGAAACATCAATCGCATGCACACATTAACACAGTATGTATCCCGAGGAAAGCTTACAGCTGAAAACCCCACACTATCTGTATATTAATGATTGAGAACATGTAACAATACATAGTACAATACTCGTCACAAGTATCCAGCACTATCTCCACCTGTTACACACAAAACTAGCTCAGATCCGAACAAGTCACAGGTTCAAATCTTCTCCACTACTTTGCCTACCTCTATTGCACACAACACCTTGTGAAAATCACTCACACTGGAAATCACGTGAGCATAGGCTATTCATTGGGCATATGCTGGGAAATTCTCATTGGCATACTCAATACATTGCTTGTGCAAAGTCTCATGCACAACTATAGTCACAACTGATAGCAATCTCAACCTCTAACACCTGTCTCCACTGAAATGTACATGCACTGAGTTAACTGATGTATTCTTCAGTTGAATTATGAGTTAATAATTAGTGAATTAATTTAATCAATTAATTCACATCACTCATCACTAGTCTATTTCACTAATTACAACTAGTTTAACCAAGTCAAACTGAACACAACTCCATCAACTTCGCATCCAACTCCACAGAACTCACATGCATGAGTTCTAACTGATGTCCTGCATGCAATAGATCAATTGACTCATAAGAAAAGCGTATATCCTTCTGACAGCTGCATGTGACCCAACTGTAGCTCAAACTGAAGTGCTCCAAGAGGATAAGATAAAGTTTATAGTCTAAATATTATTATGAGACAATAAAATTTGACTTTTCTATTTTTAATCTAGCAATCTAAAAATAGACTCTGATCACTCCTGCTGTGTTCCAAAAATAGAAGTCTATCTATTTTTCCCAACATGACCAATCATCCATAAACAACATTCTGCAACTCATAGACCATGATCCATATGTCTAAAAATAGGCATAGTCTAAAAATAGACTTTGTGCCATAATTTGCCTATGGGCCCACTTAGTGAAGGCGACTCCTTTCCACTAAGCTCCATCATCTTGTTGCATTCTCAACACCAATCCCTTGACATGTTGAGTATCCAAAATAAAAAATGGACTTCGAGGGAGAGATCTTTTTACCACCTTATTCATCCATTAAAATTTTTGCGTATGTTGAAGAGCAATCAAGAGTATTTACTAGTGGAATTATTTTTCTTGGTCAGTCCTCCCTCATTTTCGGTCCCAAATTATTAAAATTCATCCCAAGTGTCTCTTGATATTGTACAAGTGACCTCCCTCTCTAGCATCAATTCTTATTGAAGGTCTTGTCTATTTAATTAGCATTAGGTATGGATCATCATTTTTTCTTCAGTTTGAGACGTTTAATGCAATTTGCCAAGAAATGAAGTTATTTCCCCTGTCTTGTAGCATCCCTTCGATGTTTCTCCTTTGCATTAGTCAAATTATCATGGATATTTGGGTCTTACTAGTGTAGGATGACTTGTGCCAAAGCTTGGTTTTCTCCATATATTAATCCTTTCAACTCTTCGACTCCCATCGTGGGATATTGAAACTATCCTTAGTTCCTTGGATTTTCATTCTCCCTCTCATTTGTCTCACTGGACTGAGTTTGTTGAAGTGATTAATTTAGCTCTGAATTGTAGAATTACGAGTCCACAATTTAGAATGGAAGACAATTCAAATTATCAATAAAACAACAATGTGTCAACTATGATTGATAGGTTGTTGGACACCTCTCAGGCTCTACTTGTCTCTATTCAAAGGCTTGAAGACATGGTTGAGAGCAAAGGTTATCCTTCCATCTCTTCTTGGAGGAAAAATTTCTCTACCATGATGATGAAATGGAGGACTCCCTAGATGATCAGAAGGAGGAAATCCACCTTCTTAGCATTCAATTGGCTACGTTAGGAGTATCCTCGTCCACCACCGCAAGAGAATTACATGGAAGTACTAGCTCTCAGGCTCCTTTAGATCACAAAACAACTCACCTTCCTAGAGGGCATGATGAGGATGGTCGCAACACTAGGCCAAATTTTTCCTTTTGTATTGGAGACAATTTTGGTTATGTGGTTGGTTCCAATCATCTCTACTTGTTAGCAATGTTTTTTTGTAAATTCATACCACTACTTCGGACTTTTTGCAAAATATATAGTGGTTACATTTTTTGTATGAACTGATTTTCCATCCCAAGGGCTAGTAAACTCTTTGTTTACTAAGAGGAAGATATATTTTTTGTATCAGATACCAGATGTAAGGGTTTTGGGCCTTCTCCCAACTTTTATTAATATAAAAATCCCTACTTATTTCGTTAAATAAAAAAGTTGGTTCCATGAGGGATCCTTGAATATTTTACTACATAGAGGGTCTATATTCCATAGGATAGACCAATAAATAGGGCGAAAACTATATTTTCATATGTAAAACCCACATATTAGGTCCACCACAATATTTTGAATGGTGGACATCAAATTATATTGGGTAAATCCTTGTATGAACCCTCAAACATATCTCAAAACATTAAAGACCTCCCAAAAGTATCTCCTACCAATTACAGGGCCAAATCAAGCATGCATGTTAAGGTTGATCCATGTGGGAATATAATGTACAAGTGAAGGACCTAAAAGTGAAAATAAGTAACAATAATAATCTAAAGAAAGAGACCAAGGGACCTCATGTAGGCACTAGATGTCAAAAGGGCAACGCCACATTTTTACATTTAAGCCTAGAAAATGGGAAGCATAAAGAAATATTAATAACACATGTAAATAATGACTAATAGTAGGAGGCATCATGTCATTGATGGGTGTTACGTACATGGGAGAAGAGTCATATATTATCTAGTCACATGGTTTGTATATGATGAAAACTAAAAGTGCAAAGTCCATACACTTATTCTTCCCTATATAGAAGGAGTTATTATTTTTGAAGAGCATAATAGTGAGGTACCATTTAAATGAAGAAAAACATTTGGCAATAAATGCATGACAATAAAATACTAAATGATATAGAAAGGAGAACAAGACCATGTTATAAAAGTGTAGAATGATCAAATCTCCCGTGTAGCTGAAAATCTATAACATGGAAAGTTTGAACCTTTTATGTCATGATGGAGGTCCTCTCATCAAAACATCAATAAACCAATGAAGAACCATAATAGTCGCATGTGGTCACATGACATAAGGAAACAATAAAAATAGGAAAGAAAATCCATAAGCAACAAATGCATGACGAGAAACAAGGGGGAAAAGAGTCAAACTATTATAGAAGGAAAGGGAAATTATACTAAGAAATTACTAGCCATGAAAGCATGACAAGTCTAGCTACAAAAAAAAATAATAGCTAAACTATGGTAGTATAAAAAACATTGTCTATTAAAAGGAGATAGTAACAACTTGTGAAAACTTGAGAGATTTAACTATTTATAGATAAACAAAATAATAGAGGAAATAGGTATATCAAGGTTCAATACAAAAATGTCTATATGCATTTTACGAGAGAATATGTGTGATTCCTACACTTACCTAGGCATGTGGAAAACCATGCAGTGTATCTACATAAGTACAACCATATGATCATAGTGAAAATGGGACCATTTCCCCTAGTAGGAAAAGGCGGGATACAAGGAAACAACAACTCCCTAGGTGAGGAAGGTGAAGGAAAAAATAGTAAAAAACAATAAAGAGAAAACCATTTTGGTTACCTTAAGGGTTGAACAAATTAAGATGGGAGAGAGACATCCTACCTCATGACATGAAAGACAACCTACCTCATTGTTTTAGGGGAGTGCATAATGGTTATTATGGGGGTGGATGATAGCTTGAAATAAAATGAAATCAAAATTGATAACAACCTTGCAAGTAAACTTGAGAGATGAAGGAAAAAACATAGCTAATCCAACAAAGAAGGGAAACAATGATGATTGTAAATAGTGAGGTGAAAATAGAAGATAATAAAAATACAATAAACAAAAGAAACTTAAATCATACACATAAGAGACAATGACAATTGCAACTAATGTAAGGAATTCATCACATCTTAAGAAATAGATAAGGAAGACCATGAAGTGAACTATATATTATAGAATGAGAGAACTCGAGGACATGATTTATGGAGAATAGAGGAAAATGAAGTAGGAGGACAGAAGTGCACTTCAAATGTAGAAAGAAAAGAGGCAAGATATAAACCCACCTTAGACAAGGGGAAATTATAGGCACAAAAAATATTAGGAGCATAACTTTAGAAAAATGGTTTAGGAAGAGAAAATACAGATAAGAAGGGAGTGCACATGGGTGAGAGTAGAGGTTGAAGGAAAAGGTCCTAACTCATTGCAATAAGAGGGAGAACCAAGGGTGAAGGAGAGAGATAAGGAGGATTGGAAAAAACTTTGGTTCGGATTTATACAGGAATGAAATGAAATATAGATATGAGAAAAAATACAAAGAGACAATGAAAACATAACTTCAATTCATTAATAATAAAGTACTGAAAATTGTTTACATGCAAAAAGGAAATAAATTAGCTCATATGATGGTAGCTTATCTCTGAGAAGAGATGTGGTGACTACATGAATTTTGAACTATGTTATAATGAGGCTCGAAGGCCTATTTATTATTTAGAAAAAACGAAAAACCATAAACATCCAAAAACTAACAGCGAGCACTTCGATCAAGTTAGCGCTTTCATGACAAAATCCCTTATTGTCCTCGACGCCCTTTCTTGTTTATTGTTTATTGTTTCCTTCACCAATATCTTTAAGGGATCTAATGGGAAACTCCACTATGGATTGGTCACTCCCAAAGGGCTGTGGAGTTTTGATAATTTTACCAATAGGGTACTGGATGCTGAGAAATTCAAGGTTAAATTCCTCATTTTCATGCACACATTTCTATCGGTTCTGGTGTTTGCTACAAATGTGCTTATGGAAAATAATGTGGTGAAATGTTTGTATCCTGCACCTAAACACCAGATGAAAGAAGTTTTGGATATGTTTCCCGTGGGAATCACGATATTTTGCAACAAGTTGTTTGTTGTGTTTCCTACAACCCGCCATGACATTGGCTATCTTGTTTCATCTCATCACTACAATCCATGTTTTCAGCTTGATATTCTTCTAATTTTTCTGATTGTAATTAAAAAACATTCGTTCATCTGTGATTGACATGTAAACAAAACTATGTTTTATATTTGACACCTTTGGGTGTGACAACCAGGGATTTCCATTCTTATTGTTTTATGGATGCACCGGGGATTTCCATTTTCTGTTAATAAAGAGTGAAATTACCTATAAAGAACTATGTTCTACTAAATTTTTGTAAAGATCTATACTCTTTGTAAAGATCTATGTTCTCCTAAATTTTTGTAAAGATCTATGTTTATCTAATTATGAAAGGAAAAATTTAAACATTTCGTGATTGTATAGAAATAAGAACTGAGCAATTGTTATGTGTTTCTTAGTTACTTTTTTACTTTTTCCCTATTTAAAGATACAATTACTACTTAATAATTATGCTAATAGGTTTAATTTTCCCAATTTAAATATACAATTAATACTTAATAATTATGCTAACTAACTATGCTAATAGGTATATTTCAAGAATAGGTTTTTCAGAATTTTAATTTGATTATTAGGTGATAATGGTATAGATTTAAACTCCATGAAATATGCTAGAATATTCATAGTAATATTCATAGATAAAAGCTTAATATTTATCTTCAAGTTACTTATGCTCTTTTAATTAATTTATCTCCAATTAATTAATTAAAGAAAATGTCACATCAACACATGTCATCTTGGGCATGTGGTATTGATATGCCATGGTATTGTAACAAAATCTAATCTCCATGGTAAAGGGTCCGTGAATCTCCATGGTAAAGGGGTTGTGAATCTCCATTATTAATAATACCGTTTAACTCGTATTAGTTATTTTTAAAATTATTAATAATAATAATAATTTAAAATAAGATTATAATTTAGTTAATTTTTATGATTTTTTTAATTGGGAATGCGAGATGTATCATGAGGTAAGTGTTTTGATCCTTATCGTGAATTGATTTATGCCTAACCACATTTACCAAACATTTAATTTATATGGCTATACTACTAATAATATTATAGTCTATTTCTTTTATGTTTTTGAGCTGCCTTATAAATACAATTAATATTGAATAGTATTATAACCCTGATGGGGGTGGAGGAACAAATGGAAATGGTGATCGAGGGGAGGGTGAGGGAGATCACCCACCAACCCACCAACTCCCAAGAATACTAAGGAGGGGTGCGGTGTGGAATTCCCACCCCCACCCCATGCACCATGCACATGACCTCACTAGAATTTACGATGCTTCAACCATTTCTATTTCTCTCAATCCTTCTTCTTGGTTGTTTTCTTATGAAATATGTGTGGGTTATACAAGGGCCACACAAGGGCTTTTACAAACAACTATGCAAGCCAGATTATTAGTTTTTTATTGGAAATTGTTTGAATGAGTGGCAATCTACAATGGGCATCATTGGCTATAGAAGGAAAGGCATGCACTATCTGTTAGACAAACCTACCAAAAGCATAAAATTTCCATTTCTGGAAGCTCAAGGCCCCATATTTTACAAGGAAGATAAAAAATCTAGGGCTTCTGGATTAAAGAAGATAACTAACTCTTACACAATGCTTGAGTTGGATTGGAATAATTCGAAGGCACTCCACTGAGATGCTAGTTCGTGGTAGAATACCTACAATTCCTCCAGGTCAATAGTTAGGGTAATTCTACGCTTATGGATTTTCCGACTCTGCTTTATATTTTTGGTTGGTTGTTTTGTGATTCTACATTTTTAGTTCCTCTCTTGGATTAAGTCTATGGATTGTCAACTTGGGTTTCTCTATACAACTCTATTTCTTCTGTGTCTATTTCAAGTAGTTAGATTGCATGCCTCTTGGCTCCCTCTCTTGTTCTTTGCTTTCTCGTGAGTCTAGAATTTCCTTGTTGGTAATGTTCTATGTTTTTCTATTCCCTCTATAGACGCTTGAGAGGTTTATTGGCCCTATGGTATTGTGGAAGGTGGGGGGGGGAGAGCGGCTGTGAGCCCCCTATATGTACCTAGATTACTCCATTAGCCCATACAAAGTTTGTTAGGTCTAGGTTATAGGGGGAATTTCACTCACGGTATTCTTGGGGACTATATCATTTAATGGATTGGCTTTCTCACAATGCCTCGAAAACATGGTCATATTCGATGAGGTGCTGGGGAGCATGATCAGACTAGTAGGCATTGCTACAAGGCTTTGGTCTAGGAGGCAATCACTGCTTTCTAAGTTGTGACATCTCCCCTAGGTACACCAAGGGGAGGAGAAATAAGTACATGCATTCAATCACCCTTCACTGGAAATTGTGGACTTTATTGGGACTGTTCTCAAGGAGAAACATGACGATAAAAATGAAATCATTTATTTTCTCAATGATCTACAACAGAACCAATGGAGAATGCAAGACAACCTTGATCGCCTAGATGCTCACGTGGGACATATGGAGAAGCACATATAATGTGAATTCAATATTTTTATACCCCTTAGCACTAGACCAGAGAACTCTACTCCAGTAACCTCATTTGAATCTTTGATGGCTAGCTGTTGTGTTCTAAATCTATGGCTCTTTTTGTCATTCGAACATCTTTTGTGTTGGACAACATAGTTAATTTTGTTTGATGTAGAAACTCTGGTGAAACACATACTAGGTAATGAATCTAGTAGGAGTAAGGTTGGTATAAGTTTGTGAAAGCTATGAACAATGATGCAATCTTTCTCTTAATAGAAAAATTCCGACTTACAAAAAAATAATATTGAATTATTATTCTAACTCTTTTTTATGTTTCTAAATTCTTGAATCCTTTTTCTTAATCTAACTCTTCTACATTTCCAAAGTTCCCAAGCTTCTTACATTTGGGTTATAAATTGGATACTAGTAGTGAAGTTCTTACATTTGAGTTTTGCATTTAGATCTTAAATTCCATACCAATAGTGAAGTTTTTACATTTGGATTAGAAATTCAAAACTATTATGGAAGCTCTTACATTTTGGTTTTACATTCGACACCATTAGTGAAGTTTTTGCATTTGGATTATAAATTTGAAACTATTATGGAAGTTCTTACATTTGGGTTATATATTGGATACCATTAGCAAGGTTATTTTAGAAGTTATTTTCTATTTTAACTATTTTCTTTTATATATTGATTTGTTTTATTTGTTTAATAATATTTATTTATTTTTAACTTTATTCACGAGAGATTTGAACATTAAATATTAAATTTCATGGCTTATGACATACTTTATAATATGACGATCACCAATTGAATACTCTGCAAGTTTGTTCAATAATATTTTCCATTAAAATATTAAAAATTTAATATTTTATAACAATTACTAAAAAATTTGAAATTTATGAGTATGATTGGGATTGTATTACATTTTATACTAAGCCGCATATGATTAATTTTAACTAAATTTACCTTTTTAATTTTAATTAATGTATAATTTATATATATTTTTAATAATTTACATATTTTTAATTAAATATATAAATATTTACAAACAAAAAATATTTTTTAAAATAAATAAATAATTTATATTAAAAGAAAATGATCTACATTAAATATAATATAACTTATCCAATTATCAATTTAGATTTTAGTTCATCATCTTTATTTTCATTTATATATTCGTCTAATATGGATTTATATTCTATACTTCAATTCATAGGAAGTTTTCTTAATTCATAAGAGGTGTTGTATGTTTTGGGTGGGTGAGGAGTGTAATCAATAACTAATTTAAAATTTTAATTATTTTTTAATTTATTAATTGCTATCGTTTAGATGATTTTTATTGTTGTTATTTATTTAATTGGTATATTTAATATTAGGTATATGATTAAATTTGGTGATTTTCTAGTTACATGTTTTAAATGACATCTTTATATTTTGGTAATTTTTATCATTACTTGTTTTTCAGGTAGGTGGCTTTAATATTGTGGATGAATTATGCTCTTCTCTCTATCAAACTCAAATTATCTTATATACTTTCACATGTTTTCTAACATCACTTTTTTTTTCTCTATCTCCATTCATTGTTTTTAATTATGAGTTATATGAAGTTTACTGATCTAAATTTAAATCCCATCTCTTGGAAACTAATTCTAAATCCAATCTCTTGGAAATTTATTATTTTTTACTTAAACTAGCTTATCTTAAAACCTATCTCAAACCTTAGTGACAAAAACTTCTAATTTTTTTTAAACTATATGGTCAACAACAATGGAAGCCTATCATCCTTTTGTTCATTATTCTCCATCTAATATCCTTCATAGACTACACTTTAATAATGCTCTATTTAATAATGATTGCAAAAACCTTTTTAGACTTTTATTAGATACACATTTTCTAATTTTTTGGCCATAGTAGTGATACAAACAATTACTCATCAACTTCTTAGAAAAAAAATAGCAATTCAAATTTGCTTAAAGAAAATGATTGATATGCTTCTAATAAGGCATTTGGAATGCCTTTCTCACTAAGAAGAGTATTAGTGTAATGTTTGATGTTCATATTTGGTTTGGTTGTGTCTAATCCATTTATGATATCCCTAATAAATTGTTGTTTATATTCACCTCCATATTATGTAGAGAATATGGATGGAAATACTAAATTTAATCTTCATAAAGTCCTAGATGTTGAACACCTTAAAGCCAATTTTCTCTAGCACAACCTATCATGTCATTGTCCGTGTTGAATTTTGAATTATATAATCTCTAGCAATTTCTCTCTCTCTTTTTCCAAGATTACTCATCCCATGTTTTAGTTGAAAACCACATTAATTCTAGTGATTATAGTATCATTATGGTTGAAAATGTCCTAACCAATTTATTAGTTGTGTATTGATAGATGAATACATTTCAAAATTTGTAAAACCCAATAGATTGTGTGCAAAGGGTTGGGCTATTTTTAGATACAATCTTGGATCTACATATCATATCTTGAATTTCAAGGTCTTTAATAATTATATAGATGCATTAATGAGAAAGAGAAAAGTATGATGTTTCTTTGTTTATTTTGGGAAATCATTCAATATTGCCATTCTGCATACTTTTCTTAAAATACTAAAGTAATTGGGCTTTCTTCGTTACTACTTTATATAAAATGGTTATAGGAAAAATGAAAGTTAGTAGTGTTTCAATGCTTACATTCACAACATTATTGGTGTTGAGGAAGGTTTACCCTTGTCTTATAGATGAGTTGAAGAAGTAGCATCTTAACAAGTTAAGAGCAAATGAAGATCATATTCCTTTCATTATTATTATTGTCATCATTCTAATCCAAAAGAGTATAATTCTTATACCATTCAAGTTCCCAAAAGTAGTTGGATATACTTAGTGACATATATGACTAATGGAATAGAGGTTATCTTCAAAAAATTATGTTATGTCTTTTAATGTTTCTAAAAAATGGCCTATTTAATGTTCATGCTTGTTACAAAGGAAAGATGTGGGAAGTTATAGCATCTAATGTTTATCCATGTGTTTTGTTTGTCACACCATGATTTAATATGGACCTTGCTTTTCAAAACCAAATCAACAAGGGTTATTCTTCTCTATTCCTTCTGGAGAGACAATGGTCTCATCTTCAATATGAATATGCCCATTCTAATATCATTTTTTTCTGTAAGTTTGTATTATCAACTTTACTATATAGATATGCGAAATTTAATATAACAAAATTTGACAAACATAATGATTATATGTTGAGAGAGTCTTTTCTTTTCTCTGTAAACTCCATATATCTAAGATATTGAAATTTTGTATTGTTATTGTCACATAGTTTAAAGTTTACCTTTTACCATCCAAAACTATTGAATATTATGACCTTTCTACACCAACTTCATTTCCTAGATCATATGTTGAATGCGTATTTTTTCTTTTATCTCTAAACTTAATATATCTACAAAATATTGAACCATTGTATTATTATTTTCACAGAGTTTAAGGCTTACCTTCTTACCATGTGGGAACTATTATATTATAGCAACTTTCTATCCCAACCTTATTTTCTAGACCGTTTTAGCATTTGTAAGCAAAGATTATCCCTTTCTTTTTCAATATTACGTGTATATCCACAATTATTGTTATCAACACTCTTGTTATGAATAAATTATAACACTAAACACTTTTTTATCTTAGATATAAAAATGTTTCACAATCCAATATCTTTATCTTGAAAATTTTCCCAATATATTTAAAAGACATATGCATAAACGAACTATAAATAAGGTTTCTAAAATTCATACAAATATACTTAAATTTTACCCCATAAAAAATAAAAATAAAATAAATAAATTATAAACTTTAATATTATCATTGTATTAATTAATCCATATAGAAAATGACGATCACTCCGAGTTATTAGAGACTATATTTCATACCTTTTAGTACATCATCTTGTGAGATTTAGAGCTCCCTCTCACAAGTTGAGAATGGATATTGGATATTACATACTTCATGATCAACTTAATATATGAAATAGGGAACTTTAATTAAATGAACACGCCATTTTCTCTTATTCAAAATATCATATAAGATGTATGATATTAATACCTATTTAGAAATCTTCTCACTTTGAAATCCTAAATTCATTATAAATACAAGAAGTGTGTTCTCATTTTTCAATACTAGAAGCGTGTTCTCATTTTCATTTAAAAACTTAATTAGTTCTAAAACATCGATCCCATTTAGGCCCCTTTTCTTATTATCCCATCATTCAAACAAATTATAGGAAGAGACACATAGATCTTGTACGCTGTGCAAAGAGCACTTCACATGAAATCCCATAAGTTTAAAGCATAGGCTTTTCTTGGATTATAGAGTTATTGTGGTATATTACTTATTTATTCGAGCCTTATTATAATGTTCCTCGAAGGAATTTGAACGAGCTCAGTATTATCTATTTATATCCTTTCTCTCATCATCTTTCTCCAATCCTTCTCAAACATTGCCTTCATATATTTCCTTCCCTCTTTCAATGGAGACACAATAGGCATTTACTTTTTATTTTTGTATGTCTTTCTTACCAAGCCTAAGTAATCGAATTTGGTTACTTTTAAACACTAATATTAAATTAAATTAGTTAATTCAGATATTGATTCATTCATTACATTAATACATATGTAAAGTGAATAAAGTAAATAATAATGTGTTTCACATTAATTGTTTTTAACATCAAGTATATATAACATTTAAATCGGACGATGATGATGGTGATGATGGTGATGATGATGATGATGATGGAGGTGATGATGGTGATGATGATGATGATGATGATGATGAATTTTATTCCCATTAATCACCAATGGGGGTGTTATGATAGGATTTGAGGAGCTTAGGTCATCATGCCCACCATTCTAATGGACAACGTACACACTTTGCGCTTTGCATGGAGCCCTCTAGTTGACATAGTGTTTATGAGGTGATAGAAATGGTATTTGAAGGCATTTGCAAGGGTAGGGATGGCAGAGATGGGGCTATTCCATGCTTCTGGTTTGAGAATGGAGTGGTAGTGATTGTTGGAAATGCTTTGGAGAGGGAGGTGAATCCATGGCTTTTGTGGTTGTGGGATTCCATAGACTTTGTAGTGAGCAATTTTTCGTTGCTCTGGAGTCCCGTGCTTCCAACTCTTGGTCACCGGGTAGTATTATGTGAGTTTTATTGCGTACATGTGGGAAGACGAAGACTTTCTGTAAGGCTTTATTGCCAATGACTAGAATTGGTGGGCCCTATGTCTCTCTTTTGGTCCTGTTTCTTTTAGAGAAGTTGGGTTTGCATGGTTTTTATGTGGGTATAAGAAATTGGGTCCTATATCTCAATTAGTGGATGGGTCTTGTTTATGGAGGGTTGGAGCCTCTATAAATTTTGTAGCCCAACTAGGGTCATGTCTTCTGAGTTTTTGTTTGCTTGGTATAGTCAAAGTGGGTATTTTGAGTCCAAGAGTGGTTTATGTGGAACAAGGTTTGCCATGTGTTAGAAGTGGGGTCTAGTTATTTCTCCATGGGTTGTTGAGTATTGTAGCATTTGGGTTCTAACGTTTCATTTGGTGTGCTCAAGTTTCAAGGGGTCTAAGTCTCTAATTGACATGGATCTTCCCATCTCTTTTGTTAGTGAGTTTGTGTCAGATGTAAATAACTATGGGTGTTGTTTCTACAATGACGTTCTTTGGTAGTTCCTAGGTCTTGCTAGGGTCAAGTTGAGTCAGTGGCTTTGTCCCTTTGCAGGTAGAGGCAATCCTGTTAAAGAAAAAAAGGAACTCTCCTGTGGTCCTACGTTGTCACCGAGGCAGAGAGGGAGCACAAGGGATTCACTAGGGGAGAAATACCATGTATAAAATAGGTTGTAGATTTGCAACTGCTCATGAAGTTTTAATCAAAATCACAAGACAAAAACCTACTCTATTGCTTTGCAGGCATTAATTCACAATTTAGAAAAAAATTCTCAGAGATGCAAGAATAAATAACACACATGAAACAAGTGTTTTTATATGGGGAAAGCAATCTTCTAAAAACCCCAATGTCTGCTTGTGTTAATCAAATTAATAAAGATGTATTACACTTTCTTTGCTAAACTGAGCACACCCTACAAGTGCATAACCTATCTCTCTTCTCACTGAAGGCCTCTGACCCAGAATTAGTCAAATTTTGCCCTGGTTTGATCTCCTATTTCCTTGCATCGTTATTTCAGGAATTAAGCCCCAATTATTTAGGAAATTACTCTAATTGAATTGCACAATTCCTCAGGCCGATCATTTGACTACATGCAACACATGTACACTGAAGACTAGTATACAACTCATGTTACACTGCCTTGGAATATCCACCTCAAATGGGTAACTAGAATTCTTTGCATGCACCAGATATTTTTGGGTTGATTGATCAGTTAAATGGATGATCATTGTGTTTGACTGAAGTCCCACTGCTTAACTGACCTTCCACTAGTTCATAAAGTTGGAACTAGTTTAACTGAAAACAACCTGAGATAACTGACCTTGATTGCTACAAATTAGAAATCACATGTGTTGAACTGAACTACAACTCCTCCAACCAAATTTACTAAGTAAAATGGGTGACACAAGCCATGTCACACAATTTAACTAGGGAAAATTTGAAGGATGGAAAATTATCTTGAAGTTTAAAAACATTGGCAAATCTCACTATTCCCTAATATGCAAACTATAAAATTTTTATTGATATATTTGTAAAATTTTCAAATTTATAGTAATTTTATATATATTCCCTATATAATGTTAGCGATTTAAAAGGTAAAATAATTGTATATTGTAAAATTTGGGTGAATCATTTTTAGAAAAAACAGAAAATGGGGAATCTTTTTTTTGGAAAAATTGTGGAAAATTAGTCCACTTGTGAATATTAGCCACTAAAATTTTCCATGAAGTTAACATCATCCAAGTTGTCTACTCATGTGGAAATTCAATTTTTCTCAATTTAATCAAGGCAAAATAAAGTTGAGAATTTCTTGCTACATTTTTCAAAACTCCCTCTTAGCAAGAAAGGGATTAACAACCACCCTTATCCTACACATGTGGAACTCAAAATTACCTCTTGACAAGGCCTTTATCAAAATGTCAGCATCTTGTTCTTCTGGATTTTAGACATCTGTGCTTTATATTTTCTGAGTTAGTAACCGGAGAACCCACAGTAATACCCATATTATATCAGAATGTATTGTAACAACATTATGCACCTCTACACACAGTCCCATAAATAGTGATATCAAATATCTATATACTTGGATCAATCGTGAAAAAAAGATATTTTCATAGAACTTGATGCTACTTTGATTATCATAGTAGATCACAATTAGATCCATAATTTGACCAGGCAATCCAACAAGTATCTTTCTCATCCAGAGCACCTCACATGTTGCTTGACTGGAAACCATGTATTTTGCTTCTGCCGAGCTATGTGCCACAGATCTTTGCTTCCTGCTATACCATGAAATAATTGTTGACCCAACACTGAAATTTCCACCTGATGTACTCTTTTAGTTTGATGGACTCCCCACCCAATATGCATCTGTGAAGCCACATAACTTCACTTCCTCTATCTGTCTGTACCATAGTCAAAACAGGGTAGTGCCTATGAAGTACCGTAGAACATGCTTAGTTTCCTTCAAAAATAATTTGGTTGGCCTTACCATAGCTTGGCTCAGCTGGTTGACTGAATAGAACATATTTGGTCATGTGTTCATAAGATACATTAGTGAACCCACCAACTGTCGGTAAACAATAGCATCCACTTCCTCACCTGAAGTGGCATCGTCTTTCCTCCAGTTTCTTACTATAGGTGTCTCCATGGGTTTGCAACTGTCCATGCAAAACCATTGAAGTATCTCATTGGCATACTTGCCCTGAGAGACAAACAATTCCCCATTTCCTTCCAATCTGAGGAAGTAGTGCATGAGACCCATGTCCTTCTTTTCAAATTCTCTTACAAGGTCCTCCTTGTAATATCTAATCAACTTCTCATCACCAGTTAAAATCAAGTCATCAACATATAATACAATAGTCAACAATTTACCTTCTACCAAAATATTATAGAGGTTTGCATTCACTTCACTTTTGGTGAAGCCCAAACCTGTGTGATAGCTATTGATCTTAGTGTACCAAGCACATGGTGCTTGTTTGAGACCGTACAATGCTCACTTGGGTATGCACACACAAGACTCTTCATCAAAAGTATCGAAGCCTTCTGGTTGCTTGATATACACCTCCTCCTCAATAAATCCATTGAGAAATGTTATTTTTACATCCATGTGGTGGCTCTTCCACCCCATCTGTACAGCTAGAGCAAGAATTAATCTAATGGATGAGTACCTAGCTATAGGAGAAAAGGTCTCCTCATAGTCAATCCCCTAAACTTGAGAGTATACCTTGGCCACAAATATGGCCTTGTACTTTTCTTTGCTTCTTTATGCTGCATGCTTTACCTTGAAGATCCATCTTAAACCCACAAATTATTTGTCTACTAGTCTTGGGACCACTTCCCAAACACTTTTCTTTACAATGGATTCATATTCCTCCACCATTGCATCAACACATATAGGTTTCTATACTACTTCCTCAAAAGAGGATGACTCATTCTCTGCAATCTCAGTCATTAGAGCCATGTTGCTAGTGTACTGATCTGGTGACCTTCTCTACCTGTGCTAATTTGAAGGAGCGCCCATATTCTCCCTTGCATCCCACACAAGTATCTCAACTTCCCTGGTCCTTTTTCTACCTTATCTGGATGGCTATGCTTGAGTGGCTGTCTCAACTCTCTTCTCCTCAATTTGTGGCTACTCCACAACTTCTTGAGGTTCCTCCTTTGGAGCTAAAAGCTCCTCCTGAGGTGGGATTTTAATCTCCCTTTTAAGAGAGCACCACATCACTTTATATTCATCAAATTTTAAATCACTTCGTACAAATTTTATTTTGAGGGATGACAAGTACACAAGGTAGTTGTAGGGAGTTTCTGTGTAACCCACAAGTACCCCCAATTCTGTTGTTAGCTCTATCTTATTCCTTGATTCTTTGGAGACATGATAGTAAACAAAATCTCAAAAAATCCTGAAGTGCGACACTTCCGACTTTCTCCATGAGAAATCCTCCTTTGTTGTAATCATGCCCAAAAATCGAAGAGGACTCTGGTTCTGCAAATAGACTGCTATGTTGCATGCCTTGGTCCACAAATGCAAGGTAAGCCTTGATCTTGCAACATCGCCCTCGCTGCTCCCATAATGCTATGGTTCTTTCTCTCAGCAACCTGATTCTGCTATGGGTTGTGGGGAGTTGTCAACTCTCATCGAATGCCTTATTTTTCACATATTTTTTTAAATTCATTCGACACATACTCACCTCCATTATCTCTCCGAAGAGCCTTCACCTTCTTACCCGTTTCTTTCTCAACCAGTGCGTTGAATTCTATGAACTTGGAGAATGTATCATCGTTCTTTTGCATGAAGAAGATCCAACACTTCTGTGAGAATTCATTAATAAAAATGATAAAATATTCGTACCTAGTAGTGGAATCTGTCGAGAAAGGTCCACAAACATCATAGTGGATCTTTTCTAGGGATGCATGTGCTTTGTTGTCCTAATTATGGAATGTGTATTTTATGTACTTCCCCAAAGTACATCCTTTGCATACATCTTGCTTCTCAAGTTATCCTTTAGGGAGGCCTGTGGTTATCTATTGCATGATCTTCAAAGTGCCATGATGCAAATGGTCAAGTCTTCTATGCCAAAGTTCATCGACATGATAGATTTGCCCCTTCTCCATCTTTGTGATCAATACAACACAATCCTCCACATATAGCTTGTACATTTTCTTCACACAAACCCCAATATGCTTCACATGTCCCATGGTTATGTGTCTCAGGAATGTCTTTCCTTTGTTGAAGATCACATCATAACAACGATCTTCCAAAACTACAACAAAGACAAGATTTTTCTTTAGGCCCAGAACGAGCACGACATCCTTGAGCCTGAGGGGGGAAGCAGACTCCCTCTGAAAGGTGACGGTACCAATCATGACCACACCATACCTTCCGTCATCCCCCATCTCGATGTGCATCTGCAAATATCTCTCCTCTGGGTCTCTGAAAAAGTCTCTACACCCTCTCATGTGGAATGATGCACTTAAGTCCAAGTACCACACGCTTCACATCACTGTGTTGGACATGCATGCAATAAGGGTAAATTCAAGCTCTAATTGTGAAGCCAAATCTTCACCTGCTACCCCTCCCGAGGTCTTCTTGCTTGTATTCTTATTTGGACACTTCATGGCATAGTACCCAAATTCATGACAATGGAAGCATTTAATTTTTGACAAATATTTCTTCTTTCCCTGTTGACTAGATTCTAGTTTGGATTGGGATTTCTTCCCTTTTCCCTTCTTTGCCTTTCTAGCCAATGCAAAGTTTTCTTCACCGTTTCCCTTGGATGAAGTCCCATCTCTAATATTTCTCCTTATTTCCTCCTATACCAAATCATACCATAAGCTATCCAACTTTGTAGTTTCTCCCTCTCATTCACCGAATCTTGAAAGCTATGTCAACTCCTGGGAAGGCCCAGAGGGGTTAGGCTTACCAAGTCATATTCAAGAATAGTAACACTGACCCCAACCAATTCATCATGACACTATGTGAACCTACTCAGATACTGTGGTATAGTGTCATTCTTCTCCATCTTAATACATCAAAGTTTATCCTTGAGCGCCAGCTTCCTATGGTCACTACTATTCTTGAACAATTCTATTATTTCTTTCCACATCACGAACATAGTTTCTTTTCTATGGAGATTCGAGACACTATGATCCTATACTCCCTCCAAGATTATTCTCCTTTCTTTGACTACATCTTGCTTCCACTGTGAAAGGTCTTAGACATCAGTTGGTGGTGGTCTTGGAATATATGTCTTGACATATTCAAGCAATCCATTGTCATCCAATAATGCCTCCAAGTGGTCCTTCCATGCAACAAAATTTGAGGTGTCTTATAAGGCATACACTAGCCTTAGTCCATTAAAGGTTATCTTCTCAGCTCTGAAGAAATCGTGCTACACTGATCTTCAAATTTGAACCTCTAAGAAACATCTTCGAATTTCCTGCTCTAATGTGAATCCAAATCTGATACCATGTAGAAATTAGGTTGTAAATTTACAACTTCTCATGAAATATTAATCAAAATCACAGGGCATAAACCTACTCTACTTCTTTGTGGACATTAATTCACAATTTAGAACAAAAATCTCAGACGTGCAAGAATAAATAACACACATGTGACAATTATTTTTATTTGGGGAAAGCAATCTACTAAAAACCCCAATGTCTGCTTGCATTAATCAAATGAATAGAGATGTATTACAATTTCTTTGCTCAATTGAGCACACCCTGCAAGTGCATAACCTATCTCTTTGCTCACTGAAGGCCTCTAACCAGACTTAGTTAAATTTTTCCTCAACTTGAGCTCCTATTTCCTTGTGTTGTTCCTTGAGGAAGTAGGCCCCTATTATTTAGTAAATTCCACAAATTGAATTTAGTAATTCCTTAGGCTGATAATCTAACTATCTAATCTTGGAAATATAAGGGGAAGGTGAAATAATTACTCGAAGTCAGTAGCATTTCACTGACAGATGAAGACACTTCTAGGGTTGGTGTTAAGAGACAGATAAGTTGAAAAATACAATATTTTCACCTCCATTGAAAATGTGAAAAGGATGATGAGGAACATGAAGTTTAATGTGGACAATATAGTTACCTGCTTGATGCATGTGGGAAGCCACATTCCTTGTGATTCCAAGGGAGGTGAATATATAGATCTCCCAGCTTTAGCACTCATGATCCGACCATCATCTCCTCTTATGAGAATGATTAGTAGAGAAAAATGTGGTGGGATACCTCTGGGTTTTCTTGGTTGACCGTGTTGAGTTTTGTTGAAGTTCCCTCTTTCATAGATAATAACGATGTAGTAATTTAACAGTTGTGGGTTTTAGGATTTTGGTCATGGTCAAAGTGCAGTGAATGTTATAAAGTTGGGGAAAGGGATGTCATCTCCTGGTGCATAGTTTCAACATCCGTTTTGTGTGGACACAGACACTCTTGGATTGGTGTTTGAACAATATTCCCTGGTTCTTTTTGTGATGATGAAGTGTATCTTGAAGATGGGTCTCTTGGCCTTGCATTGGGCCTTTTATGTGTTCTATCAATGTAGGTTTTAACCCTGTACAGAAATTACCTACATACGAATTCTAAAACACAAAAAATAAAGAATGTGAGAGCATAACACATAAAACACATACACAAGAGATTTTCCCCTGGATCCCAAAACCAGGACAACCAACTTGATTTTTCATTATATTCCTTTCAATGTTACAATACATATTTATACATGCCGAAGCATCCAATACCATGGAACGAAAATCATCGGGTCCAATACCATGTACCAAAAATCATCACATCCAAAAAACATGTGCGAAAATCATGCACAAAACCATAGGTGGGTCCGCCCAACCTAACATAGGGTCCAAAACCAAAATTTTTTGGGGGCACTACCCCGGACCCCATAAAGTCGGGTTACGGGTGCCCTTCAAACCCCTTGTTAACTGCATGGAAAGAATATAACACAACCCAACATTCTCCCACTTGTTTTCTTTCCACAGGGGCCATAGGAGAACTTAGTCATTTTTCCAGCCCTGAAATGCCCATTGTTTCTCTACACCAAGAGAACTTCTCAGAGCTCATAGATTTTGTCAATGCATCTGTAGTATTCTTAAAAGTGTCCACCTTTACCAGCAACACATTTTTGTCTTCTATCATATCCCTCACAAAGTGATACTGAACATCAATGTGCTTTGTCTTTGAATGATATGCAAGGGTTCTTTGCCAAGAAAATTGCACTTCGGCTGTCACAGTCTATCCTTATACCTTCTTGTACTAACCCCATACTTGAACACAATCTCTGCAACCAAACTGGTTCCTTGATTGCATGAGTGGCTACCATGTATTCTGCCTCTGTAGTTGATAGTGCCACTACAGATTGTTTCTTACTCATCCAACTGACTGCACCTCCAAATAGGTTAAACACATACCCACTTGTAGATCTTCTCTGATCCAGATCTCCAACCCAATCTGCATCAACAAAGCCATGAATATCCAACACTCTGTCCAATCTTGGTCTTCCTTGGTAGCACAGACCATAATCACTAGTCCCACGCAAATACTTGAAAACCCACTTCACTACTGTCCAATGCTCCTTTCCTGGTTTTGACATAAACCTACTCAATACTCCCACCACATGTGCAATGTCTGGTCTAGTACAGACCATTGCATACATCAGGCTACGAACTACACTTGCATACGGAACATGGGACATATCCTCTTCCTCTTCTTGTGTCTTGGGACACTGTTCATCATATAACTTTACACCTATAGGAATAGGAACCTTCACTGGTTTACTATCTTGCATATTAAACCTTTGCAATATTGTCTCGACATACTTCCTTTGGTTTAACCAGAGCTTCCTCTTTGCTTGATCTCTTTTGATTTCCATGCCCAAAATAGAGTTTTCAGCACCAAGATCTTTCATGTCGAATTTGGAGGAAAATTGGGTCTTCAAGTCCTGGATAATTTCTTTGTCATTTCCAACCAGCAACATATCATCCACATACAAGGCCAGATAAATAACACGGTCACCAATTAATTTAAAATACACACAATGATCTGCTTTGCTTCTGGTGAAACCAAGTCCCCATATAAATGTATCAAATTTCTGATACCACATCCTTGGTGACTGTTTTAACCCATACAGAGACTTCTTTAACTTGCATACCATTTCTTTCTTACCCTTCACCGCAAAGCCTTCAGGTTGTTTCATGTAGATCTCCTCTTCTAGATCCTCGTGAAGAAATGTTGTCTTCACATCCATCTGCTCTACCTCAAAATCAAAAGCAACAACAACATATAAAAGTAATCTAATAGAAGTTACTTTGGCAACAGGAGAAAAAATATCACCAAAATCAATTCCCGACACCTGGGAATAACCTTTTGCTACCAATCAAGCTTTGTATTTCTCCACTTTTCCTTCTGCATTTGTCTTCTTTTTGAACACCCATTTGCTACCAATGGGTTTCTTTGTAGCCGGCAACTCCACCAGATCCCAAGCCTCATTTTTGTGCAAAGATTCCATTTCATCAACCATGGCCTCTTTCCATAGTTTTCCATCCTCTGAATCTACTGCTTCCTTCACAGTTCTGGGATCATCGTCAATAATAGATAAAGAAAAATTTGAGTAGTAAGTAGATGGACTATACCTTTCAGGCTGCCTTCTTTCTCGAACTGATCTTCTCACAGCCGGAGTTTGTGGCTCTTCATCTTCTGATTCCTCCTCTGCTGTAGAGTCTGATTCTTCCTCCTTTAGCTCAAACTCTATCTTCTCAGGTTCCTTTCGTTGGACTTCATGTTTAATAACATCTTTCACCTCTCTGAACACCACATCTTGGTTGTACACAACCTTTCATGTGACTGGGTTCCAAAGCTTATAACCCTTTAAACCATCCTTATACCCAATAAAGATGCACTTTTAGATTTACTATCCAACTTGGTTCGTTTCTCCTTTGGAACATGTACATATGCATCACATCCAAATACCCTTAGATGTGAAAGAGAGGGTTTATTACCAGTCCATACCTCTTGTGGAGTCTTATCCTCCAACGCTGATGAAGGTGACTTGTTGACCAGGTAAAATGTAGTATCCACTGCCTTTGCCCAGAATTCCTGTCCTAACTCGGCACCACTGAGCATGCTTCTTGCCCTTTCCATCAACGTCTTATTCATTCTTTCTGCAACTCCATTTTGCTAAGGTGTTTATGGAGTAGTCTTCTGCCATTCTATACCACACTTCTTACAGAACTCTTCAAATTCCTTACTGCAAAACTCTCCACCATTATCTGTCCTCAGCACCTTTATCTTCTTCTCTGTCTAGTTTTCCACATGAGCCTTAAATTCCTTAAACCCGTCAAAGACTTCAGATTTCTTCTTAACGAAATATATCCATGTATTCCTTGAGAGGTCATCTATAAATGATACATAGTACACTGACTTACCCAGTGATGGAACCTTCATATGTCCAAACACATCACTGTGCACAAGTTCTAATATCTATTTCGCCTCTTACAACCAGAGGAGAAACTCACCTGATTCTACTTCCCATATACACAACTTTCACAGAAATCAAAATCCAGAGAGCTATTACTCATACCTTCTACCATACCTTTACCATGAAGTATGCGAAGGCCCTTTTCTTCAATATGTCCAAAGCCTTTGATGCCACAGCATGGTCTTCTCTCTAGAGACCACTAGATTTTCTGCTCCACTTTCAGGAACCACAGAACTATTGCACCCATCAATAACAGTGCTACCTTGCAGCTTCTATAGAGTTCCAATCCGAACTCCCCGCATCAATACCAGTGCTCCTCGAACTATCTTGCAGGTATCCTTCTCGAACACTATTTTTACACCTGCATAATCCAGCTTACTAACAGAAATCAGATTTCTGGCTAATGCAGGAATATGTAGAACACCCGGAAGCGTTCTAACCCTTCCACCTTGCAACTTCAACTTTACTTTTCCGTGACCAACGATTCTAGCCTTCCTGTCATCCCCCAAGAAGACATCACCACCATCATATTTCTCATACTCGCAGAACCACTCTCTATGGGGAGTGAAGTGAAAGGATGCACCTGAGTCAATCAACCATGCCTCATGATCTACATGTGTACTTGAAGAAGCCAAGTACACATCCCCACCTTCATCTGAGGTGGTTTTCGCCTCTGCAGAAGGAGCCTCATCAGATCCCTTTCCTTTGTCAGGAGCTTTAGATTTATAGTCCCTTTTGTAGTGCCCTTCCTTTCCACATTTCCAGCACACCACCTTTATAGGTTTTCCTAGAGATTTAGATCTCCCTTTATATTTAGATCTCTTACTCGATGACTTATTTTTGTTTCTATTCTGGGTCCACCCTCGTACAGACAAGGCATCGCCATTTTGGCTCTCCATATTTTTCCGTCTCATCTCGTCCTTCAGCAAGGATGAGACTATTTCATCAAAATGCAAGGCAGTTGCATTGCTACCTATTGCAATAACCAGACTATCCCACAAATCTGATAGAGAACACAAAAAACTGATGCACTTATCTTCATCTGAAATTTTAATATCAACAGATGCTAACTGACTTACCACAGTATTAAACACATTCAGAAGCTCTGTGACCGAGTCTCCATCTTTCATCCTCAGGTTATACAGCTTTTTCCGCAGGAATAGTTTATTCACCAGAGACTTAGATTGGTACAAAGTCCCTAACTTTTCCCACAAAGCCTTTGCCATAGCTTCCCCTGATACATTCAGCAATACTGAATCTGAGACACACAATCGTATTGTGCTCTTTGCCTTCCGATCCAACTTCTTCCATTCTTCATCGATCACTCTTGCTGGCTTAGTGCCCAGATCTCCCGCAATCCACTAGTCTTTATCCACCAACAGATCCTCCATCTTGAGTTTCCACAACTCAAAACTTTGACCATTAAATTTCTCGATCTCTATCTTTCCACTGCTCGCCATCTTCTTTCACCACCAGAATCGATCTCGCAGATCTCCCACTGAACAGGGTCTACCATAGGGCCGAGCGAAACCCCTCAACAACAAATGCGTCCCCTTGAAGCCAAAACACCTCTGATACCAAATGTAGGTTTTAACCCTGTACAGAATTTACCTGCATACGAATTCTAAAACACAGAAAATAAACAATGCGAGAGCATAACACATAAAACACATATACACAAAGATTTTCCCCTGGATCAAAAAACCAGGACTACCAGCTTGATTTTTCATTATATTCCTTTCAATGTTACAATACATATTTATACATGTTGAAGCATCCAATACCATGGACCGAAAACCATCGCGTCCAATACCATGGACCGAAAACCATCATGTCCAAAAAACATGTGCGAAAATCATGCACAAAACCATAGGTGGGTCCGCCCAACCTAACAAAGGGTCCAAAACCAAAATTTTCCGGGGCGCCGCCCCAGACCCCATAAAGTCAGGTTACAGGTGCCGTTCAAACCCCCTATTAACTACATGGAAATAATATAACACAACCCAACAATCAATGTAAATATGTCTTCGTTGTTCACATGGAGAGAGTGAAGTGTAAGTCTGGATGTGTTGGTATAGTTTCAGTGGTTTTTTGTGGCAGAGGTTGAGATGTTTTTCCTCCCTATGGCCACTAAGTTATCAATAATGTAATCTGGTTTTTAAAGTAATATAAACTCTTTAATTTACAAACAAAAAAAATTGTTCCTATTAACTTATTGAATGTATAATTTTCAAAAGCAAAATATATGATCCCAGACAACACAAAGCAAATGTAATATATTTCACTTTTATAATTTTTCTTTTAGAAATTATTTATTTTTTATTATTCCTTAAAGCTAGACAACTATATTTAAATCACATTTTATAGAGCTTTGTGTTCTCAACCTATATTACACTTTTGAAGAGAAAACATCCATAGAAATTCTGTATATATATATTTTAGTAGTGCAGTTTTAATGTTATTGATTTTTCTTTGAGCATCTTTACAACTCTGGATTTTCTCTTTTAATGGTAAGTTTGAAATGAAAATAAACTAAAAATAAAAATATAATATGATATTGAAAATACGAAATGATATTCCATCGAATAAAAGACTCACTAATGAACCTAATGACATCAACTTCGTCACCTAAGATGATTGAGATAAAGGTTTTCACACCTTGGAAGTTGCAGTTACAAAAGGAAATATAGCAATGGAGTTAAATTTCTAGATTTTGAGCTATCGATTGAGTAATTTAGCTTTATTGAGGATTTTTATATAGCTTACTCAAGAACTTAATGAGCATTGTGAAAATATCTCAATCAAGGGTTAGTGAAATCCTTAATCGAGATTTTTTGTCGGTGAAGAAAAATAATTTGATCGAGTTAAAGGGCTCCATGTAAAAGTTTTCAACCCTAAAATTAACATATAATATAATATTAAATAACTCATACATAATATTATATATGTTTAAATAATTATAATATTTCAATATTATGTGTTTAATTTAGGACGCATTATACGTATTAATGTGATAATGCTTTATATTATAGTTAAATATTCATTACAATGTGTGTTTTTTTTCTCTCACATGGATATAAGAATTTATTACAGCATATAAACAATAATGAACACTAAACATTAAACATTAATAAATTTATTTAGATGTCACATCTCGATAGAGGGTTTACCAAGTCTATCAAGAAACCTCTATTGAGGGATCATTTAAGTGTGTGATTAAGGTTTTAATATTTTAATTAAATATTTCAAATTAACTTAATTTAAGATATGAAAATAACATTTTCCATGTTCTTTATTTCCAAACAATGTTACCCAATTTTCGATATTCATCCAAATGATTTAATTACCTTTAAAAGAGAGGATAGAGAAGTACAGTCACCACTTAATTGTTGAGGGAAAAGCGAGGACTAGAGGCAAAAACATCTGATAAATCACTTATTAATTGAGTTAATGCGTTCACCTAAGGTTGGTTGATTTTAGAAGGTAAGTTAGTTAGATTTCAAGGGATTTAAAAGAAATGCAATAAATTAAATAGGAATTGGTTTATGTCCTCCTACTTATCAACACTCTAAGCTACTTTCCAAAAATGGAAAGGAACAAAAACCTAAAATGGAAAGGAACAAAAAAAGAGAAAAAAAGGGGAAATTATGGGTGCTACCTAGGTAGAAATAAATTACATGTAGAATATGTAGCAAGAGTTGATTCTCCCACCACATTCCAATATTTCAAAATCCTCAAGATACCTAGAAATATTTTAGGTAAAGTTGACTTAGTGAAAGAGTAAAATTTACTTGGTAAACAATGGTGGTTTTAAGAAAATGGTTTTGGTTTCTCATGGTTTTGGGCCCATGGATTATATGTAATGAAACCTTTAGAAGGCTTGGAAATAATCCATTGTAAGGGTGTTGGGATCTGAGTAGTGAAGGATCATTTGGTCAACTTGGTTGGGTTTGGCTAAGGGACACCAATAGAATATTTCGTTAGCTATTTTTTTTTTTTTCTGTAGATTATGGTTTTCTAGGATAAACATTGTGTTTTGTTTCTAGTAATTTTTTATTTCCCTGCGGTGAATTTTATAACAACAAAAATTTCCTCCCAAGCAAAGAAATATACATATGAAATAATATCTATCAAACAAATAATAAGAAAGATACATTCTAGTATGTTACATCAGGTGTTCCTTTAGTGCTGAGTTTTACTCCCTGTATCTTGTGTATTATATACTTGTTGGGGTGAGATTTAATAATATCCAAAGGAAACCTAGGAAAGGAACCCTGGATACTATGGTAACGAGAGGAAGGAACTATGGTAATGGGAGAAAATTGTGAGATAAAATTTATGTTAAAAAGGGGTTGGAGGAGACAATAATCTAATAATCTAAGGATTCAAGAAGCTTTTTATAAAAAAATTGACACAATTTCAACACTTTAAAGAGTTAGAGGAGAGAGGCATTACAAGTTAAAATGAATATAATTGTAGAAAAAATATTAACACAAGGGTTTCAAAGGGATGATTCTCCCATTTTGTAGCTAACATGTAGTTTTTCAAATTAAAAATTGGTTCCATGGGGCGAGGATGGAGTGGGAGGGGCCATTTTAGGTCCCAATGAAAAGTGGTCTCTCAATTTTCTTGGGGATTTAGGATAGCCACCAACAATCAAGAAAAATTTCTAGCCCTATGGAAGGGACTGGAAATTGCCAAGGAATGTAAAATCTCTAGAATAAATATCTTTGGGGACTTGATGCTCATCATTCGACAATTTACAAAGGAAAATAAGGCCATTGGTAGTGAGTCTGTGGCCTTAATTCAAAGTATTATTGCTTCAATCTCCCATTTTGAATAGAAAAATTTCGACCATGTGTTTAGATACCTAAACTCAGATGTCGATGAGCTAGGTAAGAAGGATGCCACCATGAACCAAGGAGAAATATAATTAAATCAAAGATAAGATTTCTTGCCAATCCCTTGACATGTTAGTATCAAAAATAAAAAATTCTTAGAGGGAGAGAGCTTTGTACCACCTTCTTCACCCATTAAAATTTTTGTGCATGTTGACGACAAATCAAGAGTATTTATTGGAATTTGTAGAAAATTTGTGATAGGTTAACCCGATAATGCAATATAAATCAAAGCAAAATACTATAACCTACTTCTACTATCAATTTGCGAAAGCTTAAAGATTGAGTTGAACAATATAACCAGAAGAAGAAGAATCAATGGCACAATACACATGAAAATACTTTGGGGAAAGTATCAGATAAAAACCCCACACTATTGTATTATCATACATGGTGGAAATACATAGGAATTATACAAATCCTTAGCTCTCACAGCTAGCTAGCTCTCAGTACAATCCTCACAGATGCTCACAGGAAATCTTGGCTTCTCTCCAGCCTTCCTCTCTTCCCTCCAAGCTCCTATTTCCTTGCGATGTTCCTTGTGGATGATTAGCCTATTACCAAGTGGAAAAAACAAGCCTTCAAAACTGTGCAATCCTCAAGGATGAATCCTTGACTGCATGCATGAGTTTTCTCCATGAGAAAACACATGCAACTGATAGTGCACTATCCTTGAACATTAATCTCAACTGGGTCTTTCTCAGAATAGACATGCATGAGTTTTTGATGAGGGAATCTTCAGTTAACTAGAGTAGCACTAGTTGAGTGCATTAATGCATCAACTGACTGTTAACTCACTATTAGTTCCTCAAACAATTTGGAACTAATTTAACTGGACTTAACTCAGGAAACTGAGATAGCTAATTACAACTCAAATATAACTCAATCTTATCTCCTTAATTTAAGTGATAACTCTTGCATGACTTTAGAAATACTTCTAACTTGAATTTCTCCAACTAATTAATTTGAAATAAATTAACTAATTATTTCCAAGTAGCTGTTAAGAGTAAATTCGATTTTAATTCACAATTTAATTCAAGGACAAATTAAATTGGAATATTCTTGTTGCCATATTTCAACACTCCCTCTCAACAAGAAATGGATTATCTGCCACCCTGATCCTGTCTCTATGGAACTCGAATTTACACTTTGACAATGCCTTTGTCAAAATGTCAGCATCTTTCTCCTCTGTCGAAATATATTGCAACAACATGATCCTCTCGACTTGTGAAAAGCCACTGGCAACAAATCTTGCCTTATGCTTCTCCACACTACCATCAGCAGCTTGCTTTACCTTGTAAAGCCAACGGGAACTCACAACTGAATTGTTCTCTGGTCTCGGAACCACATCCCAAACACTGTTACAAACTATGGAGTCATACTCGTCCACTATAGCATCAACCCAAATCGGCTACTGCACTGCTTCCTCAAAGGAAGATGGCTCGGTCTCAACACATTCCCTAGCAAGGGCCATGTATCCAGTGTACCTCTCAGGTGACCTCCTCTGTCTGCACTGAGAAGATGGTTCTCCCGCATTCTCTCTCACATCCTCCAAGAATCTGTCAGCTTCTCTTGTGCACTTCCGTCCATCTTTAGAAGACTCTACTTGAGTGGATGTCTCCACTCTTGGAAACTCTTCATGCAGCTGCTCCACATCAGTCTAAGGCTCCTCCTCCTTAGGAACAAATAGTTCCTCCACAACTTGTAGTTGGAGCTCCCTCTCAAACTTGGGATCTCTGTGAATCACTATCCTCTGACTGGTAGTCTAGTACACCTGATAGTTGTGAGGTGTATCAGTTTACCCCAAAAATATCCCCAACTCTGCTGTCGGCTCAAGCTTCTTTTGTGCATCATTTGTCACATGGAAATATACTGATGAGCCAAAGATCTTGAAGTGACCCAGATCTGGTCTCTTACCAGAGAAATATTCTTGATGTCTTCATCCCAAGTATGCGATGTGGGCTTCTATTATGTAAATAGACCACTGTGTTGCATGCCTCAGCCCACATGTGAAGCGGTAGGCCTTGGTCATGCAGCATTGCCCTTGCTGCCCCTACAATAGTTATGTTATTCCTCTCGTCCATCCCTTTCTGCTGTGGGTTATGAGGTGCCATCAACTCTTGTTTAATTCCTTCTGCTGCACAGAAGTCCTTAAACTCTTGAGAGACATATTCTCCACCGTTGTTTCTTCTCAAGGCCTTGATCTTCTTCCCTGACTCTTTCTCGACCAAAGCTTTGAACTCACAAAACTTTGTGAAAGTTTGGTCCTTCTTCTGCATGAAATAAATCCACCATTTACGAGAGTAGTCATCAATGAAAATCACATAATACCTTTACTTCGTTGTGGATGTTGTTGAGAATGGTCCACAAAAATCAGTATGAACTCGCTCTAAGATAGCCTCTGCTTGACTGTCTCGATCATAAAAGGAAGACTTGGTGTACTTTCCCAAGGTACAACCTTTGCATGTGTCAACTTGCTCAAGTTTACCTTTAGGAAGTTCTGTAGATATCTGCTACATTATCTTCAAAGCCCCATGATGCAAATGGCCGAACTTCCTGTGCCATAACTCGCCAATGTCTTGGCTTTGCACCAATTCTTCTTTCGTACTTAATGCAGCACAATCATCTACCTCTAGTTTATAAAGATTCTTCACCTGAATCCCTACCCTCTTGGTCTGACCCATGGCTATGTGTCTTAGGAACACCTTTCCTTTACTAAAGACAACATCGTAGCCTTTTTCCTCCAACATCGCAACCGATACCAAGTTCTTCTTCAGTCCAGGCACATACATCACATCTATCAAGGTGAGAGGAGCTCCATGCTCCCTCTGAAAAGCAACTGTGTCCACTCCTGAAACACTATACCTTCCATCATCACCCATCACTATGCGCATCTAGATGTGTTTCTCCTCCAAGACACTGAATAAATTTTTATCACCGGTCATGTGGAATGAGGCTCCACCGTCAAGATACCAAACATAACCCATCAATGATGACACCATGCAGGTGATGAGGGTAAAGTCCATTTCGAACAGAGAGGCTAATGCCTCACCTTCCGATCCTTCCAAGGATCCATTCTTGGACTTCTTCAATGGGAAATTATTCGCATAATGTCCCACCTTGTGACAATTAAAGCATCGTACTTTAGACATGTCACCCTTCTTCCCTCCATGAGAAGAATTCAATTTGAAATGGGAAGCCTTCCCCTTCCCTTTCCTTGCCTTACTTGCTAAGGCCATATTTTCTTCATCATCATTCTTGGATGGATAACCATCTTGTGTGCTCCTCCTGATCTCCTCCTGCATAAGATCCGACCACAGTAGTTCCCAATCCGACAGTTTCTCCCTTCCATTCACAGAGTCCTGGTAGCTATTCCAAGTCTTTGGAAGGACAAGGAGAGCGAGGCTCACCATATCATCATTGGCAATAGTTATTCCCACACTGCCAAGCTCATCTTTGCAGGTGGTGTGCTTGTTCAGATATGTGGAAATAGTATCACCCTTCTCCATCTTGATTCTTCGAAGCTTATCCTTGAGTGCCAATTTCCTCTGGTTTCTATTGTTCTGGTAGACATCCTTCAATGTCTTCCACATTTAAAATGGAGTTTCCTTCCCATGGAGACTCAAGAAAATATGGTCTCGAACTCCCTCAAGGATGATCTGTCTCGCCTTCGCCACACACTTCTTCCACTCAGCCAACTCTTGTGCATTAATTGAAGCTGGCTTTGAGATTTCTTGATCAATGAATTCCTTAAAGCCATTGTCTTCTAATACATCCTCCATTTTGTCTTTCCATGCTATGTAATTCGAGCTACCTGCCAAGGCATACTCGAGTCTCAAGCCATAGAACGCCATTGGCCAACCTTGAAGTATGATATGAATTCGATTTTCACCTGCAACCCCTAACTTCAAACTTCGAATTCTCTTCTTAGTATACTGTTCACAACTCCGATGCCATATAAAAAATCTGTGATAGGTTAACCCGATAATGCAATATAAATCAAAGAAAAATCCTATAAACTACTTCTGCTATAAATTTGCGGAAGCTTAAAGATCGAGCTAAACAATATAACTAGAAGAAGAAGAATCAATGGCACAATACACATGAAAATACTTTGGGGAAAGTTTCAGATAAAAACCCCACACTATTGTATTATCATACATGGTGGAAATACATAGGAATTATACAAAGCCTTAGCTCTCACAGCTAGCCAGCTCTCAGTACAATCCTCATAGATGCTCATAGGGAATATTAGCTTCTCTCCAGCCTTCCCCTCTACCCTCCAAGCTCCTATTTCCTTGCGATGTTCCTTGTGGATGCTTAGCCTATTACCAAGTGGAAAAAACAAGCCTTCAAAACTGTGCAATCCTCAAGGATGAATCCTTGACTGCATGCATGAGTTTTCTCCATGAGAAAACACATGCAACTGATAGTATACTTTCCTTAAACATTAATATCAACTAGGTCTTTCTCAGAATAGACATGCATGAGTTTCTGATGAGGGAATCTTCAATTAAATGGAGTAGCACTAGTTGAGTGCATTAATGTATCAATTGACTGTTAACTCACTATTAGTTCCTCAAACAGTTTGGAACTAATTTAACTGGACTTAACTCAGTAAACTGAGTTAACTAATTACAACTCAAATATAACTTAATCTTATCTCCTTAATTTAAATAGCTCTTGCATGACTTCAAAACGACTTCTAACTCGAATTTCTCCAACTTATTAATTTAAAATAAATTAATTAATTATTTCCAAGTAGCTATTAAGAGTAAATTCAATTTTAATTCAAGGACAAATTAAATTGGAATATTCTTGTTGCAATATTTCAACAAAATTTTTGCCTCAACATCATTATTTTTCTTGGTTGGCCCTCCCTCATTTTTGGTCCCATATTATTAAAATTCATCCCAGGTGTCTTTCAATGGTGTACAAGTGGCCTCTCTCTCTGGAATCAATTCTTAGTGAAGGTCTTGTCTGGGTCATTACCGTTTCTTTGGGTCGAGGCGTTTAGTGCAATTTTCCAAGGAATGAAGTTAATTCCCACATCATGTAGCATCCCTTCAACATTGATCCTCTGCATTAATGAATTTACTATGGATATTTGGGTCTTATCATTTTAGGATGGCTCGTGCCAGAGCTTGGGTTTTCTCTATATATTGATGCTTCCATCCCTTCCGCTCCCGTCATGGGATCTTGTAGTTGTACTCAATGCCTTGACTTGTCATTGTCCCTTCTCTCATTTGTCTCACTAGACTGAGGTTGCCGAAGTGATTAATTTAGCTATAAATTATAGAATTATGAGTCCAAAATTTAGAATGTTAGATAATTCAGATTCTCAATAAAAAAATAAGCTATCAACTATGATCTACATGCTACAGGACATCTCTCAATCTATACTTGTCCCTATTCAAAGGCTTGAATAAATGGTTGAGAGGCAAAGGTTCTCCTTCCAACTCTTCATGGAGGCCAGATTTCTCTCCCAACATGCTGAAATGGAGGACTCCTTGGACAGTCTAACGGAGGAAATCTACTTTCTTAGCATTCAGGTGGCTATGTTGGAAGTCTCCTCATCCACAGTCGCAAGAGAATTACATGGAAGTATTGGTTATGGGGTTCTTGCAGATCAAAAATGACTCATTGTCCTAGAGGGCTCAATGAGGGTGGTCACAACACTTTTCCCAATTTTTCCTTTTGTCTTGGAGAAAATTTTGGTTATGTGGTCGATTCGAGTCATCTCTACTTGTTGGCCATATTTTTTTGTAAATGCATACTATTGCTTAGGAATTTTTACTGAATATATAGTGGATACATTTTTTGTATGAATCGATTTTCCATCCAAGGGCTAGTAGACTATTTGTTTACTATAAGGAAGATCTATTTTTTGTATCAGATACCAGATGTAAGGGTTTTGAACCCTCTCTCAACTTTTATTAATATAAATATCCCTACTCATTATGTTAAAAAAAAATTGGTTCCATGAGGGATCCATGAATATTTCACTACATAGAGGGTCTATATTCCATAGGATAGGCCAATACATAGGGTGAAAACTATAGTTCATATGTAAATCCTACATACTAGGCCCACTAGAATAATTTTAACAGTGTATATCAAATTTTATTGGTAAATCCTTGTGTGAACACTCAAACATATCTAAAAACATTAGAGACCTCCCAAAAGTATCTCTTACCAATTACGGGGTCAAATCAAGCATGCATGTTAAGGTTGATCCACGTGGGAATATAATGACCAAGCGAAGGACATAAAAGAGAAAATAAGGAACAATAATAATCTAAAGAAAGAGACAAAGGGACCTCATATAGACACTAGATGTCAAAAGGCGAAAGCTACATTTTTACATCTAGGCCTAGAAAATGGGAAGCATAAGGAAATATTAACAATACATGTAAATAATGACTAAAATTAGGAGGCATCATGTCACTGATGGGTGTTTGGTACATGGGAGAAGTATCAGATGTTATCTAGTCACATGGTTTGTATGGTTTGCATATGATGAAAACTAAAAGTGAAAAATCCGTACATTTCTTCTTCCCCATATGGAAGGAGTTGTTATTTGTGAAGAAGGTAATAATGAGGTGCCATTTATTAGAGATACTAATGAGCAAGATAAATGAAGAAAAACATTTAGCAATAAATGTGTGATAATCAAAGGCCAAAATGATACATAAAGGAGAACAAGACCATGTTATATAAGTGTAGAATGATCAAATCTCCCATATAGATGAAAATCCATAACATGGAAAGTTTGAACCTTTTATGTCATCATGGAGGCCCTCTCACCCAAATATAAATAAACCAATGAATAACCACAATGGTCACATGTGGGCACGTGATATAAGGAAACAAGAAAAATAGGAAAGAAAATCCAAAAGCAACAAATGCATGACAAGAAAAATATGCCATGATAGGGGAAAATGAGTCAAATTATTATAGAAGAAAAGCGGAATTATACTAAGAAATTACTAAAGCATGACAAGTTTAGCTACAAAAAATAAATAATAGCTAAACTATGGTAGTATCAAAACATTTTCTATTAAAAGGAGATTGTAGCAACTTGCGTAAACTTCAGAGGTTTAACTATTTATAGACAAACGAAATAATAAAGGAAAGAGGTATATCAAGGTTCAATACATAAATGTCTATATACATGTTACGAGACAATTGGTTTTATTCATACGCTTACCTAGGCATGTGAAAATCCATGCAGTGTACCTACATAAGTAAAACCATATGATCATAGTGAAAATGGGACCATTGCCCTAGTAGGAAAAGGGAGGATACAAGGAAACATCAACTCCCTTAAGTGAGGAAGGTGAAGGAAAAAACATAGCTTATCCAACAAAGAAGGGAAACAATGATGATTGTAAATAGTAACGTGAAAATAGAAGATAATAAAACTACAATGAACAAAAGAAACATAAACCATAAAAAAAGAGGCAATGACAATCACAACTACTGTAAGGAGTTCATCACATGTTAAGAAAGAGATAAGGAGACCTTGAAGTTGTATATAAATTATATAATTAGAGAACTCAAGGAGAGGGCTTCTAGAGCGGAGAGGAAAAATATTAGGAGGATGGAAGCACACTTCAAATGTAGCAAGGAAAGAGGCAAGATATAAACCCACCTTAGACAAGATGATAGGAAAAAAAATATTAGGAGCATAACCCCTAGAAAAATGGCCAAGGAAGAGAAAATAAGGATGAGAAGGGAGTGCACATGGGTGAGAGTAGAGATTGAAGGAAGATTCATTGACATGTATAAAATTAACTACATTAGTTATTTTTAAAACCATTTATTCTATTCTCATCATTCAATCCTATAAATAAGTGTTTTCCAATATGTAGATTTTTACTTGTAGATTCAACAACTTATGTGATATGCTAAAACATAAGACAATAATCCACTGATCTAATCATCACCGAAAACAAAAATTGATCGATGAAAACACTAAGAAGAAAAGGAAGAATTTCAATTGAACATAACACAATATTTTTCTGGGGAAAGCAACTGCTCAAAACCCCGACTATCTATTTTACATTAACCAGAAGATCTGAGAAGAAAATACAATGCTTGTTCAACCCAAACAATTCCTGCACAAGTATAATCTATCTCTCTGCTTCACAAACCATCTGAAGCCAACACTTAGCCAATTCTACTACCTTCCAAGCCCCTACTTCCTTACGCAATCCCTAAGGGAATTAACCCATATTTAATTGGGAAAATCTCTCACCATAACTGCACAAACCGTCATAGGCCTTCCACTGATTGCATGTAGCATCTGTACAACACAGAAAATTATACAACTAATATTACATTGTCCCTGAACTCTAATCTCAACTGGGGCTTCCTCTGAACTGACATGCATGAGTTATTTATGGGTGAATCTTCAGTTAACTAGTGGAGCACTGAAGCTGCACTGAAGCTGATCCCCACTACTAGACCTCTTACTAGTTTCTCCAACTGTTTGAACTAGTTTAATTGACTTTAACTCATTTAGACTAAGTTAAATAATTACAACTCAAAAGAACTCAACTTGGAACCCTAAAATTTAGGAATCAATCTACATGACTCTAGATAGATTTCCAACTCGAATTTACTGAGCCAACTAAGTTAAATTAACTTAGTTAACTATTACAAGTTGCTATGATAATATGCCTTCAATTTAATTCCTAATTTAATTCAAGGAAAAATTAAATTAGGATTTCTTGTTGCTATTTTTAACACACCCTCTCAACAAGAAAGGGATTACCTGCTACCCCTATCCTACCTCTGTGAAACTCGAATTTGCATCTTGACAAGGCCTTTGTCAAAATATCTACATCAGACTCCTCTGTGGGAATGTACTCCAACAACATGATTACCCTCTTCACACAATCTCGAAGATGATGGTACCAACTATCAATATGCTTGGACTGATCATGAAAAACTGGATTCTCAGATATTTTGATACAACTCTGATTGTCAGAGTAAATCAATGTTGGATCCATCTGCTCACCAAACAAACCAATAAGAATCTTCCTCATCCAAATAGCCTCACAATATTCTTGACTAGAAGCCATGTACTCTATTTTTGCTGAACTGAGTGCAAGTGATCCCTATTTCCCGTTGTACCAAGAAACAACTGCTGACCCAATACTGGAGATACCACTTGATGTGCTCTTCTTACCGGATGGAATCCCTACCACATTTGCATCATTGAAGCCTTGAAACTTTACTTCCTCTGTTTGTTTGTACCAAAGACCATACTGATTAGGGCCTCTAAGGTATCTGAACACATGTATAGCTACCTTCCAATATAGTTTGGTCAGCTTAATCATTGGTTGAATAAGCTGATTAAATGCATAACACATGCCTGGTCGTGTGTTCACCAAATACATGAGTGAACCCACAAGCTTCCTATAAATAGTAGCCTTCACTACTTCATGGAAGTAGCATCCTCCTTCCTCCAGTTACTAGCTAGAGAAGTCTCCATGGGTTTACTACTCTCCATGTGGAACTTCTTCAGTATCTCATTGGCATACTTTCTTTCAGAGACAAAAAATTCCTCATATCCTTTCCATACTTCCATCCCCAAAAAGTAGTGCATGAGCCCCAAGTCCTTCATTTTGAACTCTCTTGTAAGATCCTGTTTTCAAGACTTGATTAACTTATCATCACTTGTCAGAATCAAATCTTCAACATATAAAACAATAATCAACAATTTACCTTCAACCAAAATATGGTAAAGGTTTGCATCTCCTTCAATTTTGGTGAAACCCAACCCGGTGAAATAGCTATCGATCTTGGTGTACTAAGCATGACATTCTTGTTTCATTCCATACAATTCTCACTTGAGTCTGCACACATGAAACTCTCTATTAAAGGTCTCAAATCCTTCAGGCTGCTCAATATACACCTTTTCCTCAATCATGTCATTGAGGAATGTTTTATTTACATCCATCTAATGTATCTTCCATCCCATCTGTGTTGGCAGTGCTAGAACGGACCTGATTGGTGAGTACATTTCTACAGGAGAAAATGTATCATCATAATCAATCTCCTACACCTGAGAAAACCCTCTGGATAAAACTTGGCTTTGTGTTTCTATACACTACCATCAACTTCTTTCTTTACCTAGTAAAGCCATTTGAAACTCACCACTAACCTATCTGTCGGTCTTGGGGCCACTTCCAAAATACTGTTCCAGATAATGGAGTCATACTCCTCAACCATGGAATAAACCCAAATAGGTTGCTACACTACTTCCTCAAAAGAAAATGGCTCAATCTCTACACTCCCACTCATCAGAGCCATGTAGCTAGTGTACCTCTCTGGTGACCTCCTCTACAAGCATTGTGGTGTGGGTGCTACCAAATTATCTCTAGCATCATGCAATAACCTGTCAGCCTCTTTGGTGAAATTTCTCCCATCTTTGGAAGACTCTGCATGAGTGAGTGTTTCCACTCCCTACTCCTCTGCATGTGGCTTCTCCACATCATCCCGAGGTTCCTCCTTTGGAGCTAAAATCTCCTCATCTGCATGTAGCTGAAGCTCCCTATCAAGGGAACATCTCATGGCCTTCTCTTCATCGAATTTTACATCTCTGCGAACCACTGTCATCCTGTTGGTTGGCAGGTACACCTGATAGTTGTGAGGTGTATCAGTGTACCCCACAAATATACCCAACTCTATTGTTGGCTCTAGATTTTTCCATGCATCTTTGGTAACATGGTGGTAAATTGATGAACCAAAGATCCTGAGGTGTGCCACATCTAGTTTCTTCCCAAAAAATCCTCTTCCGGTGTACTCATCCCGAGAATTCGATGAGGGCTTCTGTTCTACAAATAAACAATTGTGTTGCATGCTTCAGCCCGCAAATTTAATGGTAGGACCTAATCATGCAAAATCGTTCATGCTACTCCCACAAGATTGTCGTTCTTCATTTTAGTCACCCCATTCTGTTGTGGGTTATGAGGTGCTATCAACCCCCATTGAATGACTTATTATGCAGAGAAGTTTTTGAACTCATTCAACACATACTATCCACTGTTATTTCTTCTAAGAGCTTTAACTTTCGTGCCCGTATATTTATCAAAAAGTGCTTTAAATTCACAAAAAATTGCAAATGTTTGATCTTTATTCTACATGAAGAAAATCTTACAAGAAAAATCATCAACAAATATAACATAATGCTTGTGCTTGGTCGTGGATGCTGTCGAGAAAAGTCCACACACATATGAGTGAACTTGATAGAGGACCACTTATGCTCGACTGTCTTTGTCATGAAAGAAATCTTTGGTGTAGTTCCCAATGTACACCCTTTGCATGTGTCTCTCTGCTATAGTGTACCCTTGGGAAGCTCTGAAGAAATTTGTTGCAATATCTTCAAAGTGCCATGATGCAAGTGACCCAATCTCTTGTGCCACAACTCACCGATGTCTCAGCTCTGCATCTTCTCTACTTTATTTCTCAAATGAATGCAATCTTCTACCTCCAATTTGTAGAGGTTCTTCACTTGAAACCCTATCCCCTTCACCTGTCTTGTGGCTATGTGATGAAGAAATGCCTTTCCCATACAAAATATCACATCATAGCCTCTATCCTCTAACATGGAAACAGAAACCAAGTTCTTCAAACCCAGAACATATATAACATCTCGCAAAGTGAGGAGAGAACTAGACTCCATTTGAAAGGTAACTGTACCGATACTGATTCCACTATACCTCCCATCATCACCCATCTCGATATGCATCTGGATATCCTTTTCCTCCAAATTACTAAAGAGCTCTTTGTCACCGGTCATATGGAATGAATCTCCACTGTCCAGGTACCACACATTATCCATCATCGATGGCACCATGCAAGAGATGAGGCTAAAATCCAATTCGAACTGTGAAGCAAGAGCTTCACCTGCCACTCCTCTGGACGGCTTCTTACCAGCCTTCTTGTGCGGACACTTTGTGGCAAAGTATCCCAAATTGTGATAGTGAAAACAATTGATTTTGACATGTCCTTCTTCTTGCTGCCCTGACAAGAATCTGATTTGGAATGGGATGACTTACCCTTCCCTTACTTTGCCTTACCCGATAAGGCACAATTCTCCTTGTCATCATGCTTTGATGAGGATCCGTCTTTGGTGTTATGTTGAATCTCTTCCGGTACCAAGTCAGACCACAATCGCTCCTACTCTAGTAGCTTCTCCCTCCCATTAACTGAGTCCTGGTAACTATGTCAGCTCTTGGGAAGTCCTAGAACTGCTAGGCTCATCATATCATCTTTGAAAAAAGTAATCCCGACACTTCCAAGCTCATCCCGACATTGGGTGAACTTGGTCAAGTACTTCGGAATAGAATCGCCCTTCTCCATCTTGATATTTTTGAGTTTGTCTTTCAGTGCCAGCCTCCTATGGTTATGACTATTTTGAAACAAGTCTGTGAATGCCTTCCACATTGAAAATGGAGTTTCCTTACCATGGAGATTCGAGACAATATGATCTCAAACTCCTTCTAGGATAATCCTTATCACTTTTTCCACACACTTTCTCCATTGAGCTAGATCTTTAGCATCAAATGTTGGATGATTTGGAATATCATGATCTATGAATTCCTTCATCTTGTTGTCTTACAAAAATGCCTCCATCATGTCCTTCCAAGCTATGTAATTTGAGCTACCCTCCAAGGCATACTCAGGTCTCAAAATGTAGAATGACATACTGCTAACTCTGAAGTATGAACTTGCAAATTAGATTTCACCTACACAACAAACTCTAATTCTCCTCTTTTATAATGTCTTCAGCTCCAATACCATGTAGATTTTTACTTGTAGATTCAACAACTTATGTGATATGCTAAAACATAAGACAAGAATCTACTCTACTCATCAGTGGAAACAAAAATTGATCGATGAAAACACTGAGCATAAAAGAAAGAATTTCAATCGTGCATAATGCAATATGTATTGAGGGAAAGCAACTGCTCAAAACCCCGACTATCTATATTCCATTAACCAGAATATCCGAGAATAAAATACAATGCTTGTTCAACCCGAACAATTCCTGCACAAGTACAATCTATCTCTTTGCTTCAAAAATCATATCAAGCCAACACTTAATTCTATTGCCTACCAAGCCCCTACTTCCTTGCACATTCCCTAAGGGAATTAACCCATATTTAATTGGGAAAATCCCTCACCATAACTACATAATCCATCATAGGTCTTCTACTGATTGCATGCACCATCTTTACAACTCTGAAAATTATACAACTGATAGTACAATGTCCCTGAACTCTAATCTCAACTGGGTCTTTCTCTGAACTGACATGCATGAGTTATTTATGAGTGAACCTTCAATTAACTAGTGGAGCAGTGAACCTACAATGAAGCTGCTCCCCACTACTAAACCTCCTACTAGTTCCTCAAATTATTTGAACTAGTTTAACTGAGTTTAACTTAGTTAGACTGAGTTAATTAATTACAACTCAAAAGAACTTAACCTGGACCCCTAAAATTTAGGAATCACTCTACATGACTCTAGATATACTTTCAACTTGAATTTACTGAGCCAACTTAGTCAAATTAACTTAGTTAATTATTACAAGTTACTATTAGAATATAATTTCGATTTAATTCCTAATTTAATTCAAAGACAAATTAAATTAGGATTTCTTGTTGCTATTTTTAACACAATCCTCCTTATCTCTATCCTTCAACCTTGGGTTCTTGCTCTTGTTACAATGAGTTAGGACCTTTTATTTCAACCTCTACTCTCACTGATGTGCACTCCCTTCTTATCCTTATTTTATTTTCTTCAACCATTATTCTAGGGCTTATGGTCCTAATAATTTTTTTGCCTATCATCTCATCTAAGGTGGGTTTATATCTTGCCTCGTTTCTTGTTACATTTGAAGTATACTTCCATCCTCCTACTTTATTTTCCTCTTTGCTCTAGAACCCCCCCTGCCCTTCTCTCTCCCCCCCCCCATCTCTCTCTCTCTCTCTCTCTCTCTCTCTCTCTCTCTATATATATATATATATATATATATATATATATATATATATATAGATATATGGAAATTTTCAACAATATAGATACATTCTTTCGTTTCATTATCGTGGGGAGAGAGAGAGAGAGAGGTTTACATTCATCAAACAAGAGTCTCAAAGTGGTTGGACATTATCTCAATGAGGCAAGGGAGGCATACCCATACTCATCGAGATAACTTAGTATGGGTAAGGGAGGCCCTTTTTCACACACACACACACACACACACACATATATATATCGAGAGAGAGAGAGAGAGAGAGAGAGAGAGAGAGAGAGAGATGTTAGAAAATTATATATTATGGAGCAATGGAACACATAAAATATTGCTGAAATATAAACATAGAAAATGCATAAAACAAGATAGACATAGATATACGTGGTTCACCTAGTTTGGGCTACATCCACGGAGAAACAACTAGTCCTTCCTTTTATATTATCCAACAAACTGAAGAGATACAACCTATAGCAGATCTGCTGTAACACCCTCTTTGCTCTCAATCTCCTCTCTCTTCCTCACTCAGAATATAGATCTGCATAGACACAATACAATTCCCTCATATATAGTGAGGGGTTGCCTTCTAGGGAAAAAAACCATAAATTAAACATAAATTCTACTGTCAAATCATCGGCCTTGAACGACCCAGATTGACTATAAATTACTAGACTTTTACAAGGCAATTTTACTTCTATTTTAGCTTCGGGGGCACTGCCCCCGAACCATTGTTGGGGGACGTTTGGGCCCCGGACCCCCCAGCCAGGGGGGATTAGCCTCCCTGCACCCCCCTACATGGAGTGGTGTACAGTCTTCCTAGGGTATACATCCGACTGAAACCTTTGAATATAGAAGATAATCAGGCTCCACACCCAACAATTTCCCACTTGGAGACTGATTATAGCAACTCCACCGCTGCTTCATTTGCTAGACAATAACTCCACTTTGGACCTAGCTGTTTCTCATCTTCTTCATCATACTTGAAGACCAATTGAAACTGAGTAGATTCTCAGTTTCTCCCTGGTTACAACTTTTTTTAACATATCTACAGGATTCTAGCTAGTGTGTATCTTTTGCAGCTTCAACTGTCCATCTTCCAATGCTGGCCGTATGAAATGGTACTTGAGCTATATATGTTTAGTCTTGGAATGAAATGCAAAGTTCTTTGCAAGATGTATGGCACTCTAGCTATCATTGTATAACCTGCCCAATTCCTGCTTCTTGCCCAATTCATCTAGAAACCTTTGTAACCAAATCATTTCTTTACTAGCCTCTGTAGCAGTAACATACTCTGCTTCACTTGTTGAAAGTGCAACAACACTTTGAATTTTTGAAACCCAAATGATAGCTGTTCCACCTACAGTAAACACATACCTTGTTGTGCTCCTCATGTTATCTCTATCACCTGCCATATTTGTATCAACATATCCCTGTATAGCAATGTTTGAACCACCAAAGCATAATGCTTGATTTGTGGTACCTCTCAAATACCTGAGAATCCACTTCACTGCCATCCAGTGTTCTTTTCCTCGTTTGTTCATGTACCTGCTTACAACTCCCACTGCATGTGCAATATCAGGCCTTGTGCAGACCATTGCATACATTAAGCTTCCAACTGCAAATGCATATGGAACTTTAGACATATGAGCCATTTCTTCCTAAGTCTTGGGACACGCCTCCTTACTTAATTTGAAATGGATAGCCAAAGGTATACTAACTGGTTTTTCATTCTGCATATTAAACCTTTTCAACACCTTTTCTATGTACTCACTTTGAGACAATGTTAATTTGTGATTCTTCCCGTCTCTAGTTATTCTCATACCAAGGATTTGTTTTGCAGCACCCAAATCGTTCATTGCAAATGAGTTTGCCAATTTCCTTTTGAGCACATTTATTTTTTGCATGTTAGAACCTGCAACAAGCATGTCATCTACATACAATAACAATATAATATAGCTGCCATCATTTTGCCTTTTGAGATAAACACAATGATCAGAGTGACATCTAGTATAACCTTGTTTAGACATAAACCTGTCAGATTTTAGATACCACTGCCTTGGAGCCTATTTTAAGCCATACAAGCTCTTCTTCAACCTGCACACTAGTTTCTCCTTCCCTTTTACCTCATATCCTTGTGGTTGCTGCATATATATCTCTTTATCCAAATCCCCATGGAGAAAGGTTGTCTTTACATCTAACTGCTCAAGATGCAAATATTCAGATGCTACTAGACTTAAAATAGTTTTTATTAAAGTCATTTTAGCAACAGGAGAAAATATTTCATCAAAATCAATACCTTTCTTCTGTGCAAACCCCTTCACCACAAGTCTAGCTTTCTACCTCTGTTTTCCTTCGTCTTCTTCCCTCAGCCTGTAAACCCATTTATTCTGCAATGTTGTTTTACCTGTAGGCAACCTGACTAAGTCCCAAGTTTGGTTATGTGCTAAGGAGTCCATCTCTTCTTTCATGGCTTGCTCCCACTTCTTCCTAGTTTCTACCTGCACTGCTTCTTCATAACATTGTGGTTCACCAGAATCAGTCAAAAATACATAATATAATGAAGGAGAGTATTGTTCAGGGGGTCTACTTATCCTGGTAGATCTTCTAACACCACTTTCAGGTGTTTGAAGTGCTTTTTGTTGTTGTGGTTGTTGTTCTGGCTGTTGATCGTTATGATTTTCAGGCACTATCACTTTTCCAGTGATATCATCAAGCATCGTGTATTCTTTGTTTTCTTTTTCTTATTTATTTTCCTGCAATTGATTCTTATACAAGACCTTTTCATTGAATATTACATCTCTGCTCCTAATGATTTTGTGATTTTCATAATCATATAAGCAATAACCAAAATCATTAACACCATATCCAATAAAGGTACATTTCTTTGATTTTGCCTCAAGCTTTGTTCTATTTCCTCTGTTAATGTGGACAAAAGCTTCACAACCAAAATTCTTTAAGAATGAGTAGTTTACCCTTTTAGCTTTCCATGCCTCCTCTGGAATACCACCATCCAAGGAACTTGAAAACCCTTTATTTATTAGATAAACAATAGTGTCTACAACATCTGCCCAAAATTGTAAAGGCAATCCTGCATGCAATCTCATGCACCTTGCACGCTCCATGATTGTCCTGTTCATCCTTTCTAACACACTATTTTCTTGTGGTGTTCCTGACTATCTTCTCTCTGCGAATTCCATTCTTTGAACAGTACCTATTAGACTCTTTGCTGCAATATTCACCTCCATTATTTGATCTGAGACACTTCAACCTTTTCCCTGTCTCATTTTCAGCTAAAGATTTCCATTTCTTGAAAGTATAAAACACATCAGATATATTTCGAATACAATAAATCCATATTTTTTTGGTTGCATCATCAATAAAAGTAACATAATAATGAGAGCCACCAAGAGATGATACCTGAGCAAGTACCCATACATCTGTATGCACAAGCTCTAATTTTTCACTCTTATTTTCTTTCCCAACTCTAAGGAATCTGGCTCTCTTCTGTTTTCCATAAACACAATTCTCACAGAATTTTAAATCAACATGCTTCAAATCTGGTAACAAATTTCTTGAGTGAAGAATCTGCATCCCCTTATCACGCATGTGCCCGAGCCTATGATGCCACAATGCTGTATCTTCTCCTGTAGAGGTTAAAACATTAACAGAATTAGAAATACCATTGCATAAATACAATGTACCAACCTTTTCTCCCTTCACTATTACCAGGGATCCTTTAGTGATCTTCTAGGTTTTAATTGTGAAAGTAGTTATGCAACCTTCACCTCCCAACTACCCTGTTGAAATCAGATTTTTCTTCAAATCTGGAACATGCCTTACCTTCTTCAATTGCCACTGATTTCCATTTTGCTGTTTTATGAAAAATGTACCCATTCCAACAATTTTACAGGGTTTATCATCACCCAATCGAACTTGTCCAAAATCTCCTTGAACATAATCATTAAAATGTTTTTATCAGGTGTGGCATGGAATGAGGCCCCTGAATCTATCACCCATGCATCAATAATATTTTCTAATGAAAGAATCAAAACATCTTGCAACACATCACCTGTTACATTAGCTTCATGATTAGTTTCTTACTGCGCATCTCCTTATTTTCCCTTCCGAGACTTGTAGTCTTTCTTTAGGTGTCCTTTCTTCCTACATTTCTAGCACACTATCCCCGATCTGGACTTGGATCTGCCTTTTCTTGACTTACTACGATATCCTGGGCTCTTTCCTCTTTCCATTTTTCTTCCCCTAGTCTTTGTAGTCAAAGCACTACCTAATGTCTCACTAGAGTTTTTCCATCGCATTTCCTCGCTAAGGATTGCGCCAACAACATCATCAAAATTTAAAGTACTAGATCCAGAGAAAGAGTTACTAACAGCCATAACTAAACCATTACAACTTTATGGCAACGAGCACAGAAATAACAAAGCCCTAACTTCATCATCAAAATTTACCCCTACAAAACTTAACTGACTTGTAACTGTATTAAAATCATTTAAATGATCTGCAACAGATCCACCTTCTGACATTTTTTTATTAAATAAATGATTCATAAGAAATACCTTATTTGAGGCCGAGGGTTTTTCATACAGTTTGGCCAATGCTGACATTAAACCTTGCGTTGTCGTTTCCTTTGAAATATTAAACGCTACTGACGCCGCTAGGCACAGCCATATTGTTCTAAGTACCTTTTTGTCCAGAATATCTCATTCTATGTCTGTCATACTCGTTGGCTTCTTTGTCTTTCCGCTCAATGGTAGGTACAGATCTCTCTGATACAGATAATCTTCCATCTGCATCTTCCATAGCTGGTAGTTTTGGCCATTGAATTTTTCGAGCCTAAACCTACCATCTTCCGCCATTTCTCGCACTCGAACCAGGAACCCTTCGCTCCTGCGAGTTTATCAGCCAAATAGACATTCGGCTCTAATACTAGTTGTTAGAAAATTATATATTACGGAGCAATGGAACACATAAAATATTGCAGAAATATAAACACAGAAAACAGATAAAACAAGATAGACACAGATATATGTGGTTCATCCAGTTTGGGCTACATCCATGGAGAAACAACCAATCCTTCCTTTTATATTATCCAGCAAACTAAAGAGTTACAACCTACAACAGATCTGTTGTAACACCCTCTTTGCTCTCAATCTCCTCTCTCTTCCTCACTCAGAATATAGATCTGCATAGAAATAAAACAATTCCCTCATATATAGTGAGGGGTTGCCTTCTAGGGCAAAAAACCCTAAATTAAACATGAACTTCTACCGTCAGATCATCCGCCTAATGAATGGCCCAGATTGACTAGAAATTACTAGACTTTTACAAGGCAATTTTACATCTATTTTTAGCTTTGGGGGCACTGCCCCCGAACCCCCACCAAGGGACTGCTAGCCCCTAGACTCCACAGTCAAGGGGGATTAGCCCCCCTGCATGGAGGGGTGTACAGTCTTCCTGGGGTATACATCTGACTGAAACCTTTGAATACAGAAGATAATCAGGCTCCACACCCAACAAGAGAGATGTTACATTCATCAAACAAGAGTCTCAAAGTGGTTGGACATTATCTCAATGAGGCAAGAGAGGCATACTCATACTCATAGAGATAACTTAGTATGGGAAAGGGAGGTCCTTGTTCATATATATATATATATATATATATATATATAAAGAGTGTGTGTGTGTTAGGTCCCTATAATACTAGTCTATTCCCCTTATTGTTATTGTTAGTGTATCCTCCTTTTGTTATTGTTGTGCCCATGCATCGCCCATGTTGTTATTGTTGTGTCCTTACATTATTATTGTTATATAGGCTTTGATTATATTGTTACCCCTTAGATTCCTATATATACCAAGGAGGTCTTATCATTTGTATCATCCAATAGTTGTTAGTTTATGTGATTTAAAGGAGGTTCCCCCCTTGAAGAGGCTAATTTTGAAGTCGTTGATCTATCTTCTTTGTGATTTGGTTACACACACACACACACACACACACATAAAAACACTTGTAATCTTGGTCTTTGCTTTCATTTTCCTTGGTGGAACACTCCTAGTGTTTGAAGGGAGTCCAGAGAGAGAGAGAGAGAGAGAGAGAGCCATGTTTGAATAAGTTGTTTTGTGTGGAGCACTAAGGGCCACAACAACATACCTAACGGCCCCTATGCATTGTTGAGGTTATGTGGTGCTCCACAACCACCAATTCCACTCCATATTTGTTTATTTAGTACCTTCCCTCACTGTCATGCCACTAATTGATTAATGCATTTAGGCATGATGCATGGATGACAATGAAAAATTTTGCAACATAATTAAATCATTCAATGGACAAGGGAAACATTGATATAGATGTTGGATTAAACATGCAAATATAATTGAAAAAATTAAAACTAATTCAATTCATACCATTGACAAAATTAATTTGACATATTCATAAATAAACCATGGGTACTTGTCCTTTTGGAAACTAACCACCAACTAGATATAGAAAATGGATGTTCTCCCCAACCATATGATCTTGTTGCACTTAATATTTTTAGAACAAAATCCATTTCAAGTTGAGGCTATGAATCCAAATGGGTAAATTTATCTATAAATACCTCTAACTCTCTTCAGGCAATCCAATTTCCATAATTCTTAATATATTAGCCCCCACAACTACCCCAAACCACAAGTTTTCTTTCCCCTCAACTTGAACAACCCAAGGAATGGGGTTTATTTCTCTACTATGTAGTCCCTTAGGCTATTCCACTTCCCTCCACGACTTAAGGGTAGATTGGCTAGGAAATATCATTACTAGGATTCCAAATATTCTTAGTTGAAATTAATTTTTCTCAATAACAAAAATTTCCCTTACACATTCATAACTCTTCCATGGTTTATGGAAGCCATTCTCTGTAATTTTATTAAAATAATAACAAATTAAAATTAGAGAGAAGAACCCTCAAAAATAAAAATCAAAGGTAAATTCCCTCTTGCATGCTCAAAAATCATGGAATATATTTGGATGCATGGGAGGGACCACATTCCTTCATTAGAAGTACATGCATATCTCTTAAATACCCAAGGTTAATAGGACTGATGATAACCACAATGTAATGGATTAATGAAGCTCAGTTTAAAGAACTTAGGGTAGTGATAATATAATATTATTTTTCCCCTTTGCACCTAAGTTGTTGTGGGGAAAAATGCCTATGCAGGACGATCCTATCCACCTAAGGTGTGACAGTGCCTTAGCAACAAACAGATACAGCTATTCTGGTTTCTTCCTTTATGAAATGTGAAAGAGGGGAGATCGATAGACTTACCGTTGTCTTCCATTTGTCCCTCAATCTAGATCCTCTTCTCTTTGGGTGTTCACAGCTACTTGCCTCCTCGCTTGCTCAAGAGAACAGCTACTTGATTCCCACGAGATCACAAGAGAATAGCTACTTGATTCCCATGAGATCACAAGAGAACAGCTACCTGTGACAAGAGAACAGCTACTTGCGACAAGAGAAGAACACAACACAAAGGCAAATATACATATTCATAAATGATTCAGGATTAGAAACGAATCAAATACACTAATGCAATCATATAAATACACCAGTATATAGGAGAAAACCAAGATAGCTTTATTGATTGATAACAAGGTTCAAGAAGAGATACAACCCAGAGGGCTCCAATCCAACATCTCCTTCCCAGTAGAATGGAATTCCTTCTTCAGCTCCCTTCAAAGCATTAAGCACCCAATTTTTCCAGTCTCAAACTAACAACAATTCTTTACATTCACAAAATTCCAGCCTCCAGATCTCATGGAGGTGAGATCCATATATAGATGTTTGGAGAGAGGATGAGTTAGCTTGAGATCTGACTAGTGTCCTCTCCCTCTCTCAGTTCTTGAGTCCACTTGGAGGTTCTTGCTTCCACTTGGAGATTTGGAACCTCTTACTCATCCCCAGTCGAATTCCCTGAGGCAAGTGTCATTTTGGAAGCTTCCTGGGCATTGACACATTGAGGAATGAGCCTGCCACTTGTCCAAACTCGCTCAACGCAGGTAGCTAGTGTTGGAGTTGACATTCAACGCAGGTAGCCAGTGGAGCAGTTGACATTCAGCGCAGATGCTCAGTGGAGCAGTTGACATGATCCTGAATTGACTTGTTTTTGAGTGGTTTCAGGTGGAGAACTTCTGTGAATTGCTGTGGTTAGTTAGCCTTGTTCCTCTAGGGGTAGGAACAACATGTTTAGGGACTTTGGATCCCTTAGATTATGGACATTTCATGCTCAATGCTTGTAAGGCACCAAAATGTCTATAACAGTTGCCCCCTAAAGTATGAGGTCGTTTATCGGGTGAAATGCTTTATCCAGGAGGGTCCGAAGTTCATCCATTTGCTGGGAGGAGACCTGTAATAAGATACAATACAATACATTATGATTCATTCTGCTTTCATGATCTAGCTGAGGCGGGCATTCCCATGCTCAGCTTTATAAATTCATTTTTGTACATAGAACAGACGATCGTCTGATGGTAGACTGATAACTTTGGCGAAATTATCATCCTTTGAGTAGGATGATCATCTGCTGCAATGATGTACATGTCAAATGTTTTTATTTCTCCTGAATATATATCGCAGCCCAGAGGGATGAAACTAGATCCGGGGTCTTCAAACTCGTTCGATCTTCACTCTAAGTACAAGTCGATCCATGTGAGAATTGCGCTGAAGTCGAACATGGAAAGACATCGCTTGATTACCGGTCAATGATGTAAACCGTTAACAAGCGCGAGAGGAATCACCGATAATGATAATGACCCTCAAGGTACTGCAGTACAATTCACGTGGCGTGAATAAAGGACTTGGTGTCGAACACCACGCAAAATCTTCTGGTCGAAGGTCATTGATGTATACCTGTTGCCGGAAGTGAGAAACTTGCCATTGAGGCATGCAAGCTTCAATGTACTGAAAGGGTTGTTCCTAGATCAACTTCTTGGATAATGAGCTGATGTCGACAAGAAGCAATCCGTCAAAGGAGGGCCTTGATGAATCCCACATCAGTGACATGGAACGGAGCTAATGATTTTAATGGAGGTGAAAACGATCTCTGACATATGATTCAGGGTGGCGGTCATGAATGGATGAAGGATAATGTATGGCAGTGGATGGGACCCGGTTGACACTTTTTGAACGACTTCTCTTGAACATATGGCGACACTGATGCGATGGATTGGTAGCATTACCCCAAATATGGATGGTATGGCGAGACCATGGTGATGTGACCGGTGAATGAGACAACCCAACCCGATTGTGGTACGGAGGAAAAGTGTCATGTTCAAGAGCGACCTGCTACCATCAAAGTTTTCTCGATTTTCTCCCAATTTTTCCCCAGTCATTTCTGACCAGTACCTCTTTATTTTTGTCAAGCTTGAGGAGGATAACATATGCTTGTTCTATAACCTGCCCTTCGGGCAAGCCCATCGCTATGTTTTAACGAGCCTAGCGATAGGGAAACTCGTTCTCGTCTAAAGACAAGTTTGTCGCTATTTAATGATTTTAACGAGTCTAACGACAAGGATAACTCGGTTCTTTTCATTTTTAGAGAGTCTGAAAAGATACATAAAGTCAACTCCGAAATTACTTTTTTCGTCATCTAATCCCTTAAGTCCGAAAAAGTATAAAACAATATAGAAGGGACGAGTTTTCGATAGTTTTAACAAGCCGAATAAAACAAGCGCTCGATCTTTTTGTGCAATAATCCCTCAGGTCCAAAAAGATTAAAATCTAGAGGAGGGATAGCTCTTCCGGTCGCTTTAACGAGCTGGAAGGCCAAAACTTGGCAATCTTTTCATATTTTACGAGTCAGTTGAAAAGAGCTTAAAGAAGACTCGTCTTTTGAGGAATGAGTGATAAACAGGGATAGCTGCTGATTCCAGGTACGGGTTGGAATTTTCCAATCACGGCAGTGTCACAAGGATGGCTAGGTGAAATCACTCTTCGCAGCTGTTCCTCAAAATGGGTAAACAATCATATGGAGGTGAACGATCGACCAAATGAAAAGTGGAGGTGACGGTGCAAACATGACCAAGGCTTTTATGGCTGATAAGGTTACGTACACCATGGTTATTTTACCGGTAATGGGTTCATTTTTTAAAGAGCTTGAATGCGCCAAAACACTGCTCAAGCTTATGTTTATTTTTTAACAAGCATGAATTCCACGTTAAAACTGCTCGGATCTTGCGTTTATTTTTTAACGAGCATGAACTTTATGCTAAAACTGCTCGTTATACCAGTCATATGATAAGAGTGTCTCATTGGAGATGCTATTTTTTATGGAGCTTCATCTCACGTAAGCTTTGCCCCGGATCCTTTCTTTATGCAAGTTCGGAAACGACTAATCCTACGAGTTTAAAGGGTTAGAGGTCCTAAAAATTTAAAAAATAAATAGTTGCCCCTTGCTTGCACTCCAAAAGGTTTGCATGCCCCCAGGTATAAAACAAAATTTCAAGGTTACCTCTACTTCTCTTCCGTCAAAAAATTTGTTTTAACGAGAGAGGCTTACCTCTTTCAGGTTACCCAAAGATTGTCTCGTTAATCTTTCAAACAAAACACTTCTTCAGCAATGTCTACCAAAATAGACAAGGGTGAATGACTCTGGCAAACACGTAACTTTGACAAAAGAATCTTATTCTAGAACAACCCCTCTTCCTCTACGGACGGGGTATGGACTAGTCATATTCTCCCGCGGAAACCTACCCTATACCCAAAGTTTCCCTGCCGAAGCAGGCCAGGACGCATGCCCCCTGGGTTCCAGTCATATCCTCCCGGATTACTCGCGCTCATCAGGAGGACGGACCGTGGGTTGAGACACTTCTTGCGTGTATAGACCATTTAGGGATGGCACATGACTATTTGCGATGCGTGATCCGGGAAATGAAAGTTGGTCCACGAGCTTGACCACTCTTCCTTCATGCGGAAAACACATTACTCTAAAGAGTGAGGAGACGATGGCTCCCATGCAATATATATAGTCTCGTACAAGGAGTAGGTTATAATCCAAGGGTCCTTGAACGACCACCACGTTCATTTGAACGGTCTTCCCTTTCAATGTTATGGGCACATTTGGGAGGATCCCTAAAGGTCGACTGGTTCCTTTATCAAAGGCTGATAGATTTCTCATCTCAGGCAAAAGCGCAGGCGAACCAAGCGCTTTCCAAGCAATAGAGGAAAGGATACTCATAGATTCCCCTTCATCAATAACTGTGCCAGCCATTACCATTCTGTATATTTGGACAATAATTCTGGATGGTATGCTAGCTGGCAAGCGGGGTCTGCCTAGTTGGTTCCAGTCGAAGGACACAACCAGGTTGCTTGGTGGCGGGACCGAGTATACGGCTGGATAGCACTCTGATGAACTTCCTTCCTGCGATAAAGGAATGGTGGCATTGCCCCCTTGATCATCAGAGTCAGTGCTGATGAAGAGAATCTGGACGGTGTCGTCTTGATTTTCCTCTGTGATGGTGTCATTCAAAGATAGATCCTCTGAAGGCAAAACCGGGTCAACTGCCGTTTCAACCTTTAGACTTTCGTCAGGTATGGATTCAGACGGTTCATCTTCAATGACAGGTGCTTCGGCCGACCACCTGGGCGGGTCAGCCGGGTTCTCAACTAGTGAGGGACTTGGCAGGAGTCTTTGATATCCAGGAGGGAGATGCGCTCGTAAAATCAGGCGATCTTCCAGAACTCTTTTTGCCTCGTCTAAGAAGGGACAACGGTGGATGGAGTGATCGCCTTCACACAGTCTGCAGGGAAATTTAGCTTTCCCTCTCTGTCCTGGGGCTTCACTCCCACTAGTTGACGGTGAGCAGTTGACATGGCTATCAGAGGTCGATGCTACCGAATTGTGCAAACGGGGGGACGAGTCTCTTAGTATCCGGGGGATACAGGGACAGTCTCTATGGAAGTGGTCTCCCTTGCATATGACGCATGGCGATTTAGGCCTTGCGAGTGCTGTGTGTGGATTTTTGTCAGATGACACTTGTTTGCCCCCAGTCGCCTTAGGCTCCTTTTTCTTCTTCTCTTTCTTCTTCTTCTCCTTCTTCTCCTTAGGAACTCGGTTTTTTGATTTACCAGTTCCGTCAAGCGAAGAGGAAGGAGGGGAGGAAGATGAAGTGGAAGGTTGGGAGGCAACTCTTGTCTGATCTAACTGTTGACTCGACTGTTCAGGAATGGTGGTGTTCTGAACGACATTGGTTGAAAAGAGCCAGACTGGTAGGCCAATTGTCAGTCCTGGAAGCGACAATGTGGCCATGTGGGGCACACCAACATCTCCCCAAGAGGAGAAGGGACTAGGATTTCCACCAAGGGGAACTCCTTGGTTGGTGTGCTCCATCTTTTCAACCTAAAGATCAATGCAGGCTTAAAGGGTGATTGTTCCGTTTAAAATAAATTGTTAACGACACTTTAGACACAACTTGCTTTTTCACTTTTAAAGAGTCGAGAAAAAGCTAAAGATGACTCTAGTCTCCTTCGATGTTTTAACGAGCCCGAAGTGACAAATGCTCGGATGGAATTTTTCTGTTATAGAGTCTGAAAAAGGCCAAAAGAAACTGCTCTGGATTTCTAGGCAGAGGGTGTGCCAAACTTTTTGCAAAATCGCAGAATACATTTTAAGGTATGGGCGGTCGATCTTCGTGAATGCTGTGTTCACTGCATTGCGATCAGTAGGGCGGCCGACACGGCTTCCTAAGGATAAAGGATATATGGCTATAGGGGTCTCCCAATATATACGCGATGGTACGTGGGAGCACAATCCGTACTAGCGCTATCGTCCCTCAGGAGGAATCACCCACCTTCCACGAGATCGACAGTCACTAGGCTTAACGATGTCGGAACACGTCTCTAGCCTAGACCTCTATGTTGTGCGTTATGTTACAAAGCGTTGTTAGGTTCATTCAGTTTATTTTAGGTTGATCTTTTTAAAGTTTTCCTTTCAAGGTTCACCACGAGATGTATGATACAAATTCCTAAATGCAGTCTAAAGATGATAAGCAAGCTTTATAATCTTTTCAACTTTGAAAATCCTAGCTACTAAGGGAAAAGAAAGACACTATCTTTTCTCAAAGAGCAATCAGCACACTCTAATGCACTCTTTCCTAAATCAATCATGCAAACTTATCAAATGCAAATGCACAATGCAGGTGTTTGTTTTCCACTTTCTTATAATATATGCCTACAAAGAAAGCTTTTTGTACAACTTTGAATTTTCTTTTAAATGATCAACACAAACAAGTTCACTTTTTCGAAATCAGAGAAGATAGAAGAGATTACAACACTTAACGATTTTCGAAATAAAGACTTGTTTTGACACTTAAAAGAGACAAATTCAAACCAATAAGCAAAAGTAAATCTATAATCAATCTGCAAACAACCAATGAACTCTCTTCTAAGATCACAACCAATCAGATCTGAATCAAAGGCTACAGGATGATTATTTCACTCATGCAAAGGAAAACTGTAAATGACGCCACAAACACATAAAAACACTCACAGTCTTTTTGTACAAAAGGAGGCGGAATCTAAGCAAAGAAAAGGAGTTATCAGACTGGTACCTATGCTGGTTAAAGGCTGCAAAAAACATAGATCAAAATAGGGCAACACATGGCAGAGAACCCCAGCTGCACAAAGCTAAACTGGTTCAGCGCAAGTCTAATACTGTGGAGTTGACATTCAGCGCAGGTAGCCTTCACGGGACCTGCGTTGAAATGCAGACTGCCTTCACAGTGTCTGCGTTGAAGGAGAAACTCTCGTTTCTCTTGGGTTCCGGGTCATAAAATGCTCAAAAATGAACTGTTTCAGGCCAAATCAGAAACACAAGCAAGGTATAATTAGAGGGATGCTTTGAGAGGGTACTAAATACTATCACAAAGGATCATCAAGTCATTTGTGAGTCCATTGTTCAGATCATAGACAAAATCCAGTGAAGGATCAAGGCAGCAACAGTCTACTTTGCAAAGCAGTTCGATTGTTGCTGTTGAGTCTATGAAGCAAACAATGATGTAAACACAAATAAAATGACTAAACAAATTCTCCCCAGCGGAGTCGCCAATTTGTTGTGGGGAAAAATGCCTATGCAGGACGATCCTATCCACCTAAGGTGTGACAGTGCCTTAGCAACAAACAGATACAGCTATTCTGGTTTCTTCCTTTATGAAATGTGAAAGAGGGGAGATCGATAGACTTACCGTTGTCTTCCGTTTGTCCCTCGATCTAGATCCTCTTCTCTTTGGGTGTTCACAGCTACTTGCCTCCTCGCTTTCTCAAGAGAACAACTACTTGATTCCCACGAGATCACAAGAGAACAGCTACCTGTGACAAGAGAACAGCTACTTGCGACAAGAGAAGAACACAACACAAAGGCAAATATACATATTCATAAATGATTCAGGATTAGAAACGAATCAAATACACTAATGCAATCATATAAATACACCAGTATATAGGAGAAAACCAAGATAGCGTTATTGATTGATAACAAGGTTCAGGAAGAGATACAACCCAGAGGGCTCCAATCCAACATCTCCTTCCCAGCAGAATGGAATTCCTTCTTCAGCTCCCTTCAAAGCATTAAGCACCCAATGTTTCCAGTCTCAAACCAACAACAATTCTTTACATTCACAAAATTCAAGCCTCCAGATCTCATGGAGGTGAGATCCATATATAGATGTTTGGAGAGAGGATGAGTCAGCTTGAGATCTGACTAGTGTCCTCTCCCTCTCTCAGTTCTTGAGTCCACTTGGAGGTTCTTGCTTCCACTTGGAGATTTGGAACCTCTTACTCATCACCAGTCGAATTCCCTGAGGCAAGTGTCATTTTGGAAGCTTCCTGGGCATTGACACATTGAGGAATGAGCCTGCCACTTGTCCAAACTCGCTCAACGCAGGTAGCTAGTGTTGGAGTTGACATTCAACGCAGGTAGCCAGTGGAGCAGTTGACATTCAGCGCAGATGCTCAGTGGAGCAGTTGACATGATTCTGAATTGACTTGTTTTTGAGTGGTTTCAGGTGGAGAACTTCTGTGAATTGCTGTGGTTAGTTAGCCTTGTTCCTCTAGGGGTAGGAACAACATGTTTAGGGACTTTGGATCCCTTAGATTATGGACATTTCATGCTCAATGCTTGTAAGGCACAAAAATGTCTATAACATAAGTGCCCCTTCTTTAAGCTAAGTACCTCCCCTTTAGTTGCATCATAACTCCGTGTTCTTTTGTCCTTCCCCTTTGTAGCCTATGATGTAGTCATTTTATCATTCTCATTCAATATTCCATTTTACATATGTCAAGACATCAAAGTACCTCCCAAAGTTGGATACTATTTCATTAATGATAATATAATTATAATAGAGCAACCTTTGGGATTCATCTTCCAAGGTTGGTTCCTATTATAACTATTAATATTCCCCTTTATTTACAACTTACAAGTTATTCATCCAATCCACAAGGATTAGGTGTTCAACATCCGCCTACCTACTCCCACCCACCCCCCACCAAATCTAAAGGGATGTTTGTAAGTCCAAACATTAATATGAATTTTCAAACTTTTCTCTTCCAAGTGTTTTGGTAAGATGTCTATAATTTGCTCATTTGTGAAACAATGTCTTAGATGAATAGTCTTGGCCTTTACATTATCAAATCAAATTATATTTTTTGTTGATATTTTTGGTTCAATCATGGAATTTGAGATTCTTAGCCAACTTAATTTTAGAAGTGTTGTCAATCAAAAGGGGAGTAGAGTTCAATTGTTTCTCTTGCAAGTTTCTAAATTTTTTTTGAGTCACATAATCTCCTTTGTTGCTTTTGTAGCTACCACATACTCTACCGATGTCATGGAATTTTGATGGAACTGATTGTTTTCATGACCCCCATGAGAGAAATCCTGATCCAAGACTCAAAATATAACATGAAGTAGACACTTCGTTTCCCTTATCTTTGTTAAATTATAAATCAAAATATTCAATCAAAATGAAGTCATCCACCTATGAATATTTGAGTCCAAAGTATTAAATTCATTTCAAGAACTTTATAACACTTTTGCAGTAGACCATTGTCCTTTACAAGGATTTTTCATAAACCTAGAAAGGATTTCAATAACAAACGAAATATATGGTCTAGTAGTGCTGGGGTAGATAATACTTCACACAAGTTGTCTATACTTAGTTTCATCCTAAAATTCATTCCCTTATTTAGATGTTAGCTTTATGTTTTGTTCCATTGGAGTAGGCAAAGGATTGCATTCAACCATGCTAAACATGTTCAACGGTTCTCTGATGTACTTCTTCTTTAGAAAGGAACCAATACATTAGATGTTAGGTCACTTCAATGCCCAAGTAGTACTAAAAGTGTCCTAATATGTCATCTCAAATCATTTATTCAACTCTTTCTTTATGGATTCAACAAAAAATTTTATGTTCCTTGTTATCAATATATCATACACATATACCACAAGATAGACAAACATTTTTCCAATTTTCTTACAAACAAAGTTGCATCATCAAGATTAAAGTGTTTGAAGTTTAATTTCAGAAGATGTCATTCAATTTTTCATACCAGGATTATGATTCTTGTTTTAGGGCATATAAGGATTTGATAAGTTTGCATACATTTTTTTCTTGTCCTTTCACAAAAAAACCTTTTGATTGAGATATGAAGACATTTTCTTGCAACTCTCGATTCAAGGAATCAATCTTCACATCAATTTGGTGAACTTTCCATCCATTCAATGTTGTCAAGGCAAAGAGATTCTGAATGGTGGCCCATTTGTTGTGGGGAAGAAAGGTCTCTTCATAATTGACACCTTATTTCTATGAGAATATTTTTTCCATGAGCCTTGATTTGTGCTTTTCAAGTGAGCCATCTAACTTGTTCTTGTAGATCCACTTGTAATTAATTGGTTTGGTTCCAAATGGAGGGTCCACTAGCTTCCATGTTCCAATTTATGAGAGCGTCATATTTGTTTTGTATTGCTTCTTTTAATTCATGATGTTAAATAAATTATTTAAAGGAATTTGGCTTAAAGTTAGTAGACAAATTCAATTCACAATCATATGAAACATCCTTATCATCAACTGAATTATGAATTAGAATCATCTTGTTGGGTTATGTTATTATCTTTCCACGTAGTTAATAGGGGGTTTGAGGGGCACTCGTAACCCCACTTTATGGTTGGGCGGACCCACCTATGGTTTTGTGCATAATTTTTGCACATGTTTTTTGGATGCAATGGTTTTCGATCCATGGTATTGGATGCTTCGGCATGTATAAATATGTATTATAACATTGAAAGGAACATAATGAAAAAATCAAGCTGGTAGTCCCGATTTTGGGATCCAGGGGAAAATATCTGTGTATATGTGTTTTATGTGTTATGCTCTTGCATTATTTATTTTCTGTGTTTTAGAATTCGTATGCAAGTAGTTTCTGTATGGCGTTAAAACCTACATTTGGTATCAGAGCAGTTTTGGCTTCAAGGGGACACCTTTATTGCTGAGGGGTTTCACTCGGGCCTGTGGTAGACCCTGTTCAGTGGGAGATCTGTGAGATCGATTCTGGTGGTGAAAGAAGATGGCGAGCAGTGGAAAGATAAAGATCGAGAAATTTAATGGTCAAAGTTTTGAGTTGTGGAAACTCAAGATGGAGGATCTGTTGGTGGATAAAAACTAGTGGATCACGGTAGATCCAGGTACTAAACCAACGGGAGTGTCGGATGAAGAATGGAAGAAGTTGAATCGGAAGGCAAAGAGCACAATATGATTGTGTGTCTCAGATTCAGTATTTATGAATGTATCAGGGGAAGCTACAACAAAGGCTTTGTGGGACAAGTTAGGGACTTTATACCAATCTAAGTCTCTAGTGAATAAAGTGTTCCTGCGGAAAATGCTGTATAACCTGAGGATGAAAGATGGAGACTCAGTGACAGAGCATTTGAATGCATTTAATATTGTGGTAAGTCAGTTAGTATCTGTTGATATTAAAATTTCCGATGAAGATAAATGCATCAGTTTGTTGTGTTCTCTACCAGATTCATGGGATAGTCTGGTTATTGCAATAGGTAGCAATGCAACTGCCTTGCAGTTTGATGAAATAATCTCAGCCTTGTTGACGGAGGAGATGAGACAGAAAAATATGGAGAGCCAAAATGGTGATGCCTTGTCTGTACGAGGACGGTCCTAGAATAGAAAAAAAAAATAAGTCATCAAGTGGGAGATCTAAATCTAGAGGGAAATCTAAATCTCTAGGAAAACTTGTAAAGGTGGTACGCTGGAAATGTGGAAAGGAAGGTCACTTCAAAAGGGACTGTAAATCTAAAGCTCTTGAAAAAGGAAAGGGATCTGATGAGGCTCCTTATGCAGAGGCGAAAACCACCTCAGATGAAGGTGGGGATGTGTACTTGGCTTCTTCAAGTACACATGTAGATCATGAGGCATGGTTGATTGACTCAGGTGCATCCTTTCACTTCACTCCCCATAGAGAGTGGTTCTGTGAGTATGAGAAATATGATGGTGGTGATGTGTTCTTGGGGGATGACAGGAAGTCTAGAATCATTGGTCGTGGGAAAGTAAAGTTGAAGCTACAAGGTGGAAGGGTTAGAAAAGTTTGGGGTGTTCGGCATATTCCTGCATTAGCCAGAAATCTGATTTCTGTTAGTAAGATGGATGATGCAGGTGTAAAAACAATGTTCGAGAAGGATCCCTGCAAGATGGTTCGAGGAGCACTGGTATTGATGCGGGGAGTCCGGTTGGAACTCTGTACATGCTGCAAGGTAGAATTGTTTTTGATGGGTGCAATAGTTCTGTGGTTCCTGAAAGTGGAGCAGAAAATCTAGCGGTCTCTGGAGAAAAGACCATGCTGTGGCATCAAAGGCTTGGACATATTGGAGAGAAGGGCCTTTGAATACTTCATGGTAAAGGTATGGTAGAAGGTATGAGTAATAGCTCTCTGGATTTTTATTTTTGTGAAATTTGTGTATACGGGGAGCAGAGTCGGGTGAGTTTCCCCTCTAGTGGTAAGAGGGCGAAACATATATTAGAGCTTGTGCACAGTGATGTGTTTGGACCTGTGAAGGTTCCATCACTGGGTAAGTCTGTGTACTACGTATCATTTATAGATGACTTCTCAAGGAATACATGGATATATTTCCTTAAGAAGAAATCTGAAGTCTTTGATAGGTTTAAAGAATTTAAGGCTCTAGTGGAAAACCAGATAGAGAAGAAGATAAAGGTGTTGAGGACAGATAATGGTGGAGAGTTTTGCAGTAAGGAATTTGAATAATTCTACAAGAAGTGTGGTATAGCATGGCAGAAGACTACTCCATATACACCTCAACAAAATGGAGTTGCAGAAAGAATGAACAAGACGTTGATGGAAAGGGCAAGAAGCATGCTCAGTGGTGGGGGTTAGGACAGGAATTCTGGGTAGAGGCAGTGGATACTGCATGTTACCTGGTCAATAGGTCACCTTCATCAGCGTTGGAGGATAAGACTCCACAAGAGGTATGCACTGGTAAGAAACCCTCTTTTTCACATCTAAGGGTATTTGGATGTGATGCATATGTACATGTTCCAAAGGAGAAATGAACCAAGTTGGATAGCAAATCTAAAAAATGCATCTTTATTGGGCATAAGGATGGTTTAAAGGGTTATAAGCTTTGGAACCCAGTAATAAGGAAGGTTGTGTACAACCGAGATGTGGTGTTCAAAGAGGTGAAGGATGTTATTAAACACGAAGTCCAACCAAAGGAACCTGAGAAGATAGAGTTTGAGCTAAAGGAGGAAGAACCAGACTCTACAGTAGAGGAGGAATCAAAAGATGAAGAGCCACAAACTCCGACTGTGAGGAGATCAATTTGAGAAAGAAGGCAGCCAGAAAGGTATAGTCCATCATCTTTCTATTCAAATTTTTCTTTGTCTGTTACTGATGATGATCCCAAAACTATGAAGGAAGCAGTGGATTCAGAGGATGGAAAACTCTGGAAAGAGGCCATGGTTGATGAAATGACATCTTTGCACAAAAATGAGGCTTGGGATCTGGTGGAGTTGCCAGCTAGAAGGAAACCCATTGGCAGCAAATGGGTGTTCAAAAAGAAGACAAATGCATAAGGAAAAGTGGAGAAATACCAAGCTCAGTTGGTAGCAAAAGGGTATTCCCAGGTGCCGGGAATTGATTTGGAGATATTCTTTCTCCTGTTGCTAAGGTAACTTCTATTAGATTACTTTTATCTGTTGCTGTTGCTTTTGATTTTGAAGTAGAATAGATGGATGCGAAGACAACATTTCTTCAGGGGGATCTAGAAGAGGAAGTATACATGAAGCAACCTAAAGGATTTTCGATGATGGGTAAGAAAGAACTTGTATGCAAGTTAAAGAAATCTCTGTATGGGTTAAAACAATCACCAAGGTTGTAGTATCAGAAATTTGATACATTTATATGGGGACTTGGCTTCACTAGAAGCAAAGCAGATCACTGTGTGTATTTTCAATTAACTGGTGACCATGTTATTTATCTGGTCTTGTATGCGGATGATATGTTGTTAGTAGGAAATGACAAAGAAGTTATCCAGGATTTGAAGACCCAATTGTCCTCAAAATTCGACATGAAAGATCTTGGTGTTACAAACTATATTTTGGGCATGGAAATTAAAAGAGATCAGGCAAAGAGGAAGCTCTAGTTAAACCAGAGGAAGTATGTCGAGACAATATTGCAGAGGTTTAATATGCAGGATAGTAAACCGGTGAAGGTTCCTATTCCTGTAGGTGTGAGGTTATCTGCTGAATAGTGTCCCAAGACACAAGAAGAGGAAGAGGACATGTCCCATGTTCCATATGCAAGTGTAGTCGGTAGCCTGATGTATGCAATGGTCTGTACTAGACCAGACATTGCACATGCAGTGGGAGTATTGAGCAGGTTTATGTCAAAACCAGGGAAGGAGCACTAGATAGCAATGAAGTGGGTTTTCAGGGATTTGCGTGGCACTAGTGATTATGGTTTGTGCTACTAAGGAATACCAGGATTGGACAAAGTGTTGGATATTCATGGCTTTGTTGATGCAGACTGGGCTGGAGATCTAGATCAGAGAAGATCTACAAGTGGGTATGTGTTTAACCTATTTGGAGGTGCAGTCAGTTGGATGAGTAAGAAACAATTTGTAGTGGCACTGTCAACTATAGAGGCAGAATACATGGCAGCCACTCATGCAAGCAAGGAAGCAGTTTGGTTTTAGAGATTGTGTTCAAGTATGGGGTTAGTACAAGAAGCTATAAGGATAGACTGTGACAGCCAAAGTGCAATTTTCTTGGCAAAGAACCCCACATATCATTTAAAGACAAAGCACATTGATGTTCAGTATCACTTTGTGAGGGATACGATAGAAGAAAAAAAAGTGTTGCTGGTAAAGGTGGACACTTTGAAGAATACTGTAGATGCATTGACAAAATCTATGAGCTCTGAGAAGCTCTCTTGGTGTAGAGAGACAATGGGCATTTTAGGGCTAGAAAAATCACTAAGCTCTCTTGTGGCCCCCTATGGAAAGAAAACAACAAGTGGGAGAATGTTGGGTTGTGTTATATTCTTTCCACGTAGTTAATAGGGGGTTTGAGGGGCACTCGTAACCCCACTTTATGGGGTCCGGGGTAGCGCCCTAGAAAATTTTGGTTTTGGACCCTATGTTAGGTTGGGTGGACCCACCTATGGTTTTGTGCATAATTTTCACACATGTTTTTTGGACGCGATGGTTTTCGGTCCATGGTATTGGATGCTTCAGCATGTATAAATATGTATTATAACATTGAAAGGAACATAATGAAAAAATCAAGCTGGTAGTCCCGGTTTTGGGATCCAGGGGAAAATATCTATGTATATGTGTTTTATGTGTTCTGCTCTCACAATATTTATTTTCTGTGTTTTAGAATTCGTATGCAGGTAATTTCTGTACAGGGTTAAAACTTACACATCTACATCACCTCCATTTTTTTCTAGTGGAACTTTGGTACCTTTCTTTCTAACCTCATCAATATGAACACTTTCAAATGTGTTGGAGAGCTATTTTTGGGGACCATTATAATATGGTCCAGGTTTCTCTGATGATTGAGATGTGGATGCATCAAGATTTAGCATTCCAATATTATCAAACACATCACTCAAAAGGTTTTCTTGATTTTAAGAAGTTGTTGGAACTTAATGATGGGGAGACAATGGTCCAGAAGGAGATTCCACATATTGATCCAAGATAGGGATACCCCCTTCAAGATGTGGAATCTCACTATCCCAACGATCAAGCTACTAGTCAACAATGTTTTCAGTGTTGGAAGATTAAAGAAAAATCGTATTTCTAGAGAAGACAAAATTATTACTTACCTCATCATGAAGAGGTTATGATTTGGTGGTATTTGAATACCCATAGAAGATGCATTTTCAATACCTTGCATCAATATTTATTCTTTGTTCCTTAGGAATGAAGATATAGTAGTTGGAACCAAAGATCCTAAGATGTCGTATTGAAGGAAGGTAGCCAAACCAAATTTCATAAGTTTTATTTTTGAAAGCATGATATGGAAATATTTTTTGACATATATTGCACATATAATTACATCATGCCCATACATCAACTTCACATTTTTGAAAAGCATCATTGAGTGAACCATATTTAAGATAATCCTATTCATTCTTTCAATTACACCATTTTGTTCAGGATTGTATGGAATCATAGTTTGATGTTGAATCCCACATTGGTGAAGATACTTTTAAAATTCATTAGAATTATATTATTTTCCATTATTAGTACAAATGGAGCCAATATGTGATCATGAATCATTTTCAATCCATGCATGGAATTTTTTGAAAGTTTCAAAAGCTTCTGATTTATTTTTTAGCAAGTATACCCAACACATCTTAGTGTTCATCAATAAAATTCATCATATATATATTTTCATTGGCATAAGGAACAAGCACATGGACACAAAAATTAGAATGAATTAATGCAAGTTTTCTACATGCTCTAGAAGTAGAATCATGAAATGGCTATTTTCTATGCTTTCCTACGACACAATCATCACATTGCTTCAATTTCCTTAGAATAGTTGGAAAAATAGAAGAACCATTATTTAAAAAAAAAAACGAATACTATCGTAATTAAGATGTCCAAATCTTACACGCCATAGAATACTATATGGAAATGCACCTTCATTGTGCTAAGAAAGGCATCCAGAGTTCCGTGCAAAAGAAAATGTCCCTTGCAGCTTCAACAATCTTTCCTCCTACTCCAATCATGACAACTATGTTTTTAGATGCTTTCCTTATCTCTACTTACCCATTAAATATGTGAATAGAGTGGCCTTGTTTGTGAATGTAAACAAGGGACAAGTAGTTTCTCTATAACTCTAGAAGGTAGAGTACATAATGCACAAGAAAATGAAGAAGTTCAAGGAATTTAAGTTTTATGGTGACAAGTTTGGATGGCTTGAGACTTTACTTCTATGCAAGGTACACTGCTCCATCTACGTTTTCATGAGGTGTTCAAAGAAGCATTTCTGAAAGGCCATATGGAAATTTTCACCTATATAAAGAAACCATGCATATCTCCAAGAATCAAATGAAGTATGAAACAAATATTTAATTACTCCAATATTTCAATAGGAAACAATATAATGGGAAGATTCAGGTTCTTTACCTTTAGGTGGATCAAATGTTTTACCTTTATCTTCTTTTGGTTTTGACTATATTTGATTTTATCCTAGTGGATTTTTCATGTTGTCGCATCATGTCCATGTTTTTTGCAACAAATTTAGTGAAGATTAGATCTTTCTCCTTGATGGTGTTTACCCCTTTCCTTTGAAGTTTTTTTTTCCACATCCTTTTTTGATGCCACTTCTTTTAGGAGAATCACATAACTGATTCTTCTCCTTTTTTAGAAAGGCACACTACTTCTTCAGAGGATGGAGTTACTATCATCTTGTTCCTAAAATCTTTTTCTCGTTCTGTAAACTTTTTAACCAGGGTGTCAAAAATAATGGTCTTGAGTTGCCTTCTAGCTTATATGGATTCAAGATAGTGAGAGTATGAAGGATAGAGGGCCTTGAAAAATTCTATGAGAGTAATGCCCATCTTAACTCTAGGGGCGTCCACATCATGCATGATAACTCTAATCTCTCAAGCTAGGGATATGGGTCACTATCTTTTAACTTGAGGTTGAGGATTTTGACTATCAACTAAACAACTTCCAATTATGAGTGTGAGTCATATAGATCCTTTAACTTCTTCAATGAAACATATGAATTTTTAATTAAACTATATGATGAATCACCTCTTCACTTTTAGAATCAATAATCAGGGAATAGGATTTATTATCCTTTTTCACCCAAATGGATAGCTCTTTGTTTGATGTGGGCTTGGAAAATGAATTATCTTCCTCTCCTTCATAGATTCCTTTCCACAGGTCATAAAATATGAGAGTATGCCTTCTCTTTCTAGACCATTCTATGTAGTTCTCCTTTCCAGTGCGCACTGCATCAGCAATAGAGATGGTAGAATGCATCTTCATCAATAATTCTTTCGAGGCTTTACAAGATTTAAAGGGATGTTTCCTTGAAGGAGCTAAAGGATGTTATTGATAATATGTTCAAGGACACCCGATCATAGGTATTTATTGAAGGAATGTCTCTATCAACAATAAAGAATGCAAAGACAAGAATTAAAAAAATTGAAACCAAGGTTAAGATGGCTTGGACCATTAGGGTGAAAAATAAAACCCTTGCACCATGGAAAAAATATTAAGAGAGGCCCACAAAAAGTATGACACTTAACGTGAAGATTTGAGTTGAATGAAGATTTGATCTAGTAGTGAAATTGTGTGAATATTTTTGAATTCCAACCAACATCTAATAGATTTTCAGGCCCTTCCTTTCAAGAGTGCCCCTATATTGTGCATGTAATGGCATAGATAAAATGATCCTTCGACAAGGTTTTAGATATGTTAGGTAAGGTCATAAAACCAAAGCAAAGAACTCCATCTAGAAATAATACGAAACTTGGCTTTTCCAAGTGAGACAAGAGAGAGAGATCATTCATAAAGGTTGCATGTAGACATTACCACATGAATAGAAATACATTCCACATATTTACCATAATCGACCCTCATTTACCATAATCTCGTGTGAAGAGAGAGTTGAGAGAATTGAATCCCCAACGAACATTGTGGATGAGACTTGAGAAGCCATAGACAAAGGATTAAGTAGACTCATAAATCATGTTATGTTAATGAATATCAAGGTATATAACAAAGAAATTACCCAAGGATATACCTATTGCATAGATAGATAAATGATCGTGTAGAAAGGGTGAGGGAGCACCGATCAAGGAAATATATGCGGATTATGCAAGAGGAAGGTTAGATAGGTTCATAATTTTTTTTGTTCCAAGAAGGAATAACCTACACTCTGACATACTTGTAGAGATAGTTGTTCTTGGGAGAGAAATGATGGATGACGTAATAAGGTGAAGCTTCGTGGTGTATTTATGATTTTAGTGAAGCATATGGTGACATAGGGCTTTTAGATAGTTCAAATTGTGAGTAGGTCAAAAAAGCAAGGCAGAGATGGAAGAGGATTTACTAAGTAGGGTAGAAGTTCCTAAATTTGGCTTTGATGCCATGTTAGGCTAGGTTAAGTAACTTCAAAACTTGGATACTATTGCATTAATGAGAATATAATTATATAACATAAAATATAAACCTTTAAAATTAATCTTCCAAGGTCAATTCCTATTCTAAAAATTCATATTTCCCTTTCTTTACATATTTATACCCAATCCTCGAGGATTAAGTGTCTAACAACATATTACATCATTTGAATTGTATAAATTCATCATTTACACATATACATCTCTAGTTTGTAGATAAAAAGCCTAGGGTATTACATTCCCCTCCCCTTATATTTTGCACCATCCTTTGTTCACATCACCATTTTATACAATAGTTTTTGCATCAAACTATCATAACTAATATGGATATGCCTCCAAAATTGCACCCTCCAACTCTCACATTGCTTCATCAAGGTTGTAGTGGGTCCATTTGACCTTAACATCCCTATGAATCAATTTTTTTGCACAATATAGTCTCCTTTTGGTTGCACCTTAGTCAAACCCCAATCAATGACATGGTGAGGATCACACACATGCTTTTTCAACTGATTGAAACATGAAACACATTATTAATTTTTATGGTAATAAGAAATAATGTATACAACAAGTCATTATTAAAATCTCTATTCCGATAACCTAGGTAAATTATATCCTTATGATTTTCTTACTAAAAATTTAATTTCGATTGAATTATTTAGCTCATAGAATGAAATACAGTTGATGGAAATTTAACTAGAATTAAAAAATCAGTGAAAGATATAGGGAACCAATCTCCAATATATATATATATATAGATAGATATAATTTTATTCCCCTTGAATATCATATTTTCATTAAAATTACTCCAAGCTTACAAGGGCTCCCAAACTAGGAAAATAGCCCATTGAGAAATCAAGAAAAAATTACAACAAAACCTTGTTTTTCTAGTGCAATGTATAACCTATACAACCATGCTAAACCTACTACAAAAACCCTCTTTTTGCTGCTAAAATCTATCAAAAATTTTATACAACCACACTTCTCTTTTGATAGGTTGTACAACCTCCTAAAGTTTCCTCTACTCCTAATATGTGCAACCACTTCAATTTTTGACTATTATGTTTTCCCCTTTTGTAACTCACATTTTTTCCTATTTTATCCCTTGGATTTCCACATTGAGTGAAAATCCTTTATCATTTTCTCACTTGTGTTTTTCTAACACTCTCTGTGTCTTTTCCTCTCTGTGTCTTTATTTTAGAACATTGAGTTAATGACCAAGTCACCATAACCATAATCTCCCAATGAGATTGATGGTTGAAATTAAATCCTAATCAATGATGGATCTTACATATAAATCACTAGTGTAAATAATTTACATTTTATTAGACATTAATAAACTCACTAATAAAAGATTTCACTTTAACAGTTAACTTTAATTAAAGTGAATTAAAAATATAATGGAAATTTTTGGAGAACTTCCATATGTACGAAACTTGACTTGTGTGGAAGTTCATGTTCGATGCTACAAACACCAACACTCCCTCTTAGATATGAAGGAACTTCTTGAAGAAACACTTGGGATTGGATTTCACCTTTGTCTTGGCACAATGTCCTACACATAATCCCCCACCATGGCATTCCTCAAAACCTACTAGTATGTTGCTTCTTCAATTATGATTTTTATTAGTACGATATAGTTTAGAAACTTATTAAAATACTTTCTCTCCTTGAACATAGTTGTAGGAACCTCAACATGATCTTGAGCATATCTCAATGTCTACATGAACCATCAAGTTCTCTTAATAGAACTAGAAGGAGATAATTTATCCTCATCCTCCTTTGACGGTTTACTTTTTGAAATGGAAGTTGTTGATCTAGACTCAACCTTTGAAGCTTCATACTCCACATCCTCTATCACTGGTATGGTCTCATGTGACTTCTTGGATGCAAGGTTCTCCTAAAACTTCACATATTAGCTCACCATAGCCATATTCTATGCTAGAATGAAAATCCTATAAGCCTCTGATGTCTTGTTGTACACCAAAAACACTCCCTTTATGTTGGAGGTATCCATATTATTTTTCTTATATTATGGTATACGTATATACACAAGATAACCAAAGATACGTAAGTGACTCATCTCCAGCTTCACACCAATGAATGTTTCTCCTACTCTCTTGTCCTCTAAGATCTTGTGAGGACTCTTATTATAGACGTAGACCATTGTATTGCACACCACTTCCCAAAAGAACATGGGAAAATATTGATCATGGATCATAGCTTTAACGACCCTTATGATTGACCTATTATTGCTCTCCACAACCCCATTTTGTTGTGGGTTGTAAGACATTCTTATCTCCCTCTTAATTTTCACCTCCTTGCAAAAATCCTTCAAGTCATTAGAGGTATAATCAAACCCCATTGTCTGCATTGATGACCTTGATATTCTTCCCTATAAGGTTCTTCATAAGAGTCTTGAACTCCTAAGATTGAATTAATACCTCATCCTTGGTCTTCATGAAGGAGATCTGTGCCTTCCTATAGAATTCATCATTAAAATATACATGATACATGCCTCCTTGTACTGATGCTAATTACATCGAATCACATACATTTGAAGGAATCAAATCCAAAATATCCTTGGAAATGGACTTTCTCCTTGGAGATAAGCCTTAGCATGATTTCCAAGAGCACACGTTTTTCACACCCTTGCTATTTAACACTAAAATATGGAATACCATTCACAATCTCCGTTAGAATCAATTTTTGATTGTAAAGAAAGTGCCCCATCCTCCTATCCCACAACTCACAAAGGTTGTCAATACTATGAACTAATATTCGAACATCCTCATAACATAAAATATACGAGTTTCCTTCTCTAACCCTAAGCACCAAAACTATTTCTAAGGTAGATCCTTTCAGCCTTATATATACTTTCCCTTTCTTGAGCTCCACGACAAGACCCTTATCGTCCATAGTAGAAATTGAAAGATAATTATTCTTATACCCCGAAATAAGAAACACATCCTTCAAGTCTAAAGATATCCTTAGTTCAACTTGGAATGAGATTGTACCAACTTGAGCTACTGAATACTTGATATAATCACCAAGCTCCACCTATACTATTGAATCCTACTCTGTTAGATTTGTAAATGATTTCCATGGTAATTTCATATGACAAGATGCCCATTATGAACATACCACACATTCTTATAAATTATTTTGGTAAAAAAGAAATAAAATAATGATCAATATTTCTGAAAAATCACAAAAAAAACACTCATCTAAGTTTATACTGATGCTAACACCTACTTTTGTTATTGCTTCCCTTTAATTTTCTTCTTCTTTGGACATTGTGATACATAATTCCCATGCTTATGACATATGAAGAACATGATTTTACTTAAACCTGTCTTATTCTCCTACTGTGATGTTGACTCCTCACTCTTTCCCTTACCCTTATTGGAACCCTTTACTCTATCCTTCTTAGTGTGATCAATAAGGGCTAAATTCTCATTGCCTCCCTTCTTGCTGGCTTTAGACTCCTCCTAGGCACAATCATCCCAAAGCCTCTCAAAAGTGGTAAGCTTCTCTCATTCATGTATATGCTTGATAAATAGTTACTAAAACTTTAAGAATCCATTCAATGCCATATTTACCAATTCAACATCGGTCAATTTCTCCCCAATTGCTTCAAGCTGATCACAAATATGAGTTATCTTCATGAGGTAATGGATAACTAGATTTGATATGGACATCTACATATATCTAAGCTTGTTCCTTAGTACGATCTTCTTGTTTATGTTTTCACTCTAGTAGAGACTTACCAAGGCATCAAACATCTCCTTGGTTCTATTCTTCTTAGATAAGTGATGAATCAGATGATCCTTCACTACATCAAATATTACTTGCATGGCTATGATCTCCTTCTTCTCACGAGCTTCCAATTTCGACATATTTATTGTTGAATGAAATACTTTGTAAAAAATCTCCCAAAAATCATTTTCCTTCAAAAGCAATGTAACTCTTTCTTTCTAGGGAAGGAAGTTTGAAGCTCCATCCAATATATATTCAAACTTGAGACTAGTTGTTTCCATCTTCTAGATCTAAACAAAACTACCCTACAAATATTCCCTTTCCTTAAACACCAGTAAAATATAATTACTAGTCCCTATATCTACTATATACACCCATCGTATACCTAGATCTACAATATATCTATGTACGAGTTACTTATATTTGCAATATATGTTTTCTATAAACCTATATCTACACTATATTTGTTAGCTAGCCACTTAGATCTATAAGGTCTACTTTCTCTATACCCATACCTACACTAGATTCGTTTGCTAGTCACTTAGCTCTGCAAGATCTATTTGTTGTATAACGAAGTTTTCACTAGATATGTTTTCTAGTCACTAATATTTGCAAAATATACTTATTTTATACCCATATCCACACTAGATCTGCTTATTTATCACTTAGAATTGCAAGATATATGTGTTGTTTACCTATATCTACACTAGATATCTCTATTGAAAACTTAGATTTGTAGTTGTAGCCTTTAGATCTATTGTTGTAACATTGAGATCAACTATTATAACCTTCATATATGTTGTAGTAACCTTAAAATATGCTTTTGCGGCCTTCAAATATGTTGTTGTAACTACTTCAAAAATGACTTCTCTTAGCAATTAGGCTTTGATACCATGTTAAAATTTCTGTTCCATCAACCTGAGTAAATTACTTCCTTATGATTTCCTTACTAAAAAATTAACTTATATTGAATTCTTCAACTCGTAAAGTACAATACATTTGTAGGAAATTTAAATAGAAATAAAAAATCAGTGGAAGCTATAGGAAACCAATCACCAAAGTATGCATACAAATTTATCCCCTTCAAATATCATATTTTTACTAAAATTAATACAAGCTTAGAAGGGTTCATAAACTAGGAAAATACCCCATCGATAAAACGAGGAAAAAAATTACACCAAAATTTGGTTGTTCTAATTTGTATTGTACAACCTATACGACCTTGCAAAAATGTTCTCTAAAATTCCTGCTACTACTATTAACATCTATCCCTGGAATTTGTATGGCCACATTTCTCTTTTGTTGGGTTGTACAACCTCCTAAGATTTCTTCTACATTTGTTGTGTAAGCCCCCTTCAATTTCTGAGAGTTGGGTTAATCTCCTTTTGCTACTTACATTGTTTCCTCATTTCTCCTTTGGAATTGAACATCGAGTGAAAATTATTTATCCCTTTCTCTCTTGCGTTTTTCTAGCACTATCTATGGATCACATCTTTGTGTCTTTCCTTTCACATTGTCTTTCTTTTATAAAATTGAGTTGGTGAGCAAGTCTCCATAACCCTAATCTCTTGATCAGATTAATGGTTGAGTTAAATCCCAATTGATGGTGGAGATTTTGTCTAAATCATGAATGGAAATGCTTTGCATTTTATTGGACATTAATAAAATGTAAATATTAGACGATTATTTTCTCTAATAATTAACTTTAATTAAATTAATTAAAAAGTAGAAAAGGTCCCTTTTGGATGACTTCCACACATCCAACACTAAACCCATGCGAAAGTTTTTATCCGATGCTACAAATCAACAATCCTATCCCACCATTGATTTCAAATGGACCATCATATTTAGCTACTACCTTAGTACAACTTCCCAACTTCAAATAACTTTTATTTAGTTTCACTTTCAAAAATACATGTTTTAATTACCTTAATATCCTACCTTTATTTACATACCTCTTTTTCCTATCCTACATTGCCTTTAAATTATACTTGATCTTGACCATTTTTTCTTCCATTTCTGTGAGCAACAATAGCCCAGTTATTAGTCTCTTTATTGGATTGTCTTAACTAACTAGAGTATTGCACTTTCTGTTGTATAAAACTTCAAATGGACTCATATTTAGTGAAGCTTCATATCCATAATTGTAGGAAAATTCAACTAAATGTAAGTACTCCCACTTGGATGGCTTATCCATTATATATGGTCTTAACATGTCTTCAATTACTTTATTAAACCTCTCTATTAGTCCATTTATTTATGGATGATAGGTTATATTAAAATTCATATTTGTATCAAAACCCTTGAGTAATACATTTCAAAAGTTTGAAGTAAACTTTGACTCTATGGCTAGAACAATTTCCTTAGGTAATCCATGCAACCTAGAATTTTTTTTCATGTAAATTTGTGTTATATTAACTGCCTTATTAGCCAATTTAACTATATATATATATATATATATATATATATATATATATATATATATATATATATATATATAGATATATATAAGTTTGTCCATGATTATTATTATTAAATAATGTTTCCTTGTTATCCTTGGCAATTTTGTGATAAAATCAATACTTACCCTTCATGTTTCTACTTTGGAATTAACAATAGTTACAACAAACCTTATAGATGTTTGTGCTCAACCTTCACTCTTTGACATTCCATACACTTGGGTATATAATTAGAAACATCCATTTTGATTCTTGGCCAAAAGTATTCACTTCTAATTATTGCAATTGTCTTTTAGTATCCAGGATGTCCATCATATGGAAAATTATGCATTTCTTTTAATACTAATGTTCTTAATTCACAAGAAATAGAAACACACACTCTATTGTTATGCCTAAGAATTCCATCTTCTTTGTAGGTTATACTCTTCATGTTTATGTTGTATATCTTCCTATAGTAATCCTTATTTTAATTATTGGTAGTTTCCACATGAAATAAACGTTTCCAAAATTCTATTATTCAAATCTGATTTGCCCATGCTAATGTTTGTAGCATGCATTGCATGTATTCTTTCACTAAGTGCATCAACAACGTTGTTCTCCTTCCCTATAATATGTTTAATATGAAAGTCACATTGACTAATAAATTATAATGATCTTGTTTGGCTAGAATTTAAAGTATGTTTCTCAAATAAGTATTTTAGAGTAAAGTGATCTATCCATAACTCAAATTTCTCCTTTATGAAGTAATCATATCAAAATTCATTGTACATGAAATATGGAAACTAATTTTGATCACGCATGACATAATTCTTCCCATGAAGAATGATGGTTTCCCATACTAAAATATCAACCCAAAGTCAGTCTAATTTTTAACGAATGGGTGGTATTCCATTTTCTAAGTCTGGAAGATGCAAAGAGGATTTTGAAGGATTCATGGGTGAAGGGCCGAGGGTTTCTAATTATGCAGCAATGGAAGGCAGGTTTTGACCCTTTCGCTGAGATTCCTTGACGCAATTTTATATGGGAAAATGATCCAGGTGGATATTGGTGGCCACCCACCTATTCCGCGCGAACCCCCACCATTGTTTCTTTTAGTTAGCATAATTTACTATTTTTTATAGTTTTTTGAGTCCTGAACTTCCAGAGCTATTTTGAGGTCCTAAATGACGTTTAAAAACGTTTTTTTTGGAAATATTCCTCTAGGTGATTTCATAAAAATCACATTTTTAGTTGTAGTCCTTGGAGAGATCTTTCCAACAAGGTATCATGCATGTCAAATGGAGATAATATGACCAAGTTACGACCCCGGGAAGTTGGCTGCCCAACTAACCCCGATGGGGCCCATAAACTCTTGGTGTTACATCCCCACGGGTTAGGTTTCTGGTTGTTTATGGTTTTCTCTAATTGTTTAATAATAAAAAATCCCTTGAGCCTCATTATAATTCAGTTCAGAGGCATGTAGCCACCACATCTCTTCTCAGAGATGAGCTATCATCACCTGAGGTAGTCTAATTTCCATTATGTTTGTAAGCATATTTCATTATTTGATATTAATGAAAGATACCATTATTTCTGCTGCATCTCTATATTTATGGTTATATCTATAATTTGTTGTGTTCCTGTTTAAATTCATATCAGTGGTATCAGAAGGGTCTGCTCTTACTCTATTTTTCTTTGCATGTCCCCAACGAGGTTGGGATATAAGGGGTTAGGGCTCGATCTGGTTGAACCTTTGCAAGACCAACCTTGGAAATCTCGACGGCCTCCCATGGGTGAAGAAAATAAAGATGAGGGAGCAGGAGATCCTATCAAAATATTGCTCGAGGAGGCCCTCGAGAAACAAAGGAACGTGATTATGGATAACTTTGCCCATATCCTTCAACGGTTGCCCACCGATAGCACATCCATATCCATCAACCACTCTGGAGGCTACACACCTTTTAATGTACAGGTAAATTTTGACATTCCCATATTTGAGGGCCAAATAGATGCAGATGCAGTAGATAAATGGTTTAATCTACTAGAAGGATATCTTTCTGTTCATGTTTTTTCTAGTGGAGAAAATATTACTTTTTATCTTCTCACAGTTGCCCCCCACATCAAGGACTGGTGGGAAACCTATTGTGAGTAGAAAGATGAAAGTACGATCTCACTGTTTTCAGCTGCTCCCACTTGGAATTCATTTTGGGATGCCATCAAGGAGTAGTACTACCCTATCAAGAGCTACAAGGACAAATACATAAAGTGGACCACGCTGCGGTAGGGAAGGGACCAAGATGTTGTTGGGTTGTGTTATATTCTTTCCACGACTAACCCACGTATTTAACCGACGGGTTAGAGGGGGGCAAAGCCCCCATTCATTGCATCGATTGCATTGTGGGGGGGTTACAGGGGGTTTGACGGGTGAAGGTAACCCCACTCTATGGGGTACGGGGCAACGCCCCAGGAAATTTTGTTTTTTGGACCCTATATTAGGTTGGGCGGACCTACCTATGGTTTTGTGTATGATTTTTGCACATGGTTTTGGGCACGATGGTTTTTGGTCCATGGTTTTGGACACGATGGTTTTTGGTCCATGGTATTAGATGCTTCGGCATGTATAAATATGTATTGTAACATTGAAAGGAACATAATGAAAAATGAAGATGGTAGTCCCGATTTTGGGATCCAGGGGAAAATCTCTGTGTATATGTGTTTTATGTGTTATAATCTCACATTGTTTATTTTCTGTGTTTTAGAATTCTTATGTAGGTAATTTCTATATGGGGTTAAAACCTACATTTGGTATCGAAGCTGTTTTTGGCTTCAAGGGGACGCCTTTGTTCTGAGGGGTTTCGCTCAGGCATGTGGTAGACCCTGTTCAGTGGGAGATCTGCAAGATTGATTTTGGTGGTAAAAGAAGATGGCGAGTAGTGGAAAGATAGAGATTGAGAAATTTAATGGTCAAAGTTTTGAGTTGTGGAAACTCAAGATGGAGGATCTGTTGGTGGATAAAGATCAGTGGATTGCGGTAAATTCGAATACTAAACCAAAGGGAGTGTCTAATGAATAATGGAAGAAGTTGGATTGAAAAGCAAAGAGCACAATACAATTACGTGTCTCAGATTCAGTATTGCTGAATGTATCAGGGGAAGGTACAACAAAGGCTTTGTGGGACAAGTTAGGGAATTTGTACCAATCTATGTATTTGGTGAATAAACTGTTTCTGTGGAAAAAGTTGTATAACCTGAGGATAAAAGATGGAGACTCGGTGGTAGAGCATATGAACGCATTTAATACTATGGTAATTCAGTTATTATCTATTGATATTAAAATTTTAGATGAAGATAAGTGCATCAATTTGTTATGTTCTCTACCAGATTCGTGGGATAGTCTGGTTATTACAATAGGTAGCAATACAACTGCCTTGCAGTTTGATGAAATAGTCTCATCCTTGCTGACGAAGGATATGATATGGAAAAATATGGAGAGCCAGAATGGTGATGCCTTGTCTGTACAAGGATGGTCCCAAAACAGAAACAAAAATAAGTCATCGAGTGGGAGATCTAAATCTAGAGGGAGATCTAAATCTCCAGGAAAACCTGTAAAGGTGGTGTGTTGGAAATGCGGAAAGGAAGGACACTACAAAAGGGACTGTAAATCTAAAGCTCCTAATAAAGGAAATGGAAATGATGATTCTCCTTCTGCAGAGGCAAAAACCACCTCAGATGAAGGTGGGGTTGTGTACTTGGCTTCTTCAATTACACATGTACACATGTAGAGAGTGGTTCTGCGAGTATGAGAAATGCGATGGTGGTGATGTCTTCTTAGGGGATGATGGGAAGGCTATAATCGTTGGTCACGGAAAAGTAAATTTGAAGTTGCAAGGTGGAAGGATTAGAACACTTCTGGGTGTTCTGCATATTCCTACATTGGCCAGAAATATGATTTCTATAAGAAAGTTGGATGATGCAGGTGTAAAAACAGTGTTCAATAAGGATACTTGCAAGATGGTTCGAGAAGCACTGGTATTGATGCAGGGAGTTTGGATTGGAACTCTATACAAGCTACAAGGTAGCACTGTTGTTGATGGGTGCAACAGATCTGTGGTTCCAGAAAGTGGAGCAGAAAATCTACTGGTCTCTAGAGAGAAGACCATGCTATGGCATCAAAGGCTTGAACATGTTAGCTCTGCTATGTAGCGCTGACATTCTAGTGCAGAAAGGAGCATGGTCTATTTGATCGTGTCCAAAAGAAGGCTTACATTGGTCATTTTCCCTTCTCCTCCTACCCCGCCTACTCTCCACCACCTTCGTTTTCCTAGTTTCCTCCTAAACCCGACAAAGTAACCCCCTTTGACCTTATCCCCTAGCGCCAAACCCAAAACCAACCATAAAACCCTACCATATGTCTTTGTGCATTCGTAACTTGCCACGCCGCATCCCCACCGTTGATCACTCTCGCCAATTCAATGGCTCTCGTCACTCCCAATAAAAGTGAACCTCTCGACCCTTTTCCACCATCAGATCATCTCTGCCAGATCTGACAGTCTTCGCATACATCACGCGGACAACTTGATCGAACGATAGCACGCGATGAGAGTGGTTTTTCTCTCTCATCCGCCGCTACGTGTCAACCGTTGAGTGGAATCGCTCGGTCCCGAGCATTTACCGCCTAGCACCCGAAAGCGGTGCAATGAATACCGTTACTGCCCGACCAAACCACCCTCACCCGTTAAATGCTTGTGCAGCTCCGTCACTCCCACTTTGGGTGATAGCCTCCGCCAAGCCATCTCCGCTATTCATTTCCTCGATCCGACGATCATCCTCCTCTCTCATCCCAACTGTCTGTGTACCCATGCATCCCACGTCCTTAACCATCCTGTTTCCCAAAGAAGGAGATGACCAGCTCTGCCATCATCAGTTACAGTAATATATCCAACAACCACATTTAACTGAAAGCATGTCCAAAGGGAAAAAGGACACAACATGACCATGTAACTAAATTTATGAGTCATGGACTCCACCAGTACGATCACTCCAACTGCTTAAAGGATAGCACATCACCTGAACAGATCGGATTCATCCACTGAAAAAAGCCACCTCATCCAGAGACTCCATCAGACGGTTAAATGCAGTTGGTGGTCAATTATGACCCCTCCATATCTAAGTGGCCAAGTGCCATTTTAATGTAAACTTATAAATATCCAAAAGCAAGATGTAATCAAGGTTGGAATTTGATGTAAGGTTCAACTTCTGGAGACTGTAGAAACCTTGTCACTTGCAGCGTCTCATCTTCATTTTCAGTAGATACAAGCTTCTTTTGCTGTTAACTACTCACTATCCAATTTTCTTCTGCTCTAAGCTTATGCTTGTTATGTTGCATTCTTGATCTTCTGATGCTTAGCACTAGATAATTGTCATCTTATCTCTGTGTTAGAATCTCAAATGCATCACTGAATTGTTTTCTCAGGTTTCTTTCTATCTAATGTAGGAGAGTTGTCATCCTGTCTTTGCATTAATAGATTAGATTTGCAAGTTTCTGTATTAGTTGCAGTCGGCCATCACATGGTCTTGTGTATCTGCTAGTGTGGTTAATATTATCCATATTCACCTACTATCTAAACTGTGAGCATTGGTGGTCTAAAGCCTTGTAATCTGAGGGTGTTCATGCATGTCTGGAGTGAAACAAAGTAGAAGTGGCTATCTGGCTTGAACCGAACCATCATTCCTTCCATTAAACCTTGCAATAATAGTTGAATTTATATGTTACCAAGCATCTCCGAGCTACAACCTAGGAGAGTTTTTTGGAATCCTAACATAATTGGCGTCACTGCTGGGGAGAGGAGATTGAAGCTTAGCTTCCCTGGGAGAATGACACAGATCCAACTTTGATGATAGACAAAGTCTGGGCACATCTCTAGTTGTAATCATCTATCTGGTGACTCTACTAAAGGACCAACCTTTTAGCGACTCCACATCACAGTTCTGGCTCAGTTTGTGAGACACACTCGGAGAAATCCTCAGAAATCACTAGCTGACCCAGTACCTGACTCTAAGAAGATTGTCAAGCAAAGCAAGATATCACAAAAGGGAGCATCAGGATCAGGTAAGCCTAAACAATATTATGTATCTATGTTAGAAAGGCTTGTAATTGATCATCTACATGTCAAAAATATAGCCTCTAGTACTAGCAGCGAAGAAATATTTTTAGAGATTCATAAAGCTCCCTATTCAATAAGTTCCCCTTTGGATCTCAGTCCAAAGAAAACCTCCCTTCCAATCCATCATATTCCTTTAGCCTTATTAGTCATTTCTCATCTCCCTATCATTCAAGCTGCCAACGCCCTTCCATCTACCCCAATCATGGCAAGTCCACAAGCACCCACTAAAATGGAAAGAATCATAGCTGCTAGGTATGGACCCTTGGTCCTGCCTATTCCTCTAAATGCCATGCCTACAGGAGAATATCAAAAATACATGCCTATGTTCATTGGTATAGAGGGAGTAACAACTGAAGAACACCTTGAGTCTTTTTATAGCTATGTTGATAACCTAGATATCAGTGAAGATGATGTGTGGATGAGAGTATTTTTCCAAAGCCTTGATGGAGAGGCTATAAAGTGGTTTAGAGAGCTGACTCCTAGGTCAATAGCAAACATTGAAGCATTAGATGATGTGTTTTAAAAGCATTGGGGAGATAAGAAAGTCTTGCTATATTACCATACTGAGTTTGGCAACCTGAAAAGGGAAAATGGGGAGTCATTGTCTGACTTTAATAAAAGATTCAATCATATGTATAGAAAGATACTAGCTAAAGTGAAGCCTACCCCCACCTCCTCTAAACTCACCTATGCTAATGCCTTTGATTCTGATTTCTGCTTGCTATTAAGAGAGAGAAGATGTGCCTCTCTAGCTGAAATTCAAGATGCAACCTTGGAGGTAGAATCCAATATTATGGTTGCAGAGAAGCTCAAAGGACATGCTGATAGAAGGGGGCAGAGAGGTGAGTCTTCTTATTCTTCTTCATCTTCAAAACCAAAAATAGACAAAATTACTAAAATGATAGAGTCATTGGCTACTGAAATCTCCAAACTGAAGGTTGAGCAAAGTTTTGGGAAAGCAAGGATTCCTAATACATTTGCTCCTAGAAATCCAAATCCATACAGAAGAGCAAATGAAAAATTGCAGATCATTCAGAGGGGCAAGGAGGCCAGTGAATAACAGAGGGTTAAGGCTCCTTTCCAGAATGTAGTCATGGAGGAGGAGTAGTTTGATGAAGAGGATGAGATTCACTACATGGAAGACAAGGGCAATGCTTCCTTTTTGACGTTAGCTGCCTACGAGGAGTCATTACTCAGGGACCAGACCAGTCAAGAGTGGGACATAGAAGCTGTTCTATAGACCGAAGACCAACAAAGATATAACTTGAGGTCTAGAGCGAGTAATTTCAAAGAGAATCCTACCCAAAGAGTTGTTGCTCCCATAGAGCAGAAAATCAACAAGCAGAAGCGACTGATAGCTGATCCCATCATCCTCAAAACACCAACTCAAGAGGTAAGAGGCCCTAATAAGTCACCTTCTCCTTTTAGCTTTGAATTAGAAGTCTAGAAGTTAAAAATATTTGTGCCTTTGATAGAACTTGTAAAGAGTGAGGTCTTTAAGAAGCCCATCCTTGATGCCCTTGGGCTGAAAGCCACACAAGCATCTAATGACTATGTGAATTTACAAGATGATAAACCTGCAGTTGTGCTTAGCCTCATGAATGAACCTGCTAGTGAAAATTCCCCATCATTTTATGTCTCCTTCACCATTCATGACAAAATCCTCCATAATTGTCTGTTGGACATAGGTACCAGCCATAATCTGATGCCCAAAGCTATCATGGAAGAGTTAGGCCTTGATATTACCAGACCTTATCATGACTTTTTCTCCTTTGATTCGAGGAAGGTGAAATGTCTGGGGTTAATCAAAGACTTAGTTATCACCCTAACTCAGCTACCCATGAAGATTATGATGATGGATATTGTGGTAGCAGATGTCCCCCCTAAGTTTGGTATGCTACTTTCCAGAGGGTGGATTAAGAGGTTGGGTGGGACATTGAAAAATGATTTGTCTTACGCCACTGTCCTAGTTTTTGGAGGAGAAAGCAGAAGACTATACAGGGAAGCTCAACTGGCCTATATCATCAGTGATGAGAAGAATCCCACTAATCATCCCATTTACGTTGTGGACACTGATTTTGGAGCATGTATTCTCCAAATTTAAGAATCCCATAGGGCCTCGATGCAACTCAAGAAACCAGTATGCCAGGCCATGGAAGAGCAAGGAAATCAGGCTTGGGATGTGTTCTTTGATGGAGCCTGTTCAAAGGAAACTGCAAGAGCAGGAGTGGTGCTGGTGTCTCCAAAACAAGAAATCACATATCTATCTTTTAAGCTAACTTTTTGGGTCACCAACAATATAGCAGAGTATGAGGTTATGATATTGGGCTTAAACCTTGCCAAAGACATAGGAATCAGAGACATAAAGGTGTTTGGAGATGCTAATCTCTTCATTGAACAAGTGAACAAAATATTCCAAGCAAGACACCCAAGGTTGAAAGCATACAGAGATGAGGTATGAAGACTCGAAGACTCTTTTGATAGTTTTTTTATCTCATATATTCCTAGAGTTAAAAATCAGCTTGCTGATTCCCTTGTTGTGTCTGCTAGCATGCTCATCCCTCCCATGCCCCCTAGATTGGCTTATGAGGTCTAGATAAAATATAGACCATCCTTGCCTAATAACAGTCAGCACTGGAAAGTCTTTGAGGATGATGATGAAGTAAATAGGTTTCTTCAAGTCATTGATGAATTCTCTAAAATGCAAATTGATCAAGAGAATGAAACCTTGGAGGAATGTCCCCAGCCCCAGCTAAGGAATAGAATTGGCCAAAATAGTATTGTACAGTTACCAAGCAATCATATACCTAAAGGGCTAGTGCCTCTAGAGAAGTTGTTTGACCATAACGATGTGCCTTATAAGGCTTCCCAAAAGGAAGATCGGTCTGCAGTCCATAGGCATAACATAGGGAGTCCAGATCATCCAAAGTATATAAATATGTCCAACCATTTGTCTGCTGCCCAAAGTTCCGAGTACTGCACCTTAATGAAGCAATTTGCTAATGTCTTTTCCTGGGAATATAGTGACCTTAAAACATATGACAAAAATATCATCCAGCATAAGATCCCATTGGAGAAAGACACCATTACTTTCAAACAGAAGCTCAGACCCATAAATCCTTTGCTCCTCCCTCTGATTGAAAAAGAAATCAAGAAGTTGTTGGCTGCCAAAATCATAGTTCCTCTGAGATATTCAAAGCGGGTAGCCAACTTGGTAGTGGTGAGAAAGAAAGGTGGAGAAATCAGGCTCTGTGTTTATTTCAAGAACCTGAACAAATGCTCTAAGAAAGACAACTATCCCCTGAGAAAGATGGAACATTTGCTACGGAAAGTCTTAGGAGCCAAAGTTATGTCTTTCCTGGATGGATTTTCAGGGTATAACCAAGTTGTTGTACATCCAGATGACCAAGAAAAGACTACCTTCACCACTCCTTGGGGCACCTTTATGTACTCTAAGATGCCCTTTGGACTGATGAATGTTGGGGCCACCTTTCAGAGAGCCATGGATATAGCATTTGTAGGAGAGAAGGATAAGTTTGTCCTTGTCTACCTGGATGATATAACAATATACTCCAGCAGCCATCAAGATCATTTGCAGCATTTGAAGAAGGTGTTTCTAAATGTAGAAGGTTTAGGATATCAGTGAATCCTAAGAAGTCACATTTTTCTTTAGAAGAAGGCCAGCTTCTAGGGCACATTGTTTCTGCTGCAGGTGTCAAGATTGACCCAAAAAGAGTGAAAGAGATACAGACCTTGCCTGTCCCAAGATCATAAAAGGATATCCAATCCTTTTTGGGCAAAATAAATTTTGTAAGGAGTTTTATTCCTAATTTTGTAGAATTGGTAAATCACATCACCTCTATGCTGAAAAAGGGATCAGAGATCAAATGGATTGATGCAGCAAGAAGATATTTTGAAGCCATCAAAAGAGCTACTATGGAAGCCCCCACTTTAATCAACCCAGACTATAGCGAGGAGTTCCATATCTTCTCCTTTTCTTCGAATGAAACTCTTGCAGGAGTCTTATTGCAGAAAGATGATGGGGATTTAGGACATCCAGTGGCATTTTTTAGCAAAACCTTTAGGGATGCTTAACTAAGGTATGATATTATCGAAAAACAGGCTTATGCTCTTATCAAATCTTTAAAGGCTTTCTGAATCTACATTTTGCACTCCAAGGTAATTGCATATGTGCCCTCTGCTTCAGTAAAGGATGTCCTAACGCAGCCAGATGTTGATGGAAGAAGGGCTAAATAGATTGCATATCTTATTGAATTCAACATAGAACTGAAGCCCACCAAGCTTGTCAAAGGCTAGGGCCTTGCTCGGCTGATGGCTGAAGAAAATTGCAAAATGCTTGACATAATTTGCATGAGCACAAATTCAGAGGGTGGACAGATAGAAGAAGAAAAATTAGGACAAGAACATGACTGGTTGTTGGTTGAAAATCACTTCTTGTGAGTGGTATTTTAGAATAGCTCAATTTTTGCTGAAGCTAGAAGTCCCTCTAGGCCTCAGTTCAAGCCAGGCTAGAACTATTAGGCTCAGAGCAGCCAAGTTCTGTAGTCATGAAAGTTTGCTTTATTGGAGGGATCCATCTGGAATCCTTTTAAGATGCCTGGAAAAGAGCAATCTATGGAGGTCATGCATCAATTTCATTCCAACATTTGTGGAGGAAATCACTATTGGAAAACCACAGCCCACAAGATTCTCAGAGTTGGGTATTATTGGCCCACTCTGTTTTCTGATGTCTTTTCATTTGTAAGATCCTGTGACAAATGCTAGAGGTTTGAAGGAAAACAGTAGTTGAAGTCCTTACCCTTGAAGCTAATACATGCCAGTGCCAGTGGCCCTTTCCAGCAGTGGGATTTGGATTTCATAGGGGAAATTAATCCACATTCTACTGGCCAACATAGATGGATCTTAGTAGCCACTGACTACTTCACTAAGTGGATTGAGGCCATTCCTACTAGGAAAGCTAATCACCATGTTGTCATGAAGTTCTTGATAGAAAACATTTTCACCAGGTTTGGCTTCCCACACAAATTGGTTACAGACAATGCAGTAGCTTTCAGGGAAAAAGAGTTGGTGGCATGTGTGACTCAATGGGCATTAATCTAGTGCATTCCACCTCATATTACCCTCAAGGTAATGGTCTAGCAGAATCATCTAATAAGAGCCTGATAAGGACAATAAAAAAGCTACCGGAGGACAACAAAAGGAGCTGGGATTCCAAACTGAAGTTTGCATTGTGGGCTGATAGGGTAACCACCAAGAAATCCATAGGGAATTTCCGTTCAAACTGGTATATGTCACTGAGGCTGTATTCCCAATTCAGTTGACCCTCCCTGTGGCCAAGTTCTTGCAGGGCGAGCAGAACGAGGAAAATGACATGGCAAAGAGGACTAGTGACTTGGCTGAAGTGCATCAAATCAGAGATCAATTGATTGAAAAGTCTATAGCACATAAAAAGAGAATCAAGGAAGCCTTTGACAGAAAGGCAAAGATGGAAGATTTTCAAATTGGAGACTTGGTTCTTAAATGGGATGCTCTGAAGGAAAAGAAAGGCAATCATGGGAAGTTCGATGCTCTGTGGAGTGGACCTTTTGTTATTACTCAGGTCTAGGGGAACAACACTTTCATGCTACAAAGTATGGAAGGAGAAACATTTTTGATGGCCCGGTAAATGGGCGGTTTTTGAAAGTTTATGTTGTTTAAGGCCTTTAAGCCTCAACATTGTAAATATGTTATTTTTACAGTTTTAGTGTAGGCTTAAATAGACTCCATGCCCAACGGAATACTAGGCAATATTTCTAATCTTGTTTTTATGTAAAAGGAAGTGGTCTACGGTTCTTCAAACCTCACAGGGAAGCTTTCATCCCTAGAAGGAGCCAGTGTTAGCTCTGCTATGCAGTGTTGAAATTCTAGTGAAGAAAGGAGCATGTTCTGTTTGATCGTGTCCAAAAGAAGGCTTACATTGGCCATTTTCCCTTCTCCTCTTTCTCTCAGCAACCTGATTCTGCTATGGGTTGTGGGGAGTTGTCAACTCTCATTGAATGCCTTATTTTTCACATATTTTTTTAAATTCATTCGACACATACTCACCTCCATTATCTCTCCTAAGAGCCTTCACCTTCTTACCCGTTTCTTTCTGAACCAGTGCGTTGAATTCTATGAACTTGGAGAATGTATCATCGTTCTTTTGCATGAAGAAGATCCAACACTTCTGTGAGAATTCATTAATTAAAATGATAAAATATTTGTGCCTAGCAGTGGAATCTGTCGAGAAAGGTCCACAAACATCATAGTGGATCTTTTCTAGGGATGCATGTGCTTTGTTGTCCTAATTATGGAATGTGTATTTTATGTACTTCCCCAAAGTACATCCTTTGCATACATCTTGCTTCTCAAGTTATCCTTTAGGGAGGCCTGTGGTTATCTATTGCATGATCTTCAAAGTGCCATGATGCAAATGGTCAAGTCTTCTATGCCAAAGTTCATCGACATGATAGATTTTCCCCTTCTCCATCTTTGTGATCAATACAACACAATCCTCCACATATAGCTTGTACATTTTCTTCACACAAACCCCAATCTGCTTCACATGTCCCATGGTTATGTGTCTCAGGAATGTCTTTCCTTTGTTGAAGATCACATCATAACCACGATCTTCCAAAACTACAACAAAGACAAGATTTTTCTTTAGGCCCAGAACGAGCACGACATCCTTGAGCCTGAGGGGGGAAGCAGACTCCCTCTGAAAGGTGACGGTACCAATCACGACCACACCATACCTTCCGTCATCCCCCATCTCGATGTGCATCTACAAATATCTCTCCTCTGGGTCTCTGAAAAAGTCTCTACACCCTCTTATGTGGAATGATGCACCTAAGTCCAAGTACCACACGCTTCACATCACTGTGTTGGACATGCATGCAATAAGGGTAAATTCAAGCTCTAATTGTGAAGCCAAATCTTCACCTGCTACCCCTCCCGAGGTCTTCTTGCTTGTATTCTTATTTGGACACTTCATGGCATAGTGCCCAAATTCATGACAATGGAAGCATTTAATTTTTGACAAATATTTCTTCTTTCCCCGTTGACTAGATTCTAGTTTGGATTGGGATTTCTTCCCTTTTCCCTTCTTTGCCTTTCTAGCCAATGCAAAGTTTTCTTCACTGTTTCCCTTGGATGAAGTCCCATCTCTAATATTTCTCCTTATTTCCTCCTATACCAAATCATACCATAAGCTATCCAACTTTGTAGTTTCTCCCTCTCATTCACCGAATCTTGAAAGCTATGTCAACTCCTGGGAAGGCCCAGAGGGGTTAGGCTTACCAAGTCATATTCAAGAATAGTAACACTGACCCCAACCAATTCATCATGACACTATGTGAACCTACTCAGATACTATGGTATAGTGTCATTCTTCTCCATCTTAATACATCAAAGTTTATCCTTGAGTGCCAGCTTCCTATGGTCACTACTATTCTTGAACAATTCTATTATTTCTTTCCACATCACGAACATAGTTTCTTTTCTATGGAGATTCGAGACACTATGATCCTATACTCCCTCCAAGATTATTCTCCTTTCTTTGACTACATCTTGCTTCCACTGTGAAAGGTCTTAGACATCAGCTGGTGGTGGTCTTGGAATATATGTCTTGAAATATTCAAGCAAATCCATTGTCATCCAATAATGCCACTCAAGTGGTCCTTCCATTGCAACAAAATTTGGAGGTGTCTTATAAGGCATTCACTAGCCTTAGTCATTATAGGTTATTCTTCTTAGCTTGAAGAAATCGTGCTACACTGATCGTGAAATTGAACCTCCTAAGAAACATCTTCGAATTTCCTGCTCTAATGTGAATCCAACTTGTTACCATGTAGAAATTAGGTTGTAAATTTACAACTTCTCATGAAATTATTAATCAAAATCACAGGGCATAAACCTACTCTACTTCTTTGTGGAAATTAATTCACAATTTAGAACAAAAATCTCAGACGGCAAGAATAAATAACACACATGTGACAATTATTTTATTTGGGAAAGCAATCTACTAAAAACCCCAATGTCTGCTTGCATTAATAAAATGAATAGAGATATTATTACAATTTCTTTGCTCAATTGAGCACACCCTGCAAGTGCATAACCTATCTCTTTGCTCACTGAAGGCCTCTAACCAGATTTAGTTAAATTTTTCCTCAACTTGAGCTCCTATTTCCTTGTGTTGTTCCTTGAGGAAGTAGGCCCCTATTATTTAGTAAATTCCACAAATTGAATTTAGTAATTCCTTAGGCTGATAATCTAACTACCTAATCTTGGAAATATAAGGGGAAGGTGAAATAATTACTCGAATTCAGTAGCATTTCACTGGAAGATGAAGACACTTCTAGGGTTGGTGTTAAGAGACAAATAAGTTGAAAAATACAATATTTTCACCTCCATTGAAAATGTGAAAAGGATGATGAGGAACATGAAGTTTAATGTGGACAATATAGTTACCTGCTTGATGCATGTGGGAAGCCACATTCCTTGTGATTCCAAGGGAGGTGAATATATAGATCTCCCATCTTTAGCACTCATGATCCGACCATCATCTCCTCTTATGAGAATGATTAGTAGAGCAAAATGTGGTGGGATACCTCTGGGTTTTCTTGGTTGACCGTGTTGAGTTTTGTTGAAGTTCCCTCTTTCATAGATAATAACGATGTAGTAATTTAACAGTTGTGGGTTTTAGGATTTTGGTCATGGTCAAAGTGCAGTGAATGTTATAAAGTTGGGGAAAGGGATCTCATCTCCTGGTGCATAGTTTCAACATCCGTTTTGTGTGGACACAGACACTCTTGGATTGGTGTTTGAACAATATTCCCTGGTTCTTTTTGTGACGATGAAGTGTATCTTGAAGATGGGTCTCTTGGCCTTGCCTTGGGCCTTTTATGTGTTCTATCAATGTAGGTTTTAACCCTGTACAGAAATTACCTACATACGAATTCTAAAACACAAAAAATAAAGAATGTGAGAGCATAACACATAAAACACATACACTAGAGATTTTCCCCTGGATCCCAAAACCAGGACAACCAACTTGATTTTTCATTATATTCCTTTCAATGTTACAATACATATTTATACATGCCGAAGCATCCAATACCATGGAACGAAAATCATCGGGTCCAATACCATGTACCAAAAATCATCACATCCAAAAAACATGTGCGAAAATCATGCACAAACCATAGGTGGGTCCGCCCAACCTAACATAGGGTCCAAAACCAAAATTTTCTGGGGGCACTACCCCGGACCCATAAAGTCGGGTTACGGGTGCCCTTCAAAACCCTTGTTAACTGCATGGAAAGAATATAACACAACCCAACATTCTCCCACTTGTTTTCTTTCCACAGGGGCCATAGGAGAACTTAGTCATTTTTCCAGCCCTGAAATGCCCATTGTTTCTCTACACCAAGAGAACTTCTCAGAGCTCATAGATTTTGTCAATGCATCTGTAGTATTCTTAAAAGTGTCCACCTTTACCAGTAACACATTTTTGTCTTCTATCATATCCCTCACAAAGTGATACTGAACATCAATGTTCTTTGTCTTTGAATGATATGCAAGGGTTCTTTGCCAAGAAAATTGCACTTCGGCTGTCACAGTCTATCCTTATACCTTCTTGTACTAACCCCATACTGAACACAATCTCTGCAACCAAACTGGTTCCTTGATTGCATGAGTGGCTACCATGGATTCTGCCTCTGTAGTTGATAGTGCCACTACTGATTGTTTCTTACTCATCCAACTGACTGCACCTCCAAATAGGTTAAACACATACCCACTTGTAGATCTTCTCTGATCCAGATCTCCAACCCAATCTGCATCAACAAAGCCATGAATATCCAACACTCTGTCCAATCTTGGTCTTCCTTGGTAGCACAGACCATAATCACTAGTCCCACGCAAATACTTGAAAACCCACTTCACTACTGTCCAATGCTCCTTTCCTGGTTTTGACATAAACCTACTCAATACTCCCACCACATGTGCAATGTCTGGTCTAGTACAGACCATTGCATACATCAGGCTACGAACTACACTTGCATACGGAACATGGGACATATCCTCTTCCTCTTCTTGTGTCTTGGGACACTGTTCATCAGATAACTTTACACCTATAGGAATAGGAACCTTCACTGGTTTACTATCTTGCATATTAAACCTTTGCAATATTGTCTCGACATACTTCCTTTGGTTTAACCAGAGCTTCCTCTTTGCCTGATCTCTTTTGATTTCCATGCCCAAAATAGAGTTTTCAGCACCAAGATCTTTCATGTCGAATTTGGAGGAAAATTGGGTCTTCAAGTCCTGGATAATTTCTTTGTCATTTCCAACCAGCAACATATCATCCACATACAAGGCCAGATAAATAACACGGTCACCAATTAATTTAAAATACACACAATGATCTGCTTTGCTTCTGGTGAAACCAAGTCCCCATATAAATGTATCAAATTTCTGATACCACATCCTTGGTGACTGTTTTAACCCATACAGAGACTTCTTTAACTTGCATACCATTTCTTTCTTACCCTTCACCGCAAAGCCTTCAGGTTGTTTCATGTAGATCTCCTCTTCTAGATCCTCGTGAAGAAATGTTGTCTTCACATCCATCTGCTCTACCTCAAAATCAAAAGCAACAACAACATATAAAAGTAATCTAATAGAAGTTACTTTGGCAACAGGAGAAAAAATATCACCAAAATCAATTCCCGACACCTGGGAATAACCTTTTGCTACCAATCAAGCTTTGTATTTCTCCACTTTTCCTTCTGCATTTGTCTTCTTTTTGAACACCCATTTGCTACCAATGGGTTTCTTTGTAGCCGGCAACTCCACCAGATCCCAAGCCTCATTTTTGTGCAAAGATTCCATTTCATCAACCATGGCCTCTTTCCATAGTTTTCCATCCTCTGAATCTACTGCTTCCTTCACAGTTCTGGGATCATCGTCAATAATAGATAAAGAAAAATTTGAGCAGTAAGTAGATGGACTATACCTTTCAGGCTGCCTTCTTTCTCGAACTGATCTTCTCACAGCCGGAGTTTGTGGCTCTTCATCTTCTGATTCCTCCTCTGCTGTAGAGTCTGATTCTTCCTCCTTTAGCTCAAACTCTATCTTCTCAGGTTCCTTTCGTTGGACTTCATGTTTAATAACATCTTTCACCTCTCTGAACACCACATCTTGGTTGTACACAACCTTCCATGTGACTGGGTTCCAAAGCTTATAACCCTTTAAACCATCCTTATACCCAATAAAGATGCACTTTTAGATTTACTATCCAACTTGGTTCGTTTCTCCTTTGGAACATGTACATATGCATCACATCCAAATACCCTTAGATGTGAAAGAGAGGGTTTATTACCAGTCCATACCTCTTGTGGAGTCTTATCCTCCAACGCTGATGAAGGTGACTTGTTGACCAGGTAAAATGTAGTATCCACTGCCTTTGCCCAGAATTCCTGTCCTAACCCGGCCACTGAGCATGCTTCTTGCCCTTTCCATCAACGTCTTATTCATTCTTTCTGCAACTCCATTTTGCTAAGGTGTTTATGGAGTAGTCTTCTGCCATTCTATACCACACTTCTTACAGAACTCTTCAAATTCCTTACTGCAAAACTCTCCACCATTATCTGTCCTCAGCACCTTTATCTTCTTCTCTGTCTGGTTTTCCACATGAGCCTTAAATTCCTTAAACCCGTCAAAGACTTCAGATTTCTTCTTAACGAAATATATCCATGTATTCCTTGAGAGGTCATCTATAAATGATACATAGTACACTGACTTACCCAGTGATGGAACCTTCATATGTCCAAACACATCACTGTGCACAAGTTCTAATATCTATTTCGCCTCTTACAACCAGAGGAGAAACTCACCTGATTCTACTTCCCATATACACAACTTTCACAGAAATCAAAATCCAGAGAGCTATTACTCATACCTTCTACCATACCTTTACCATGAAGTATGCGAAGGCCCTTTTCTTCAATATGTCCAAAGCCTTTGATGCCACAGCATGGTCTTCTCTCTAGAGACCACTAGATTTTCTGCTCCACTTTCAGGAACCACAGAACTATTGCACCCATCAATAACAGTGCTACCTTGCAGCTTCTATAGAGTTCCAATCCGAACTCCCCGCATCAATACCAGTGCTCCTCGAACTATCTTGCAGGTATCCTTCTCGAACACTATTTTTACACCTGCATAATCCAGCTTACTAACAGAAATCAGATTTCTGGCTAATGCAGGAATATGTAGAACACCCGGAAGCGTTCTAACCCTTCCACCTTGCAACTTCAACTTTACTTTTCCGTGACCAACGATTCTAGCCTTCCTGTCATCCCCCAAGAAGACATCACCACCATCATATTTCTCATACTCGCAGAACCACTCTCTATGGGGAGTGAAGTGAAAGGATGCACCTGAGTCAATCAACCATGCCTCATGATCTACATGTGTACTTGAAGAAGCCAAGTACACATCCCCACCTTCATCTGAGGTGGTTTTCGCCTCTGCAGAAGGAGCCTCATCAGATCCCTTTCCTTTGTCAGGAGCTTTAGATTTATAGTCCCTTTTGTAGTGCCCTTCCTTTCCACATTTCCAGCACACCACCTTTATAGGTTTTCCTAGAGATTTAGATCTCCCTTTATATTTAGATCTCTTACTCGATGACTTATTTTTGTTTCTATTCTGGGTCCACCCTCGTACAGACAAGGCATCGCCATTTTGGCTCTCCATATTTTTCCGTCTCATCTCGTCCTTCAGCAAGGATGAGACTATTTCATCAAAATGCAAGGCAGTTGCATTGCTACCTATTGCAATAACCAGACTATCCCACAAATCTGATAGAGAACACAAAAAACTGATGCACTTATCTTCATCTGAAATTTTAATATCAACAGATGCTAACTGACTTACCACAGTATTAAACACATTCAGAAGCTCTGTGACCGAGTCTCCATCTTTCATCCTCAGGTTATACAGCTTTTTCCGCAGGAATAGTTTATTCACCAGAGACTTAGATTGGTACAAAGTCCCTAACTTTTCCCACAAAGCCTTTGCCATAGCTTCCCCTGATACATTCAGCAATACTGAATCTGAGACACACAATCGTATTGTGCTCTTTGCCTTCCGATCCAACTTCTTCCATTCTTCATCGATCACTCTTGCTGGCTTAGTGCCCAGATCTCCCGCAATCCACTAGTCTTTATCCACCAACAGATCCTCCATCTTGAGTTTCCACAACTCAAAACTTTGACCATTAAATTTCTCGATCTCTATCTTTCCACTGCTCGCCATCTTCTTTCACCACCAGAATCGATCTCGCAGATCTCCCACTGAACAGGGTCTACTATAGGGCCGAGCGAAACCCCTCAACAACAAATGCGTCCCCTTGAAGCCAAAACACCTCTGATACCAAATGTAGGTTTTAACCCTGTACAGAATTTACCTGCATACGAATTCTAAAACACAGAAAATAAACAATGCGAGAGCATAACACATAAAACACATATACACAAAGATTTTCCCCTGGATCAAAAAACCAGGACTACCAGCTTGATTTTTCATTATATTCCTTTCAATGTTACAATACATATTTATACATGTTGAAGCATCCAATACCATGGACCGAAAACCATCGCGTCCAATACCATGGACCGAAAACCATCATGTCCAAAAAACATGTGCGAAAATCATGCACAAAACCATAGGTGGGTCCGCCCAACCTAACAAAGGGTCCAAAACCAAAATTTTCCGGGGCGCCGCCCCAGACCCCATAAAGTCAGGTTACAGGTGCCGTTCAAACCCCCTATTAACTACATGGAAATAATATAACACAACCCAACAATCAATGTAAATATGTCTTCGTTGTTCACATGGAGAGAGTGAAGTGTAAGTCTGGATGTGTTGGTATAGTTTCAGTGGTTTTTTGTGGCAGAGGTTGAGATGTTTTTCCTCCCTATGGCCACTAAGTTATCAATAATGTAATCTGGTTTTTAAAGTAATATAAACTCTTTAATTTACAAACAAAAAAAATTGTTCCTATTAACTTATTGAATGTATAATTTTCAAAAACAAAATATATGATCCCAGACAACACAAAGCAAATGTAATATATTTCACTTTTATAATTTTTCTTTTAGAAATTATTTATTTTTTATTATTCCTTAAAGCTAGACAACTATATTTAAATCACATTTTATAGAGCTTTGTGTTCTCAACCTATATTACACTTTTGAAGAGAAAACATCCATAGAAATTCTGTGTATATATATATTTTAGTAGTGCAGTTTTAATGTTATTGATTTTTCTTTGAGCATCTTTACAACTCTGGATTTTCTCTTTTAATGGTAAGTTTGAAATGAAAATAAACTAAAAATAAAAATATAATATGATATTGAAAATACGAAATGATATTCCATCGAATAAAAGACTCACTAATGAACCTAATGACATCAACTTCGTCACCTAAGATGATTGAGATAAAGGTTTTCACACCTTGGAAGTTGCAGTTACAAAAGGAAATATAGCAATGGAGTTAAATTTCTAGATTTTGAGCTATCGATTGAGTAATTTAGCTTTATTGAGGATTTTTATATAGCTTACTCAAGAACTTAATGAGCATTGTGAAAATATCTCAATCAAGGGTTAGTGAAATCCTTAATCGAGATTTTTTGTCGGTGAAGAAAAATAATTTGATCGAGTTAAAGGGCTCCATGTAAAAGTTTTCAACCCTAAAATTAACATATAATATAATATTAAATAACTCATACATAATATTATATATGTTTAAATAATTATAATATTTCAATATTATGTGTTTAATTTAGGACGCATTATACGTATTAATGTGATAATGCTTTATATTATAGTTAAATATTCATTACAATGTGTGTTTTTTTTCTCTCACATGGATATAAGAATTTATTACAGCATATAAACAATAATGAACACTAAACATTAAACATTAATAAATTTATTTAGATGTCACATCTCGATAGAGGGTTTACCAAGTCTATAATCTTGAGGGATCATTTAAGTGTGTGATTAAGGTTTTAATATTTTAATTAAATATTTCAAATTAACTTAATTTAAGATATGAAAATAACATTTTCCATGTTCTTTATTTCCAAACAATGTTACCCAATTTTCGATATTCATCCAAATGATTTAATTACCTTTAAAAGAGAGGACAGAGAAGTACAGTCACCACTTAATTGTTGAGGGAAAAGCGAGGACTAGAGGCAAAAACATCTGATAAATCACTTATTAATTGAGTTAATGCGTTCACCTAAGGTTGGTTGATTTTAGAAGGTAAGTTAGTTAGATTTCAAGGGATTTAAAAGAAATGCAATAAATTAAATAGGAATTGGTTTATGTCCTCCTACTTATCAACACTCTAAGCTACTTTCCAAAAATGGAAAGGAACAAAAACCTAAAATGGAAAGGAACAAAAAAAAGAGAAAAAAAGGGGAAATTATGGGTGCTACCTAGGTAGAAATAAATTACATGTAGAATATGTAGCAAGAGTTGATTCTCCCACCACATTCCAATATTTCAAAATCCTCAAGATACCTAGAAATATTTTAGGTAAAGTTGACTTAGTGAAAGAGTAAAATTTACTTGGTAAACAATGGTGGTTTTAAGAAAATGGTTTTGGTTTCTCATGGTTTTGGGCCCATGGATTATATGTAATGAAACCTTTAGAAGGCTTGGAAATAATCCATTGTAAGGGTGTTGGGATCTGAGTAGTGAAGGATCATTTGGTCAACTTGGTTGGGTTTGGCTAAGGGACACCAATAGAATATTTCGTTAGCTATTTTTTTTTTTTCTGTAGATTATGGTTTTCTAGGATAAACATTGTGTTTTGTTTCTAGTAATTTTTTATTTCCCTGCGGTGAATTTTATAACAACAAAAATTTCCTCCCAAGCAAAGAAATATACATATGAAATAATATCTATCAAACAAATAATAAGAAAGATACATTCTAGTATGTTACATCAGGTGTTCCTTTAGTGCTGAGTTTTACTCCCTGTATCTTGTGTATTATATACTTGTTGGGGTGAGATTTAATAATATCCAAAGGAAACCTAGGAAAGGAACCCTGGATACTATGGTAACGAGAGGAAGGAACTATGGTAATGGGAGAAAATTGTGAGATAAAATTTATGTTAAAAAGGGGTTGGAGGAGGAGACAATAATCTAATAATCTAAGGATTCAAGAAGCTTTTTATAAAAAAATTGACACAATTTCAACACTTTAAAGAGTTAGAGGAGAGAGGCATTACAAGTTAAAATGAATATAATTGTAGAAAAAATATTAACACAAGGGTTTCAAAGGGATGATTCTCCCATTTTGTAGCTAACATGTAGTTTTTCCAATTAAAAATTGGTTCCATGGGGCGAGGATGGAGTGGGAGGGGCCATTTTAGGTCCCAATGAAAAGTGGTCTCTCAATTTTCTTGGGGATTTAGGATAGCCACCAACAATCAAGAAAAATTTCTAGCCCTATGGAAGGGACTGGAAATTGCCAAGGAATGTAAAATCTCTAGAATAAATATCTTTGGGGACTTGATGCTCATCATTCGACAATTTACAAAGGAAAATAAGGCCATTGGTAGTGAGTCTGTGGCCTTAATTCAAAGTATTATTGCTTCAATCTCCCATTTTGAATAGAAAAATTTCGACCATGTGTTTAGATACCTAAACTCAGATGTCGATGAGCTAGGTAAGAAGGATGCCACCATGAACCAAGGAGAAATATAATTAAATCAAAGATAAGATTTCTTGCCAATCCCTTGACATGTTAGTATCAAAAATAAAAAATTCTTAGAGGGAGAGAGCTTTGTACCACCTTCTTCACCCATTAAAATTTTTGTGCATGTTGACGACAAATCAAGAGTATTTATTGGAATTTGTAGAAAATTTGTGATAGGTTAACCCTATAATGCAATATAAATCAAAGCAAAATACTATGACCTACTTCTACTATCAATTTGCCAAAGCTTAAAGATTGAGTTGAACAATATAACCAGAAGAAGAAGAATCAATGGCACAATACACATGAAAATACTTTGGGGAAAGTATCAGATAAAAACCCCACACTATTGTATTATCATACATGGTGGAAATACATAGGAATTATACAAATCCTTAGCTCTCACAGCTAGCTAGCTCTCAGTACAATCCTCACAGATGCTCACAGGAAATCTTGGCTTGTCTCCAACCTTCCTCTCTTCCCTCCAAGCTCCTATTTCCTTGCGATGTTCCTTGTGGATGATTAGCCTATTACCAAGTGGAAAAAACAAGCCTTCAAAACTGTGCAATCCTCAAGGATGAATCCTTGACTGCATGCATGAGTTTTCTCCATGAGAAAACACATGCAACTGATAGTGCACTATCCTTGAACATTAATCTCAACTGGGTCTTTCTCAGAATAGACATGCATGAGTTTTTGATGAGGAATCTTCAGTTAACTGGAGTAGCACTAGTTGAGTGCATTAATGCATCAACTGACTGTTAACTCACTATTAGTTCCTCAAACAATTTGGAACTAATTTAACTGGACTTAACTCAGGAAACTGAGATAGCTAATTACAACTCAAATATAACTCAATCTTATCTCCTTAATTTAAGTGATAACTCTTGCATGACTTTAGAAATACTTCTAACTTGAATTTCTCCAACTAATTAATTTGAAATAAATTAACTAATTATTTCCAAGTAGCTGTTAAGAGTAAATTCGATTTTAATTCACAATTTAATTCAAGGACAAATTAAATTGGAATATTCTTGTTGCCATATTTCAACACTCCCTCTCAACAAGAAATGGATTATCTGCCACCCTGATCCTGTCTCTATGGAACTCGAATTTACACTTTGACAATGCCTTTGTCAAAATGTCAGCATCTTTCTCCTCTGTCGAAATATATTGCAACAACATGATCCTCTCGACTTGTGAAAAGCCACTGGCAACAAATCTTGCCTTATGCTTCTCCACACTACCATCAGCAGCTTGCTTTACCTTGTAAAGCCAACGGGAACTCACAACTGAATTGTTCTCTGGTCTCGGAACCACATCCCAAACACTGTTACAAACTATGTAGTCATACTCGTCCACTATAGCATCAACCCAAATCGGCTACTGCACTGCTTCCTCAAAGGAAGATGGCTCGGTCTCAACACATTCCCTAGCAAGGGCCATGTATCCAGTGTACCTCTCAGGTGACCTCCTCTGTCTGCACTGAGAAGATGGTTCTCCCGCATTCTCTCTCACATCCTCCAAGAATCTGTCAGCTTCTCTTGTGCACTTCCGTCCATCTTTAGAAGACTCTACTTGAGTGGATGTCTCCACTCTGGAAACTCTTCATGCAGCTGCTCCACATCAGTCTAAGGCTCCTCCTCCTTAGGAACAAATAGTTCCTCCACAACTTGTAGTTGGAGCTCCCTCTCAAACTTGGGATCTCTGTGAATCACTATCCTCTGACTGGTAGTCTAGTACACCTGATAGTTGTGAGGTGTATCAGTTTACCCCAAAAATATCCCCAACTCTGCTGTCGGCTCAAGCTTCTTTTGTGCATCATTTGTCACATGGAAATATACTGATGAGCCAAAGATCTTGAAGTGACCCAGATCTGGTCTCTTACCAGAGAAATATTCTTGATGTCTTCATCCCAAGTATGCGATGTGGGCTTCTATTATGTAAATAGACCACTGTGTTGCATGCCTCAGCCCACATGTGAAGCGGTAGGTCTTGGTCATGCAGCATTGCCCTTGCTGCCCCTACAATAGTTATGTTATTCCTCTCGTCCATCCCTTTCTGCTGTGGGTTATGAGGTGCCATCAACTCTTGTTTAATTCCTTCTGCTGCACAGAAGTCCTTAAACTCTTGAGAGACATATTCTCCACCGTTGTTTCTCCTCAAGGCCTTGATCTTCTTCCCTGACTCTTTCTCGACCAAAGCTTTGAACTCACAAAACTTTGTGAAAGTTTGGTCCTTCTTCTGCATGAAATAAATCCACCATTTACGAGAGTAGTCATCAATGAAAATCACATAATACCTTTACTTCGTTGTGGATGTTGTTGAGAATGGTCCACAAAAATCAGTATGAACTCGCTCTAAGATAGCCTCTGCTTGACTGTCTCGATCATAAAAGGAAGACTTGGTGTACTTTCCCAAGGTACAACCTTTGCATGTGTCAACTTGCTCAAGTTTACCTTTAGGAAGTTCTGTAGATATCTGCTACATTATCTTCAAAGCCCCATGATGCAAATGGCCGAACTTCCTGTGCCATAACTCGCCAATGTCTTGGCTTTGCACCAATTCTTCTTTCGTACTTAATGCAGCACAATCATCTACCTCTAGTTTATAAAGATTCTTCACCTGAATCCCTACCCTCTTGGTCTGACCCATGGCTATGTGTCTTAGGAACACCTTTCCTTTACTAAAGACAACATCGTAGCCTTTTTCCTCCAACATCGCAACCGATACCAAGTTCTTCTTCAGTCCAGGCACATACATCACATCTATCAAGGTGAGAGGAGCTCCATGCTCCCTCTGAAAAGCAACTGTGTCCACTCCTGAAACACTATACCTTCCATCATCACCCATCACTATGCGCATCTAGATGTGTTTCTCCTCCAAGACACTGAATAAATTTTTATCACCGGTCATGTGGAATGAGGCTCCACCGTCAAGATACCAAACATAACCCATCAATGATGACACCATGCAGGTGATGAGGGTAAAGTCCATTTCGAACAGAGAGGCTAATGCCTCACCTTCCGATCCTTCCAAGGATCCATTCTTGGACTTCTTCAATGGGAAATTATTCGCATAATGTCCCACCTTGTGACAATTAAAGCATCGTACTTTAGACATGTCACCCTTCTTCCCTCCATGAGAAGAATTCAATTTGAAATGGGAAGCCTTCCCCTTCCCTTTCCTTGCCTTACTTGCTAAGGCCATATTTTCTTCATCATCATTCTTGGATGGATAACCATCTTGTGTGCTCCTCCTGATCTCCTCCTGCATAAGATCCGACCACAGTAGTTCCCAATCCGACAGTTTCTCCCTTCCATTCACAGAGTCCTGGTAGCTATTCCAAGTCTTTGGAAGGCCAAGGAGAGCGAGGCTCACCATATCATCATTGGCAATAGTTATTCCCACACTGCCAAGCTCATCTTTGCAGGTGGTGTGCTTGTTCAGATATGTGGAAATAGTATCACCCTTCTCCATCTTGATTCTTCGAAGCTTATCCTTGAGTGCCAATTTCCTCTGGTTTCTATTGTTCTGGTAGACATCCTTCAATGTCTTCCACATTTAAAATGGAGTTTCCTTCCCATGGAGACTCAAGAAAATATGGTCTCGAACTCCCTCAAGGATGATCTGTCTCGCCTTCGCCACACACTTCTTCCACTCAGCCAACTCTTGTGCATTAATTGAAGCTGGCTTTGAGATTTCTTGATCAATGAATTCCTTAAAGCCATTGTCTTCTAATACATCCTCCATTTTGTCTTTCCATGCTATGTAATTCGAGCTACCTGCCAAGGCATACTCGAGTCTCAAGCCATAGAACGCCATTGGCCAACCTTGAAGTATGATATGAATTCGATTTTCACCTGCAACCCCTAACTTCAAACTTCGAATTCTCTTCTTAGTATACTGTTCACAACTCCGATGCCATATAAAAAATCTGTGATAGGTTAACCCGATAATGCAATATAAATCAAAGAAAAATCCTATAAACTACTTCTGCTATAAATTTGCGGAAGCTTAAAGATCGAGCTAAACAATATAACTAGAAGAAGAAGAATCAATGGCACAATACACATGAAAATACTTTGGGGAAAGTCTCAGATAAAAACCCCACACTATTGTATTATCATACATGGTGGAAATACATAGGAATTATACAAAGCCTTAGCTCTCACAACTAGCCAGCTCTCAGTACAATCCTCATAGATGCTCATAGGGAATATTAGCTTCTCTCCAGCCTTCCCCTCTACCCTCCAAGCTCCTATTTCCTTGCGATGTTCCTTGTGGATGATTAGCCTATTACCAAGTGGAAAAAACAAGCCTTCAAAACTGTGCAATCCTCAAGGATGAATCCTTGACTACATGCATGAGTTTTCTCCATGAGAAAGCACATGCAACTGATAGTATACTTTCCTTAAACATTAATATCAACTAGGTCTTTCTCAGAATAGACATGCATGAGTTTCTGATGAGGGAATCTTCAATTAAATGGAGTAGCACTAGTTGAGTGCATTAATGTATCAATTGACTGTTAACTCACTATTAGTTCCTCAAACAGTTTGGAACTAATTTAACTGGACTTAACTCAGTAAACTGAGTTAACTAATTACAACTCAAATATAACTTAATCTTATCTCCTTAATTTAAATAGCTCTTTCATGACTTCAAAACGACTTCTAACTTGAATTTCTCCAACTTATTAATTTAAAATAAATTAATTAATTATTTCCAAGTAGCTATTAAGAGTAAATTCAATTTTAATTCAAGGACAAATTAAATTGGAATATTCTTGTTGCAATATTTCAACAAATTTTTTGCCTCAACATCAATATTTTTCTTGGTTGGCCCTCCCTCATTTTTGGTCCCATATTATTAAAATTCATCCCAGGTGTCTTTCAATGGTGTACAAGTGGCCTCTCTCTCTGGAATCAATTCTTAGTGAAGGTCTTGTCTGGGTCATTACCGTTTCTTTGGGTTGAGGCATTTAGTGCAATTTTCCAAGGAATGAAGTTAATTCCCACATCATGTAGCATCCCTTCAACATTGATCCTCTGCATTAATGAATTTACTATGGATATTTGGGTCTTATCATTTTAGGATGGCTCGTGCCAGAGCTTGGGTTTTCTCTATATATTGATGCTTCCATCCCTTCCGCTCCCGTCATGGGATCTTGTAGTTGTACTCAGTGCCTTGACTTGTCATTGTCCCTTCTCTCATTTGTCTCACTAGACTGAGGTTGCCGAAGTGATTAATTTAGCTATAAATTATAGAATTATGAGTCCAAAATTTAGAATGTCAGATAATTCAGATTCTCAATAAAAAAATAAGCTATCAACTATGATCTACATGCTACCGGACATCTCTCAATCTATACTTGTCCCTATTCAAAGGCTTGAATACATGGTTGAGAGGCAAAGGTTCTCCTTCCAACTCTTCTTGGAGGCTAGATTTCTCTCCCAACATGCTGAAATGGAGGACTCCTTGGACAGTCTAACAGAGGAAATCCACTTTCTTAGCATTCAGGTGGCTATGTTGGAAGTCTCCTCATCCACAGTCGCAAGAGAATTACATGGAAGTATTGGTTATGGGGTTCTTGCAGATCAAAAATGACTCATTGTCCTAGAGGGCTCAATGAGGGTGGTCACAACACTTTTCCAAATTTTTCCTTTTGTCTTGGAGAAAATTTTGGTTATGTGGTCGATTCGAGTCATCTCTACTTGTTGGCCATATTTTTTTGTAAATGCATACTATTGCTTAGGAATTTTTACTAAATATATAGTGGATACATTTTTTGTATGAATCGATTTTCCATCCCAAGGGCTAGTAGACTATTTGTTTACTATAAGGAAGATCTATTTTTTGTATCAGATACCAGATGTAAGAGTTTTGAGCCCTCTCTCAACTTTTATTAATATAAATATCCCTACTCATTGTGTTAAAAAAAAATTGGTTCCATGCGGGATCCATGAATATTTCACTACGTAGAGGGTCTATATTCCATAGGATAGGCCAATACATAGGGTGAAAACTATAGTTCATATGTAAATCCTACATACTAGGCCCACTAGAATACTTTTAACAGTGTATATCAAATTTTATTGGGTAAATCCTTGTGTGAACACTCAAACATATCTAAAAACATTAGAGACCTCCCAAAAGTATCTCTTACCAATTACGGGGTCAAATCAAGCATGCATGTTAAGGTTGATCCACGTGGGAATATAATGACCAAGTGAAGGACATAAAAGAGAAAATAAGGAACAATAATAATCTAAAGAAAGAGACAAAGGGACCTCATATAGGCACTAGATGTCAAAAGGCGAAAGCTACATTTTTACATCTAGGCCTAGAAAATGGGAAGCATAAGGAAATATTAACAATACATGTAAATAATGACTAAAATTAGGAGGCATCATGTCATTGATGGGTGTTTGGTACATGGGAGAAGTATCAGATGTTATCTAGTCACATGGTTTGTATGGTTTGCATATGATGAAAACTAAAAGTGAAAAATCCGTACATTTCTTCTTCCCCATATGGAAGGAGTTGTTATTTGTGAAGAAGGTAATAATGAGGTGCCATTTATTAGAGATACTAATGAGCAAGATAAATGAAGAAAAACATTTAGCAATAAATTTGTGATAATCAAAGGCCAAAATGATACATAAAGGAGAACAAGACCATGTTATATAAGTGTAGAATGATCAAATCTCCCATATAGATGAAAATCCATAACATGGAAAGTTTGAACCTTTTATGTCATCATGGAGGCCCTCTCACCCAAATATAAATAAACCAAAGAATAACCACAATGGTCACATGTGGGCACGTGATATAAGGAAACAAGAAAAATAGGAAAGAAAATCCAAAAGCAACAAATGCATGACAAGAAAAATATGCCATGATAGGGGAAAATGAGTCAAATTATTATAGAAGAAAAGGGAATTATACTAAGAAATTACTAAAGCATGACAAGTTTAGCTACAAAAAATAAATAATAGCTAAACTATGGTAGTATCAAAGCATTTTCTATTAAAAGGAGATTGTAGCAACTTGCGTAAACTTCAGAGGTTTAACTATTTATAGACAAACAAAATAATGAAGGAAAGAGGTATATCAAGGTTCAATACATAAATGTCTATATACATGTTACGAGACAATTGGTTTTATTCATACGCTTACCTAGGCATGTGAAAATCCATGCAGTGTACCTACATAAGTAAAACCATATGATCATAGTGAAAATGGGACCATTGCCCCTAGTAGGAAAAGGGAGGATACAAGGAAACATCAACTCCCTTAAGTGAGGAAGGTGAAGGAAAAAACATAGCTTATCCAACAAAGAAGGGAAACAATGATGATTGTAAACAGTAACGTGAAAATAGAAGATAATAAAACTACAATGAACAAAAGAAACATAAACCATAAAAAAAGAGGCAATGACAATCACAACTACTGTAAGGAGTTCATCACATGTTAAGAAAGAGATAAGGAGACCTTGAAGTTGTATATAAATTATATAATTAGAGAACTCAAGGAGAGGGCTTCTAGAGCGGATAGGAAAAATATTAGGAGGATGGAAGCACACTTCAAATGTAGCAAGGAAAGAGGCAAGATATAAACCCACCTTAGACAAGATGATAGGAAAAAAAATATTAGGAGCATAACCCCTAGAAAAATGGCCAAGGAAGAGAAAATAAGGATGAGAAGGGAGTGCACATGGGTGAGAGTAGATATTGAAGGAAGATTCATTGACATGTATAAAATTAACTACATTAGTTATTTTTAAAACCATTTATTCTATTCTCATCATTCAATCCTATAAATAAGTGTTTTCCAATATGTAGATTTTTACTTGTAGATTCAACAACTTATGTGATATGCTAAAACATAAGACAATAATCCACTAATCTAATCATCACCGAAAACAAAAATTGATCGATGAAAACACTAAGAAGAAAAGGAAGAATTTCAATTGCACATAACACAATATTTTTCTGGGGAAAGCAACTGCTCAAAACCCCGACTATCTATTTTACATTAACCAGAAGATCTGAGAAGAAAATACAATGCTTGTTCAACCCAAACAATTCCTGCACAAGTATAATCTATCTCTCTGCTTCACAAACCATCTGAAGCCAAAACTTAGCCAATTCTACTACCTTTCAAGCCCTTACTTCCTTACGCAATCCCTAAGGGAATTAACCCATATTTAATTGGGAAAATCTCTCACCATAACTGCACAAACCGTCATAGGCCTTCCACTGATTGCATGTAGCATCTGTACAACACAGAAAATTATACAACTAATATTACATTGTCCCTGAACTCTAATCTCAACTGGGGCTTCCTCTGAACTGACATGCATGAGTTATTTATGGGTGAATCTTCAGTTAACTAGTGGAGCACTGAAGCTGCACTGAAGCTGATCCCCACTACTAGACCTCTTACTAGTTTCTCCAACTGTTTGAACTAGTTTAATTGACTTTAACTCATTTAGACTAAGTTAAATAATTACAACTCAAAAGAACTCAACTTGGAACCCTAAAATTTAGGAATCAATCTACATGACTCTAAATAGATTTCCAACTCGAATTTACTGAGCCAACTAAGTTAAATTAACTTAGTTAACTATTACAAGTTGCTATGATAATATAACTTCAATTTAATTCCTAATTTAATTCAAGGAAAAATTAAATTAGGATTTCTTGTTGCTATTTTTAACACACCCTCTCAACAAGAAAGGGATTATCTGCTACCCCTATCCTACCTCTGTGAAACTCGAATTTGCATCTTGACAAGGCCTTTGTCAAAATATCTACATCAGACTCCTCTGTGGGAATGTACTCCAACAACATGATTACCCTCTTCACACAATCTCGAAGATGATGGTACCAAATATCAATATGCTTGGACCGATCATGAAAAACTGGATTCTCAGATATTTTGATACAACTCTGATTGTCAGAGTAAATCAATGTTGGATCCATCTGCTCACCAAACAAACCAATAAGAATCTTCCTCATCCAAATAGCCTCACAATATTCTTGACTAGAAGCCATGTACTCTATTTTTGCTGAACTGAGTGCAAGTGATCTCTATTTCCCGTTGTACCAAGAAACAACTGCTGACCCAATACTGGAGATACCACTTGATGTGCTCTTCTTACCGGATGGAATCCCTACCACATTTGCATCATTGAAGCCTTGAAACTTTACTTCCTCTGTTTGTTTGTACCAAAGACCATACTGATTAGGGCCTCTAAGGTATCTGAACACATGTATAACTACCCTCCAATATAGTTTGGTCAGCTTAATCATTGGTTGAATAAGTTGATTAACTGCATAACACATGCCTGGTCGTGTGTTCACCAAATACATGAGTGAACCCACAAGCTTCCTATAAATAGTAGCCTTCACTACTTCATGGAAGTAGCATCCTCCTAGCATCCTCCTTCCTCCAGTTACTAGCTAGAGAAGTCTCCATGGGTTTACTAATCTCCATGTGGAACTTCTTCAGTATCTCATTGGCATACTTTCTTTCAGAGACAAAAAATTCCTCATATCCTTTCCATACTTCCATCCCCAAAAAGTAGTGCATGAGCCCCAAGTCCTTCATTTTGAACTCTCTTGTAAGATCCTGTTTTCAAGACTTGATTAACTTATCATCACTTGTCAGAATCAAATCTTCAACATATAAAACAATAATCAACAATTTACCTTCAACCAAAATATGGTAAAGGTTTGCATCTCCTTCAATTTTGGTGAAGCCCAACCCGGTGAAATAGCTACCGATCTTGGTGTACTAAGCATGACGTTCTTGTTTCATTCCATACAATGCTCACTTGAGTCTGCACACATGAAACTCTCTATTAAAGGTCTCAAATCCTTCAGGCTGCTCAATATACACCTCTTCCTCAATCATGTCATTGAGGAATGTTTTATTTACATCCATCTAATGTATCTTCCATCCCATCTGTGTTGGCAGTGCTAGAACGGACCTGATTGGTGAGTACATTTCTACAGGAGAAAATGTATCATCATAATCAATCTCCTACACCTGAGAAAACCCTCTGGATAAAACTTGGCTTTGTGTTTCTACACACTACCATCAACTTCTTTCTTTACCTAGTAAAGCCATTTGAAAATCACCACTAACCTATCTGTCGGTCTTGGGGCCACTTCCAAAATACTATTCCAGATAATGGAGTCATACTCCTCAACCATGGAATAAACCCAAATAGGTTGCTACACTACTTCCTCAAAAGAAAATGGCTCAATCCCTACACTCCCACTCATCAGAGCCATGTAGCTAGTGTACCTCTCTGGTGACCTCCTCTACAAGCATTGTGGTGTGGGTGCTACCAAATTATCTCTAGCATCATGCAATAACCTGTCAGCCTCTTTGGTGCAATTTCTCCCATCTTTGGAAGACTCTGCATGAGTGGGTGTTTCCACTCCCTACTCCTCTGCATGTGGCTGCTCCACATCATCCCGAGGTTCCTCCTTTGGAGCTAAAATCTCCTCATCTGCATGTAGCTGAAGCTCCCTCTCAAGGGAACATCTCATGGCCTTCTCTTCATCGAATTTTACATCTCTGCGAACCACTGTCATCCTGTTGGTTGGCAGGTACACCTGATAGTTGTGAGGTGTATCAGTGTACCCCACAAATATGCCCAACTCTATTGTTGGCTCTAGATTTTTCCATGCATCTTTGGTAACATGGTAGTAGATTGATGAACCAAAGATCCTGAAGTGTGCCACATCTAGTTTCTTCCCAAAAAAGCCTCTTCCGGTGTACTCATCCCGAGAATTCGATGAGGGCTTCTGTTCTACAAATAAACAATTGTGTTGCATGCTTCAGCCCGCAAATTTAATGGTAGGACCTAATCATGCAAAATCATTCATGCTACTCCCACAAGATTGTCGTTCTTCATTTTAGTCACCCCATTCTGTTGTGGGTTATGAGGTGCTATCAACCCCCATTGAATGACTTATTATGCAGAGAAGTTTTTGAACTCATTCAACACATACTCTCCACTGTTATTTCTTCTAAGAGCTTTAACTTTCGTGCCCATATATTTCTCAAAAAGTGCTTTAAATTCACAAAAAATTGCAAATGTCTGATCTTTATTCTACATGAAGAAAATCTTACAAGAAAAATCATCAACAAATATAACATAATGCTTGTGCTTGGTCGTGGATGCTGTCGAGAAAAGTCCACACACATATGAGTGAACTTGATAGAGGACCACTTATGCTCGACTGTCTTTGTCATGAAAGAAATCTTTGGTGTAGTTCCCCAATTTACACCCTTTGCATGTGTCTCTCTGCTATAGTGTACCCTTGGGAAGCTCTGAAGAAATTTGTTGCAATATCTTCAAAGTGCCATGATGCAAGTGACCCAATCTCTTGTGCCACAACTCACCGATGTCTCAGCTCTGCATCTTCTCGACTTTATTTCTCAAATGAATGCAATCTTCTACCTCCAATTTGTAGAGGTTCTTCACTTGAACCCCTATCCCCTTCACCTGTCTTGTGGCTATGTGATGAAGAAATGCCTTTCCCATACAAAATATCACATCATAGCCTCTATCCTCTAACATGGAAACAGAAACCAAGTTCTTCAAACCCAGAACATATATAACATCTCGCAAAGTGAGGAGAGAACTAGACTCCATTTGAAAGGTAACTGTACCGATACTGATTCCACTATACCTCCCATCATCACCCATCTCGATATGCATCTGGATATCCTTTTCCTCCAAATTACTAAAGAGCTCTTTGTCACCGGTCATATGGAATGAATCTCCACTATCCAGGTACCACACATTATCCATCATCGATGGCACCATGCAAGAGATTAGGCTAAAATCCAATTCGAACTGTGAAGCAAGAGCTTCACCTGCCACTCCTCTGGATGGCTTCTTACCGGCCTTCTTGTGCGGACACTTTGTGGCAAAGTATCCCAAATTGTGATAGTGAAAACAATTGATTTTGACATGTCCTTCTTCTTGCTGCCCTGACAAGAATCTGATTTGGAATGGGATGACTTACCCTTCCCTTACTTTGCCTTACCCGATAAGGCACAATTCTCCTTGTCATCATGCTTTGATGAGGATCCGTCTTTGGTGTTATGTTGAATCTCTTCCGGTACCAAGTCGGACCACAATCGCTCCTACTCTAGTAGCTTCTCCCTCCCATTAACTGAGTCCTGGTAACTATGTCAGCTCTTGGGAAGTCCTAGAACTGCTAGGCTCATCATATCATCTTTGAAAAAAGTAATCCCGACACTTCCAAGCTCATCCCGACATTGGGTGAACTTGGTCAAGTACTTCGGAATAGAATCGCCCTTCTCCATCTTGATCTTTTTGAGTTTGTCTTTCAGTGCCAGCCTCCTATGGTTATGACTATTTTGAAACAAGTCTGTGAATGCCTTCCACATTGAAAATGGAGTTTCCTTACCATGGAGATTCGAGACAATATGATCTCAAACTCCTTCTAGGATAATCCTTATCACTTTTTCCACACACTTTCTCCATTGAGCCAGATCTTTAGCATCAAATGTTGGATGATTTGGAATACCATGATCTATGAATTCCTTCATCCTGTTGTCTTACAAAAATGCCTCCATCATGTCCTTCCAAGCTATGTAATTCGAGCTACCCTCCAAGGCATACTCAGGTCTCAAAATGTAGAATGACATACTGCTAACTCTGAAGTATGAACTTGCAAATTAGATTTCACCTACACAACAAACTCTAATTCTCCTCTTTTATAATGTCTTCAGCTCCAATACCATGTAGATTTTTACTTGTAGATTCAACAACTTATGTGATATGCTAAAACATAAGACAAGAATCTACTCTACTCATCAGTGGAAACAAAAATTGATCGATGAAAACACTGAGCATAAAAGAAAGAATTTCAATCGTGCATAACGCAATATGTATTGAGGGAAAGCAACTGCTCAAAACCCCGACTATCTATATTCCATTAACCAGAATATCCGAGAATAAAATACAATGCTTGTTCAACCCGAACAATTCCTGCACAAGTACAATCTATCTCTTTGCTTCACAAATCATACCAAGCCAACACTTAATTCTATTGCCTACCAAGCCCCTACTTCCTTGCACATTCCCTAAGGGAATTAACCCATATTTAATTGGGAAAATCCCTCACCATAACTACATAATCCATCATAGGTCTTCTACTGATTGCATGCACCATCTTTACAACTCTGAAAATTATACAATTGATAGTACAATGTCCCTGAACTCTAATCTCAACTGGGTCTTTCTCTGAACTGACATGCATGAGTTATTTATGAGTGAATCTTCAATTAACTAGTGGAGCAGTGAACCTACAATGAAGCTGCTCCCCACTACTAGACCTCCTACTAGTTCCTCAAATTATTTGAACTAGTTTAACTGAGTTTAACTTAGTTAGACTGAGTTAATTAATTACAACTCAAAAGAACTTAACCTGGACCCCTAAAATTTAGGAATCACTCTACATGACTCTAGATATACTTTCAACTTGAATTTACTGAGCCAACTTAGTCAAATTAACTTAGTTAATTATTACAAGTTACTATTAGAATATAATTTCGATTTAATTCCTAATTTAATTCAAAGACAAATTAAATTAGGATTTCTTGTTGCTATTTTTAACACAATCCTCCTTATCTCTATCCTTCAACCTTGGGTTCTTGCTCTTGTTACAATGAGTTAGGACCTTTTATTTCAACCTCTACTCTCACTGATGTGCACTCCCTTCTTATACTTATTTTATTTTCTTCAACCATTATTCTAGGGCTTATGGTCCTAATAATTTTTTTGCCTATCATCTCATCTAAGGTGGGTTTATATCTTGCCTCGTTTCTTGTTACATTTGAAGTATACTTCCATCCTCCTACTTTATTTTCCTCTTTGCTCTAGAACCTCCCTGCCCTTCTCTCTCCCCCCCCGTCCCTTCTCTCCCCCCCCATCTCTCTCTCTCTCTCTCTCTCTCTCTCTCTCTCTCTCTCTCTCTCTCTCTCTATCTCTCTCTCTCTCTCTCTCTCTCTCTCTCTCTCTCTCTCTCTCTCTCTATATATATATATATATATATATATATATATATATATATATATATAGATATGGAAATTTTCAACAATATAGATACATTCTTTCGTTTCATTATCGTGGGGAGAGAGAGAGAGAGAGGTTTACATTCATCAAACAAGAGTCTCAAAGTGGCTGGACATTATCTCAATGAGGCAAGGGAAGCATACCCATACTCATCGAGATAACTTAGTATGGGTAAGGGAGGCCCTTTTTCACACACACACACACACACACACACACATATATATATCGAGAGAGAGAGAGAGAGAGAGAGAGAGAGAGAGAGAGAGATGTTAGAAAATTATATATTATGGAGCAATGGAACACATAAAATATTGCTGAAATATAAACATAGAAAATGCATAAAACAAGATAGACACAGATATACGTGGTTCACCTAGTTTGGGCTACATCCACGGAGAAACAACTAGTCCTTCCTTTTATATTATCCAACAAACTGAAGAGATACAACCTATAGCAGATCTGCTGTAACACCCTCTTTGCTCTCAATCTCCTCTCTCTTCCTCACTCAGAATATAGATCTGCATAGACACAATACAATTCCATCATATATAGTGAGGGGTTTCCTTCTAGGGCAAAAAACCATAAATTAAACATAACTTCTACCGTCAAATCATCGGCCTTGAATGACCCAGATTGACTATAAATTACTAGACTTTTACAAGGCAATTTTACTTCTATTTTAGCTTCGGGGGCACTGCCCCCGAACCATTGTTGGGGGACGTTTGGCCCCCGAACCCCCCAGCCAGGGGGGATTAGCCTCCCTGCACCCCCCTACATGGAGTGGTGTACAGTTTTCCTGGGGTATACATCCGGCTGAAACCTTTGACTATAGAAGATATTCAGGCTCCACACCCAACAATCTCCCACTTGGAGACTGATTATAGCAACTCCACCGCTGCTTCATTTGCTAGACAATAACTCCACTTTGGACCTAGTTGTTTCTCATCTTCTTCATCATACTTGAAGACCAATTGAAACTGAGTAGATTCTCAGTTTCTCCCTGGTTACAACTTTTTTTAACATATCTACAGGATTCTAGCTAGTGTGTATCTTTTGCAGCTTCAACTGTCCATCTTCCAATGCTGACCGTATGAAATGGTACTTGAGCTATATATGTTTAGTCTTGGAATGAAATGCAAAGTTCTTTGCAAGATGTATGGCACTCTAGCTATCATTGTATAACCTGCCCAACTCCTGCTTCTTGCCCAATTCATCCAGAAACCTTTGTAACCAAATCATTTCTTTACTAGCCTCTGTAGCAGTAACATACTCTACTTCACTTGTTGAAAGTGCAACAACACTTTGAATTTTTGAAACCCAAATGATAGCTGTTCCACCTACAGTAAACACATACCTTGTTGTGCTCCTCATGTTATCTCTATCACCTGCCATATTTGTATCAACATATCCCTGTATAGCAATGTTTGAACCACCAAATCATAATGCTTGATTTGTGGTACCTTTCAAATACCTGAGAATCCACTTCACTTCCATCCAGTGTTCTTTTCCTCATTTGTTCATGTACCTGCTTACAACTCCCACTGCATGTGCAATATCAGGCCTTGTGCAGACCATTGCATACATTAAGCTTCCAACTGCAAATGCATATGGAACTTTAGACATATGAGCCATTTCTTCCTAAGTCTTGGGACACGTCTCCTTACTTAATTTGAAATGGATAGCCAAAGGTATACTAACTGGTTTTGCATTCTGCATATTAAACCTTTTCAACACCTTTTCTATGTACTCACTTTGAGACAATGTTAATTTGTGATTCTTCCCGTCTCTAGTTATTCTCATACCAAGGATTTGTTTTGCAGCACCCAAATCGTTCATTGCAAATGAGTTTGCCAATTTCCTTTTGAGCACATTTATTTTTCGCATGTTAGAACCTGCAACAAGCATGTCATCTACATACAATAACAATATAATATAGCTGCCATCATTTTGCCTTTCGAGATAAACACAATGATCAGAGTGACATCTAGTATAACCTTGTTTAGACATAAACCTGTCAGATTTTAGATACCACTGCCTTGGAGCCTATTTTAAGCCATACAAGCTCTTCTTCAACCTACACACTAGTTTCTCCTTCCGTTTTAACTCATATCCTTGTGGTTGCTGCATATATATCTCTTTATCCAAATCCCCATGGAGAAAGGTTGTCTTTACATCTAACTGCTCAAGATGCAAATATTCAGATGCTACTAGACTTAAAATAGTTTTTATTAAAGTCATTTTAGCAACAGGAGAAAATATTTCATCAAAATCAATACCTTTCTTCTGTGCAAACCCCTTCACCACAAGTCTAGCTTTCTACCTTTGTTTTCCTTCGTCTTCTTCCCTCAGCCTGTAAACCCATTTATTCTGCAATGCTGTTTTACCTGTAGGCAACCTGACTAAGTCCCAAGTCTGGTTATGTGCTAAGGAGTCCATCTCTTCTTTCATGGCTTGCTCCCACTTCTTCCTAGTTTCTACCTGCACTGCTTCTTCATAACATTCTGGTTCACCAGAATCAGTCAAAAATACATAATATAATGAAGGAGAGTATCGTTCAGGGGGTCTACTTATCCTGGTAGATCTTCTAACACCACTTTCAGGTGTTTGAAGTGCTTTTTGTTGTTGTGGTTGTTGTTCTGGCTGTTGATCGTTATGATTTTCAAGCACTATCACTTTTCCTGTGATATCATCAAGCACCGTGTATTCTCTGTTTTCTTTTTCTTATTTATTTTCCTGCAATTGATTCTTATACAAGACCTTTTCATTGAATATCCTAATGATTTTGTGATTTTCATAATCATATAAGCAATAACCAAAATCATTAACACCATATCCAATAAAGGTACATTTCTTTGATTTTGCCTCAAGCTTTGTTCTATTTCCTTTGTTAATGTGGACAAAAGCTTCACAACCAAAAGTCTTTAAGAATGAGTAGTTTACCCTTTTACCTTTCCATGCCTCCTCTGGAATACCACCATCCAAGGAACTTGAAAACCCTCTATTTATTAGATAAACAATAGTGTCTACAACATCTACCCAAAATTGTAAAGGCAATCCTGCATGCAATCGCATGCACCTTGCACGCTCCATGATTGTCCTGTTCATCCTTTCTAACACACTATTTTCTTGTGGTGTTCCTGACTATCTTCTCTCTGCGAATTCCATTCTTTGAACAGTACCTATCAGACTCTTTGCTGCAATATTCACCTCCATTATTTGATCTGAGACACTTCAACCTTTTCCCTGTCTCATTTTCAGCTAAAGATTTCCATTTCTTGAAAGTATAAAATACATCAGATATATTTCGAATACAATAAATCCATATTTTTTTGGTTGCATCATCAATAAAAGTAAAATAATAATGAGAGCCACCAAGAGATGATACCTAAGCAAGTACCCATACATCTGTATGCACAAGCTCTAATTTTTCACTCTTATTTTCTTTCCCAACTCTAAGGAATCTGACTCTCTTCTGTTTTCCATAAACACAATTCTCACAGAATTTTAAATCAACATGCTTCAAATTTGGTAACAAATTTCTTGAGTGAAGAATCTGCATCCCCTTCTTATGCATGTGCCCGAGCCTATGATGCCACAATGTTGTATCTTCTCCTGTATAGGTTAAAGCATTAACAGAATTAGAAATACCATTGCATAAATACAACGTACCAACCTTTTCTCCCTTCACTATTACCAGGGATCCTTTAGTGATCTTCTAGGTTTTAATTGTGAAAGTAGTTATGCAACCTTCACCTCCCAACTACCCTGTTGAAATCAGATTTTTCTTCAAATCTGGAACATGCCTTACCTTCTTCAATTGCCACTGATTTCCATTTTGCTGTTTTATGAAAACTGTACCCATTCCAACAATTTTACAGGGTTTATCATCACCCAATCGAACTTGTCCAAAATCTCCTTGAACATAATCATGAAAATGTTTTTATCAGGTGTGGCATGGAATGAGGCCCCTGAATCTATCACCCATGCATCAATAATATTTTATAATGAAATAATTAAAACATCTTGCAACACATCACCTGTTACATTAGCTTCATGATTGGTTTCTTACTGCGCATCTCCTTATTTTCCCTTCCGAGACTTGTAGTCTTTCTTTAGGTGTCCTTTCTTCCTACATTTCTAGCACACTATCCCCGATCTGGACTTGGATCTGCCTTTTCTTGACTTACTACGATATCCTGGGCTCTTTCCTCTTTCCATTTTTCTTCCCCTAGTCTTTGTAGTCAAAGCATTACCTAATGTCTCACTAGAGTTTTTCCGTCGCATTTCCTCGCTAAGGATTGCGCCAACAACATCATCAAAATTTAAAGTACTAGATCCAGAGAAAGAGTTACTAACAGCCATAACTAAACCATTACAACTTTATGGCAATGAGCACAGAAATAACAAAGCCCTAACTTCATCATCAAAATTTACCCCTACAAAACTTAACTGACTTGTAACTGTATTAAAATCATTTAAATGATCTGCAACAGATCCACCTTCTGACATTTTTTTATTAAATAAATGATTCATAAGAAATACCTTATTTGAGGCCGAGGGTTTTTCATACAGTTTGGCCAATGCTGACATTAAACCTTGCGTTGTCGTTTCCTTTGAAATATTAAACACTACTGACGCCGCTAGGCACAGCCATATTGTTCTAAGTACCTTTCTGTCCAGAATATCTCATTCTATGCCTGTCATACTCGTCGGCTTCTTTGTCTTTCCGCTCAATGGTAGGTACAGATCTCTCTGATACAGATAATCTTCCATCTGCATCTTCCATAGATGGTAGTTTTGGCCGTTGAATTTTTTGACCCTATACCTACCATCTTCCGCCATTGCTCCCACTCGAACCAGGAACCCTTCGCTCCTGCGAGTTTATCAGCCAAATAGACATTCGGCTCTAATACTAGTTGTTAGAAAATTATATATTACGGAGCAATGGAACACATAAAATATTGCAGAAATATAAACACAGAAAACGGATAAAACAAGATAGACACAGATATATGTGGTTCATCCAGTTTGGGCTACATCCATGGAGAAACAACCAGTCCTTCCTTTTATATTATCCAGCAAACTAAAGAGTTACAACCTACAACAGATCTGTTGTAACACCCTCTTTGCTCTCAATCTCCTCTCTCTTCCTCACTCAGAATATAGATCTGCATAGACATAAAACAATTCCCTCATATATAGTGAGGGGTTGCCTTCTAGGGCAAAAAACCCCAAATTAAACATGAACTTCTACCGTCAGATCATCCGCCTAATGAATGACCCAAATTGACTAGAAATTACTAGACTTTTACAAGGCAATTTTACATCTATTTTTAGCTTTGGGGGCGCTGCCCCCGAACCCCCACCAAGGGACTGCTAGCCCCTAGACTCCACAGTCAAGGGGGATTAGCCCCCCTGCATGGAGGGGTGTACAGTCTTCCTGGGGTATACAACTGGCTGAAACCTTTGAATACAGAAGATAATCAGGCTCCACACCCAACAAGAGAGATGTTACATTCATCAAACAAGAGTCTCAAAGTGGTTGGACATTATCTCAATGAGGCAAGAGAGGCATACTCATACTCATAGAGATAACTTAGTATGGGAAAGGGAGGTCCTTGTTCATATATATATATATATATATATATATAAAGAGTGTGTGTGTGTGTTAGGTCCCTATAATACTAGTCTATTCCCCTTATTGTTATTGTTAGTGTATCCTCCTTTTGTTATTGTTGTGCCCATGCATCGCCCATGTTGTTATTGTTGTGTCCTTACATTATTATTGTTATATAGGCTTTGATTATATTGTTACCCCTTAGATTCCTATATATACCAAGGAGGTCTTATCATTTGTATCATCCAATAGTTGTTAGTTTATGTGATTTAAAGGAGGTTCCCCCCTTGAAGAGGCTAATTTTGAAGTCGTTGATCTATCTTCTTTGTGAATTGGTTACACACACACATACACACACACACACACACACACACACACACACACACACACACACATAAAAACACTTGTAATCTTGGTCTTTGCTTTCATTTTCCTTGGTGGAACACTCCTAGTGTTTGAAGGGAGTCAGAGAGAGAGAGAGAGAGAGAGAGAGAGAGAGAGAGAGAGAGAGAGAGAGAGCCATGTTTGAATAAGTTGTTTTGTGTGGAGCACTAAGGGCCACAACAACATACCTAACGGCCCCTATGCATTGTTGAGGTTATGTGGTGCTCCACAACCACCAATTCCACTCCATATTTGTTTATTTAGTACCTTTCCCTCACTGTCATGCCACTAATTGATTAATGCATTTAGGCATGATGCATGGATGACAATGAAAAATTTTGCAACATAATTAAATCATTCAATGGACAAGGGAAACATCGATATAGATGTTGGATTAAACATGCAAATATAATTTAAAAAATTAAAACTAATTCAATTCATACCATTGACAAAATTAATTTGACATATTCATAAATAAACCATGGGCACTTGTCCTTTTGGAAACTAACCACGAACTAGATATAGAAAATGGATGTTCTCCCCAACCATATGATCTTGTTGCACTTAATCTTTTTAGAACAAAATCCATTTCAAGTTGAGGCTATGAATCCAAATGGGTAAATTTATCTATAAATATCTCTAACGCTCTTCAGGCAATCCAATTTCCATAATTCTTAATATATTAGCCACCACAACTACCCCAAACCACAAGTTTTCTTTCCCCTCAACTTGAACAACCCAAGGAATGGGGTTTATTTCTCTACTATGTAGTCCCTTAGGCTATTCCACTTCCCTCCACGACTTAAGGGTAGATTGGCTAGGAAATATCATTACTAGGATTCCAAATATTCTTAGTTGAAATTAATTTTTCTCAATAACAAAAATTTCCCTTACACATTCATAACTCTTCCATGGTTTCATGGAAGCCATTCTCTGTAATTTTATTAAAATAATAACAAATTAAAATTAGAGAGAAGAACCCTCAAAAAGAAAAATCAAAGGTAAATTCCCTCTTGCATGCTCAAAAATCATGGAATATATTTGGATGCATGGGAGGGACCACATTCCTTCATTATAAGTACATGCATATCTCTTAAATACCCAAGGTTAATAGGACTGATGATAACCACAATGTAATGGATTAATGAAGCTCAGTTTAAAGAACTTAGGGTAGTGATAATATCATATTATTTTTCCCCTTTGCACCTAAGTGCCCCTTCTTTAAGCTAAGTACCTCCCCTTTAGTTGCATCATAACTCCGTGTTCTTTTGTCCTTCCCCTTTGTAGCCTATGATGTAGTCATTTTATCATTATCATTCAATATTCCATTTTACATATGTCAAGACATCAAAGTACCTCCCAAAGTTGGATACTATTTCATTAATGATAATATAATTATAATAGAGCAACCTTTGGGATTCATCTTCCAAGGTTGGTTCCTATTATAACTATTAGTATTCCCCTTTATTTACAACTTACAAGTTATTCATCCAATCCACAAGGATTAGGTGTTCAACATCCGCCTACCTACTCCCACCCACCCCCCACCAAATCTAAAGGGATGTTGGTAAGTCCAAACATTAATATGAATTTTCAAACTTTTCTCTTCCAAGTGTTTTGGTAAGATGTCTATAATTTGCTCATTTGTGAAACAATGTCTTAGATGAATAGTCTTGGCCTTTACATTATCAAATCAAATTATATTTTTTGTTGATATTTTTGGTTCAATCATGGAATTTGAGATTCTTAGCCAACTTAATTTTAGAAGTGTTGTCAATCAAAAGGGGAGTAGAGTTCAATTGTTTCTCGCAAGTTTCTAAATTTTTTTTGAGTCACATAATCTCCTTTGTTGCTTTTGTAGCTACCACATACTCTACCGATGTCATGGAATTTTGATGGAAATGATTGTTTTCATGACCCCCATGAGAGAAATCCTGATCCAAGACTCAAAATATAACATGAAGTAGACACTTCGTTTCCCTTATCTTTGTTAAAGTATAAATCAAAATATTCAATCAAAATGAAGTCATCCACCTATGAATATTTGAGTCCAAAGTATTAAATTCATTTCAAGAACTTTAGAACACTTTTGCAGTAGACCATTGTCCTTTACAAGGATTTTTCATAAACCTAGAAAGGATTTCAATAACAAACGAAATATATGGTCTAGTAGTGCTGGGGTAGATAATACTTCACACAAGTTGTCTATACTTAGTTTCATCCTCAAATTCATTCCCTTATTTATATGTTAGCTTTATGTTTTGTTCCATTAGAGTAGGCAAAGGATTGCATTCAACCATGCTAAACATGTTCAACGGTTCTCTGATGTACTTCTTCTTTAGAAAGGAACCAATACATTAGATGTTAGGTCACTTCAATGCCCAAGTAGTACTAAAAGTGTCCTAATATGTCATCTCAAATCATTTATTCAACTCTTTCTTTATGGATTCAACAAAATTTTTTATGTTCCTTGTTATCAATATATCATACACATATACCACAAGATAGACAAACATTTTTCCAATTTTCTTACAAACAAAGTTGCATCATCAAGATTAAAGTGTTTGAAGTTTAATTTCAGAAGATGTCATTCAATTTTTCATACCAGGATTATGATTCTTGTTTTAGGGCATATAAGGATTTGATAAGTTTGCATACATTTTTTTCTTGTCCTTTCACAAAAAAACCTTTTGATTGAGATATGAAGACATTTTCTTGCAACTCTCCATTCAAGGAATCAATCTTCAAATCAATTTGGTGAACTTTCCATCCATTCAATGTTGTCAAGGCAAAGAGATTCTGAATGGTGGCCCATTTGTTGTGGGGAAGAAAGGTCTCTTCATAATTGACACCTTATTTCTATGAGAATATTTTTTCCATGAGCCTTGATTTGTGCTTTTCAAGTGAGCCATCTAACTTGTTCCTGTAGATCCACTTGTAATTAATTGGTTTGGTTCCAAATGGAGGGTCCACTAGCTTCCATGTTCCAATTTATGAGAGCGTCATATTTGTTTTGTATTGATTAAAGTTAGTAGACAAATTCAATTCACAATCATATGAAACATCCTTATCATCAACTGAATTATGAATTAGAATCATCTTGTTGGGTTATGTTATTATCTTTCCACGTAGTTAATAGGGGGTTTGAGGGGCACTCGTAACCCCACTTTATGGTTGGGCGGACCCACCTATGGTTTTGTGCATAATTTTTGCACATGTTTTTTGGATGCAATGGTTTTCGATCCATGGTATTGGATGCTTCGGCATGTATAAATATGTATTATAACATTGAAAGGAACATAATGAAAAAATCAAGCTGGTAGTCCCGATTTTGGGATCCAGGGGAAAATATCTGTGTATATGTGTTTTATGTGTTATGCTCTTGCATTATTTATTTTCTGTGTTTTAGAATTCGTATGCAAGTAGTTTCTGTATGGCGTTAAAACCTACATTTGGTATCAGAGTAGTTTTGGCTTCAAGGGGACACCTTTATTGCTGAGGGGTTTCACTTGGGCCTGTGGTAGACCCTGTTCAGTGGGAGATCTGTGAGATCGATTCTGGTGGTGAAAGAAGATGGCGAGCAGTGGAAAGATAAAGATCGAGAAATTTAATGGTCAAAGTTTTGAGTTGTGGAAACTCAAGATGGAGGATCTGTTGGTGGATAAAAACTAGTGGATCACGGTAGATCCAGGTACTAAACCAACGGGAGTGTCAGATGAGGAATGGAAGAAGTTGAATCGGAAGGCAAAGAGCACAATATGATTGTGTGTCTCAGATTCAGTATTTATGAATGTATCAGGGGAAGCTACAACAAAGGCTTTGTGGGACAAGTTAGGGACTTTATACCAATCTAAGTCTCTAGTGAATAAACTGTTCCTGCGGAAAAAGCTGTATAACCTGAGGATGAAAGATGGAGACTCGGTGACAGAGCATTTGAATGCATTTAATATTGTGGTAAGTCAGTTAGTATCTGTTGATATTAAAATTTCTGATGAAGATAAATGCATCAGTTTGTTGTGTTCTCTACCAGATTCATGGGATAGTCTGGTTATTGCAATAGGTAGCAATGCAACTGCCTTGGAGTTTGATGAAATAATCTCAGCCTTGTTGACGAAGGAGATGAGACAGAAAAATATGGAGAGCCAAAATGGTGATGCCTTGTCTGTACGAGGGTGGTCCTAGAATAGAAAAAAAATAAGTCATCAAGTGGGAGATCTAAATCTAGAGGGAAATCTAAATCTCTAGGAAAACTTGTAAAGGTGGTGTGCTAGAAATGTGGAAAGGAAGGTCACTTCAAAAGGGACTGTAAATCTAAAGCTCTTGAAAAAGGAAAGGGATCTGATGAGGCTCCTTCTGCAGAGGCGAAAACCACCTCAGATGAAGGTGGGGATGTGTACTTGGCTTCTTCAAGTACACATGTAGATCATGAGGCATGGTTGATTGACTCAGGTGCATCCTTTCACTTCACTCCCCATAGAGAGTGGTTCTGTGAGTATGAGAAATATGATGGTGGTGATATCTTCTTGGGGGATGACAGGAAGGCTAGAATCATTGGTCGTGGGAAAGTAAAGTTGAAGCTACAAGGTGGAAGGGTTAGAAAAGTTTGGGGTGTTCGGCATATTCCTGCATTAGCTAGAAATCTGATTTATGTTAGTAAGCTGGATGATGCAGGTGTAAAAACAGTGTTCGAGAAGGATACCTGCAAGATGGTTCGGGGAGCACTGGTATTGATGCGGGGAGTTCAGTTGGAACTCTGTACATGCTGCAAGGTAGAATTGTTGTTGATGGGTGCAATAGTTCTGTGGTTCTTGAAAGTGGAGCAGAAAATCTAGTGGTCTCTGGAGAAAGACCATGCTGTGGAATCAAAGGCTTGGACATATTGGAGAGAAGGGCCTTCGAATACTTCATGGTAAAGGTATGGTAGAAGGTATGAGTAATAGCTCTCTGGATTTTTATTTTTGTGAAATTTGTGTATACGGGGAGCAGAGTCGGGTGAGTTTCCCCTCTAGTGGTAAGAGGGCGAAACATATATTAGAGCTTGTGCACAGTGATGTGTTTGGACCTGTGAAGGTTCCATCACTGGGTAAGTCTGTGTACTACGTATCATTTATAGATGACTTCTCAAGGAATACATGGATATATTTCCTTAAGAAGAAATCTGAAGTCTTTGATAGGTTTAAAGAATTTAAGGCTCTAGTGGAAAACCAGACAGAGAAGAAGATAAAGGTGTTGAGGACAGATAATGGTGGAGAGTTTTGCATTAAGGAATTTGAATAATTCTACAAGAAGTGTGGTATAGCATGGCAGAAGACTACTCCATATACACCTCAACAAAATGGAGTTGCAGAAAGAATGAACAAGACGTTGATGGAAAGGGCAAGAAGCATGCTCAGTGGTGGGGGTTAGGACAGGAATTCTGGGTAGAGGCAGTGGATACTGCATGTTACCTGGTCAATAGGTCACCTTCATCAGCGTTGGAGGATAAGACTCCACAAGAGGTATGCACTGGTAAGAAACCCTCTTTTTCACATCTAAGGGTATTTGGATGTGATGCATATGTACATGTTCCAAAGGAGAAATGAACCAAGTTGGATAGCAAATCTAAAAAATGCATCTTTATTGGGCATAAGGATGTTTAAAGGGTTATAAGCTTTGGAACCCAGTAATAAGGAAGGTTGTGTACAACCGAGATGTGGTGTTCAAAGAGGTGAAGGATGTTATTAAACACGAAGTCCAACCAAAGGAACCTGAGAAGATAGAGTTTGAGCTAAAGGAGGAAGAACCAGACTCTACAGTAGAGGAGGAATCAGAAGATGAAGAGCCACAAACTCCGACTGTGAGGAGATCAATTTGAGAAAGAAGGCAGCCAGAAAGGTATAGTCCATCAGCTTTCTATTCAAATTTTTCTTTGTCTGTTACTGATGATGATCCCAGAACTGTGAAGGAAGCAGTGGATTCAGAGGATGGAAAACTCTGGAAAGAGGCCATGGTTGATGAAATGACATCTTTGCACAAAAATGAGGCTTGGGATCTGGTGGAGTTGCCGGCTAGAAGGAAACCCATTGGCAGCAAATGGGTGTTCAAAAAGAAGACAAATGCAGAAGGAAAAGTGGAGAAATACCAAGCTCGGTTGGTAGCAAAAGGGTATTCCTAGGTGCCGGGAATTGATTTGGAGATATTCTTTCTCCTGTTGCTAAGGTAACTTCTATTAGATTACTTTTATCTGTTGCTGCTGCTTTTGATTTTGAAGTAGAATAGATGGATGCGAAGACAACATTTCTTCACGGGGATCTAGAAGAGGAAGTATACATGAAGCAACCTGAAGGCTTTTCGATGATGGGTAAGAAAGAACTTGTATGCAAGTTAAATAAATCTCTGTATGGGTTAAAACAATCACCAAGGATGTGGTATCAGAAATTTGATACATTTATATGGGGACTTGGCTTCACTAGAAGCAAAGCAGATCACTGTGTGTATTTTCAATTAATTGGTGACCATGTTATTTATCTGGTCTTGTATGCGGATGATATGTTGTTAGTAGGAAATGACAAAGAAGTTATCCAGGATTTGAAGACCCAATTGTCCTCAAAATTCAACATGAAAGATCTTGGTGTTACAAACTATATTTTGGGCATGGAAATTAAAAGAGATCAGGCAAAGAGGAAGCTTTGGTTAAACCAGAGGAAGTATGTCGATACAATATTGCAGAGGTTTAATATGCAGGATAGTAAACCGGTGAAGGTTCCTATTCTTGTAGGAGTGAGGTTATCTACTGAACAGTGTCCCAAGACACAAGAAGAGGAAGAGGACAAGTCCCATGTTCCATATGCAAGTGTAGTCAGTAGCCTGATGTATGCAATGGTCTGTACTAGACCAGACATTGCACATGCAGTGGGAGTATTGAGCAGGTTTATGTCAAAACCAGGGAAGGAGCACTAGATAGCAATGAAGTGGGTTTTCAGGGATTTGCGTGGCACTAGTGATTATGGTTTGTGCTACTAAGGAATACCAGGATTGGACAAAGTGTTGGATATTCATGGCTTTGTTGATGCAGACTGGGCTGAAGATCTAGATCAGAGAAGATCTACAAGTGGGTATGTGTTTAACCTATTTGGAGGTGCAGTCAGTTGGACGAGTAAGAAACAATTTGTAGTGGCACTGTCAACTACAGAGGCAGAATACATGGCAGCCACTCATGCAAGCAAGGAAGCAGTTTGGTTTTAGAGATTGTGTTCAAGTATGGGGTTAGTACAAGAAGCTATAAGGATAGACTGTGACAGCCAAAGTGCAATTTTCTTGGCAAAGAACCCCACATATCATTTAAAGACAAAGCACATTGATGTTCAGTATCACTTTGTGAGGGATACGATAGAAGAAAAAAAAGTGTTGCTGGTAAAGGTGGACACTTTGAAGAATACTGTAGATGCATTGACAAAATCTATGAGCTCTGAGAAGCTCTCTTGGTGTAGAGAGACAATGGGCATTTTAGGGCTAGAAAAATCACTAAGCTCTCTTGTGGCCCCCTATGGAAAGAAAACAACAAGTGGGAGAATGTTGGGTTGTGTTATATTCTTTCCACGTAGTTAATAGGGGGTTTGAGGGGCACTCGTAACCCCACTTTATGGGGTCCGGGGTAGCGCCCTAGAAAATTTTGGTTTTGGACCCTATGTTAGGTTGGGCGGAACCACCTATGGTTTTGTGCATAATTTTCACACATGTTTTTTGGACGCGATGGTTTTCGGTCCATGGTATTGGATGCTTCAGCATGTATAAATATGTATTATAACATTGAAAGGAACATAATGAAAAAATCAAGCTGGTAGTCCCGGTTTTGGGATCCAGGGGAAAATATCTATGTATATGTGTTTTATGTGTTCTGCTCTCACAATATTTATTTTCTGTGTTTTAGAATTCGTATGCAGGTAATTTCTGTACAGGGTTAAAACTTACACATCTACATCACCTCTATTTTTTTCTAGTGGAACTTCTGGTACCTTTCTTTCTAACCTCATCAATATGAACACTTTCAAATGTGTTGGAGAGCTATTTTTGGGGACCATTATAATATGGTCCAGGTTTCTCTGATGATTGAGATGTGGATGCATCAAGATTTAGCGTTCCAATATTATCAAACACATCACTCAAAGGGTTTTCTTGATTTTAAGAAGTGGTTGGAACTTAATGATGGGGAGACAATGGTCCAGAAGGAGATTCCACATATTGATCCAAGATAGGGATACCCCCTTCAAGATGTGGAATCTCACTATCCCAACGATCAAGCTACTAGTCAACAATGTTTTCAGTGTTGGAAGATTAAAGAAAAATCGTATTTCTAGAGAAGACAAAATTATTACTTACCTCATCATGAAGAGGTTATGATTTGGTGGTATTTGAATACCCATAGAAGATGCATTTTCAATACCTTGCATCAATATTTATTCTTTGTTCCTTAGGAATCAAGATATAGTAGTTGGAACCAAAGATCCTAAGATGTCGTATTGAAGGAAGGTAGCCAAACCAAATTTCATAAGTTTTATTTTTGAAAGCATGATATGGAAATATTTTTTGACATATATTGCACATATAATTACATCATGCCCATACATCAACTTCACATTTTTGAAAAGCATCATTGAGTGAACCATATTTAAGATAATCCTATTCATTCTTTCAATTACACCATTTTGTTCAGGATTGTATGGAATCATAGTTTGATGTTGAATCCCACATTGGTGAAGATACTTTTAAAATTCATTAGAATTATATTATTTTCCATTATTAGTACAAATGGAGCCAATATGTGATCATGAATCATTTTCAATCCATGCATGGAATTTTTTGAAAGTTTCAAAAGCTTCTGATTTATTTTTTAGCAAGTATACCCAACACATCTTAGTGTTCATCAATAAAATTCATCATATATATATTTTCATTGGCATAAGGAACAAGCACATGGACACAAAAATTAGAATGAATTAATGCAAGTTTTCTACATGCTCTAGAAGTAGAATCATGAAATGGCTATTTTCTATGCTTTCCTATGACACAATCATCACATTGCTTCAATTTCCTTAGAATAGTTGGAAAAATAGAAGAACCATTATTTAAAAAAAAAACGAATACTATCGTAATTAAGATGTCCAAATCTTACACGCCATAGAATACTATATGGAAATGCACCTTCATTGTGCTAAGAAAGGCATCCAGAGTTCCGTGCAAAAGAAAATGTCCCTTGCAGCTTCAACAATCTTTCCTCCTACTCCAATCATGACAACTATGTTTTTAGATGCTTTCCTTATCTCTACTTACCCATTAAATATGTGAATAGAGTGGCCTTGTTTGTGAATGTAAACAAGGGACAAGTAGTTTCTCTATAGCTCTATAAGGTAGAGTACATAATGCACAAGAAAATGAAGAAGTTCAAGGAATTTAAGTTTTATGGTGACAAGTTTGGATGGCTTGAGACTTTACTTCTATGCAAGGTACACTGCTCCATCTACGTTTTCATGAGGTGTTCAAAGAAGCATTTCTGAAAGGCCATATGGAAATTTTCACCTATATAAAGAAACCATGCATATCTCCAAGAATCAAATGAAGTATGAAACAAATATTTAATTACTCCAATATTTCAATAGGAAACAATATAATGGGAAGATTCAGGTTCTTTACCTTTAGGTGGATCAAATGTTTTACCTTTATCTTCTTTTGGTTTTGACTATATTTGATTTTATCCTAGTGGATTTTTCATGTTGTCGCATCATGTCCATCTTTGTTGCAACAAATGTAGTGAAGATTAGATCTTTCTCCTTGATGGTGTTTACCCCTTTCCTTTGAAGTTCTTTCTTCCACATCCTCTTTTGTTGCCACTTCTTTTAGGAGAATCACATGACTGATTCTTCTCTTTTTTAGCAAGGCACACTACTTCTTTAGAGGATGGAGTTACTATCATCTTGTTCCTAAAATCTTTTTCTCGTTCTGTAAACTTTTTAACCAGGGTGTCAAAAATAATGGTCTTGAGTTGCCTTCTAGCTTATATGGATTCAAGATAGTGAGAGTATGTAGGATAGAGGGCCTTGAAAAATTCTATGAGAGTAATGCCCATCTTAACTCTAGGGGCGTCCACATCATGCATGATAACTCTAATCTCTCAAGCTAGGGATATGGGTCACTATCTTTTAACTTGAGGTTGAGGATTTTGACTATCAACTAAACAACTTCCAATTATGAGTGTGAGTCATATAGATCCTTTAACTTCTTCAATGAAACATATGAATTTTTAATTAAACTATATGATGAATCACCTCTTCACTTTTAGAATCAATAATCAGGGAATAGGATTTATTATCCTTTTTCACCCAAATGGATAGCTCTTTGTTTGATGTGGGCTTGGAAAATGAATTATCTTCCTCTCCTTCATAGATTCCTTTCCACAGGTCATAAAATATGAGAGTATGCCTTCTCTTTCTAGACCATTCTATGTAGTTCTCCTTTCCAGTGCGCACTGCATTAGCAATAGAGATGGTAGAATGCATCTTCATCAATAATTCTTTCGAGGCTTTACAAGATTTAAAGGGATGTTTCCTTGAAGGAGCTAAAGGATGTTATTGATAATATGTTCAAGGACACCCGATCATAGGTATTTATTGAAGGAATGTCTCTATCAACAATAAAGAATGCAAAGACAAGAATTAAAAAAATTGAAACCAAGGTTAAGATGGCTTGGACCATTAGGGTGAAAAATAAAACCCTTGCACCATGGAAAAAATATTAAGAGAGGCCCACAAAAAGTATGACACTTAACGTGAAGATTTGAGTTGAATGAAGATTTGATCTAGTAGTGAAATTGTGTGAATATTTTTGAATTCCAACCAACATCTAATAGATTTTCAGGCCCTTCCTTTCAAGAGTGCCCCTATATTGTGCATGTAATGGCATAGATAAAATGATCCTTTGACAAGGTTTTAGATATGTTAGGTAAGGTCATAAAACCAAAGCAAAGAACTCCATCTAGAAATAATACGAAACTTGGCTTTTCCAAGTGAGACAAGAGAGAGAGATCATTCATAAAGGTTGCATGTAGACATTACCACATGAATAGAAATACATTCCACATATTTACCATAATCGACCCTCATTTACCATAATCTCGTGTGAAGAGAGAGTTGAGAGAATTGAATCCCCAACGAACATTGTGGATGAGACTTGAGAAGCCATAGACAAAGGATTAAGTAGACTCATAAATCATGTTATGTTAATGAATATCAAGGTATATAACAAAGAAATTACCCAAGGATATACCTGTTGCATAGATAGATAAATGATCGTGTAGAAAGGGTGAGGGAGCACCGATCAAGGAAATATATGCGGATTATGCAAGAGGAAGGTTAGATAGGTTCATAATTTTTTTTGTTCCAAGAAGGAATAACCTACACTCTGACATACTTGTAGAGATAGTTGTTCTTGGGAGAGAAATGATGGATGACGTAATAAGGTGAAGCTTCGTGGTGTATTTATGATTTTAGTGAAGCATATGGTGACATAGGGCTTTTAGATAGTTCAAATTGTGAGTAGGTCAAAAAAGCAAGGCAGAGATGGAAGAGGATTTACTAAGTAGGGTAGAAGTTCCTAAATTTGGCTTTGATGCCATGTTAGGCTAGGTTAAGTAACTTCAAAACTTGGATACTATTGCATTAATGAGAATATAATTATATAACATAAAATATAAACCTTTAAAATTAATCTTCCAAGGTCAATTCCTATTCTAAAAATTCATATTTCCCTTTCTTTACATATTTATACCCAATCCTCGAGGATTAAGTGTCTAACAACATATTACATCATTTGAATTGTATAAATTCATCATTTACACATATACATCTCTAGTTTGTAGATAAAAAGCCTAGGGTATTACATTCCCCTCCCCTTATATTTTGCACCATCCTTTGTTCACATCACCATTTTATACAATAGTTTTTGCATCAAACTATCATAACTAATATGGATATGCCTCCAAAATTTCACCCTCCAACTCTCACATTGCTTCATCAAGGTTGTAGTGGGTCCATTTGACCTTAACATCCCTATGAATCAATTTTTTTGCACAATATAGTCTCCTTTTGGTTGCACCTTAGTCAAACCCCAATCAATGACATGGTGAGGATCACACACATGCTTTTTCAACTGATTGAAACATGAAACACATTATTAATTTTTATGGTAATAAGAAATAATGTATACAACAAGTCATTATTAAAATCTCTATTCCGATAACCTAGGTAAATTATATCCTTATGATTTTCTTACTAAAAATTTAATTTCGATTGAATTATTTAGCTCATAGAATGAAATACAGTTGATGGAAATTTAACTAGAATTAAAAAATCAGTGAAAGATATAGGGAACCAATCTCCAATATATATATATATATATAGATAGATATAATTTTATTCCCCTTGAATATCATATTTTCATTAAAATTACTCCAAGCTTACAAGGGCTCCCAAACTAGGAAAATAGCCCATTGAGAAATCAAGAAAAAATTACAACAAAACCTTGTTTTTCTAGTGCAATGTATAACCTATACAACCATGCTAAACCTACTACAAAAACCCTCTTTTTGCTGCTAAAATCTATCAAAAATTTTATACAACCACACTTCTCTTTTGATAGGTTGTACAACCTCCTAAAGTTTCCTCTACTCCTAATATGTGCAACCACTTCAATTTTTGACTATTATGTTTTCCCCTTTTGTAACTCACATTTTTTCCTATTTTATCCCTTGGATTTCCACATTGAGTGAAAATCCTTTATCATTTTCTCACTTGTGTTTTTCTAACACTCTCTGTGTCTTTTCCTCTCTGTGTCTTTATTTTAGAACATTGAGTTAATGACCAAGTCACCATAACCATAATCTCCCAATGAGATTGATGGTTGAAATTAAATCCTAATCAATGATGGATCTTACATATAAATCACTAGTGTAAATAATTTACATTTTATTAGACATTAATAAACTCACTAATAAAAGATTTCACTTTAACAGTTAACTTTAATTAAAGTGAATTAAAAATATAATGGAAATTTTTGGAGAACTTCCATATGTACGAAACTTGACTTGTGTGGAAGTTCATGTTCGATGCTACAAACACCAACACTCCCTCTTAGATATGAAGGAACTTCTTGAAGAAACACTTGGGATTGGATTTCACCTTTGTCTTGGCACAATGTCCTACACATAATCCCCCACCATGGCATTCCTCAAAACCTACTAGTATGTTGCTTCTTCAATTATGATTTTTATTAGTACGATATAGTTTAGAAACTTATTAAAATACTTTCTCTCCTTGAACATAGTTGTAGGAACCTCAACATGATCTTGAGCATATCTCAATGTCTACATGAACCATCAAGGTCTCTTATTAGAACTAGAAGGAGATAATTTATCCTCATCCTCCTTTGACGGTTTACTTTTTGAAATGGAAGTTGTTGATCTAGACTCAACCTTTGAAGCTTCATACTCCACATCCTCTATCACTGGTATGGTCTCATGTGACTTCTTGGATGCAAGGTTCTCCTAAAACTTCACATATTAGCTCACCATAGCCATATTCTATGCTAGAATGAAAGTCCTATAAGCCTCTGATGTCTTGTTGTACACCAAAAATACTCCCTTTATGTTGGAGGTATCCATATGATTTGTCTTATATTATGGTATACGTATATACACAAGATAACCAAAGATACGTAAGTGACTCATCTCTAGCTTCACACCAATGAATGTTTCTCCTACTCTCTTGTCCTCTAAGATCTTGTGAGGACTCTTATTATAGATGTAGACCATTGTATTGCACACCTCTTCCCAAAAGAACATGGGAAAATATTGATCATGGATCATAGCTTCAACAACCCTTATGATTGACCTATTATTGCTCTCCACAACCCCATTTTGTTGTGGGTTGTAAGACATTCTTATCTCCCTCTTAATTTTCACCTCCTTGCAAAAATCCTTCAAGTCATTAGAGGTATAATCAAACCCCATTGTCTGCATTGATGACCTTGATATTCTTCCCTATAAGGTTCTTCATAAGAGTCTTGAACTCCTAAGATTGAATTAATACCTCATCCTTGGTCTTCATGAAGGAGATCTGTGCCTTCCTATAGAATTCATCATTAAAATATACATGATACATGCCTCCTTGTACTGATGCTAATTACATCGAATCACATACATTTGAATGAATCAAATCCAAAATATCCTTGGAAATGGACTTTCTCCTTGGAGATAAGCCTTAGCATGATTTCCAAGAGCACACGTTTTTCACACCCTTGCTATTTAACACTAAAATATGGAATACCATTCACAATCTCCGTTAGAATCAATTTTTGATTGTAAAGAAAGTGCCCCATCCTCCTATCCCACAACTCACAAAGGTTGTCAATAATATGAACTAATATTCGAACATCCTCATAACATAAAATATACAAGTTTCCTTCTCTAACCCTAAGCACCAAAACTATTTCTAAGGTAGATCCTTTCAGCCTTATATATACTTTCCCTTTCTTGAGCTCCACGACAAGACCCTTATCGTCCATAGTAGAAATTGAAAGATAATTATTCTTATACCCCGAAATAGGAAACACATCCTTCAAGTCTAAAGATATCCTTAGTTCAACTTGGAATGAGATTGTACCAACTTGAGCTACTGAATACTTGATATAATCACCAAGCTCCACCTATACTATTGAATCCTACTCTGTTAGATTTGTAAATGATTTCCATGGTAATTTCATATGACAAGATGCCCATTATGAACATACCACACATTCTTATAAATTATTTTGGTAAAAAAGAAATAAAATAATGATCAATATTTCTGAAAAATCACAAAAAAAACACTCATCTAAGTTTATACTGATGCTAACACCTACTTTTGTTATTGCTTCCCTTTAATTTTCTTCTTCTTTGGACATTGTGATACATAATTCCCATGCCTATGACATATGAAGAACATGATTTTACTTAAACCTGTCTTATTCTCCTACTGTGATGTTGACTCCTCACTCTTTCCCTTACCCTTATTGGAACCCTTTACTCTATCCTTCTTAGTGTGATCAATAAGGGCTAAATTCTCATTGCCTCCCTTCTTGCTGGCTTTAGACTCCTCCTAGGCACAATCATCCCAAAGCCTCTCAAAAGTGGTAAGCTTCTCTCATTCATGTATATGCTTGATAAATAGTTACTAAAACTTTAAGAATCCATTCAATTCCATATTTACCAATTCAACATCGGTCAAATTCTCCCCAATTGCTTCAAGCTGATCACAAATATGAGTTATCTTCATGAGGTAATGGATAACTAGATTTGATATGGACATCTACATATATCTAAGCTTGTTCCTTAGTACGATCTTCTTGTTTATGTTTTCACTCTATTAGAGACTTACCAAGGCATCAAACATCTCCTTGGTTCTATTCTTCTTAGATAAGTGATGAATCAGATGATCCTTCACTACATCAAATATTACTTGCATGGCTATGATCTCCTTCTTCTCACGAGCTTCCAATTTCGACATATTTATTGTTGAATGAAATACTTTGTAAAAAATCTCCCAAAAATCATTTTCCCTCAAAAGCAATGTAACTCTTTCTTTCTAGGGAAGGAAGTTTGAAGCTCCATCCAATATATATTCAAACTTGAGACTAGTTGTTTCCATCTTCTAGATCTAAACAAAACTACCCTACAAATATTCCCTTTCCTTAAACACCAGTAAAATATAATTACTAGTCCCTATGTCTACTATATACACCCATCGTATACCTAGATCTACAATATATCTATGTACGAGTTACTTATATTTGCAATATATGTTTTCTATAAACCTATATCTACACTATATTTGTCAGCTAGCCACTTAGATCTATAAGGTCTACTTTCTCTATACCCATATCTACACTAGATTCGTTTGCTAGTCACTTAGCTCTGCAAGATCTATTTGTTGTATAACGAAGTTTTCACTAGATATGTTTTCTAGTCACTAATATTTGCAAAATATACTTATTGTATACCCATATCCACACTAGATCTGCTTATTTATCACTTAGAATTGCAAGATATATGTGTTGTTTACCTATATCTACACTAGATATCTCTATTGAAAACTTAGATTTGTAGTTGTAGCCTTTAGATCTATTGTTGTAACATTGAGATCAACTATTATAACCTTCATATATGTTGTAGTAACCTTCAAATATGCTTTTGCGGCCTTCAAATATGTTGTTGTAACTACTTCAAAAATGACTTCTCTTAGCAATTAGGCTTTGATACCATGTTAAAATTTCTATTCCATCAACCTGAGTAAATTACTTCCTTATGATTTCCTTACTAAAAAATTAACTTATATTGAATTCTTCAACTCGTAAAGTACAATACATTTGCAGGAAATTTAAATAGAAATAAAAAATCAGTGGAAGCTATAGGAAACCAATCACCAAAGTATGCATACAAATTTATGCCCTTCAAATATCATATTTTTACTAAAATTAATACAAGCTTAGAAGGGTTCATAAACAAGGAAAATACCCCATCGATAAAACAAGGAAAAAAATTACACCAAAATTTGGTTGTTCTAATTTGTATTGTACAACCTATACGACCTTGCAAAAATGTTCTCTAAAATTCCTGCTACTACTGTTAACATCTATCCCTGGAATTTGTATGGCCATATTTCTCTTTTGTTGGGTTGTACAACCTCCTAAGATTTCCTCTACATTTGTTGTGTAAGCCCCCTTCAATTTCTGAGAGTTGGGTTAATCTCCTTTTGCTACTTACATTGCTTCCTCATTTCTCCTTTGGAATTGAACATCGAGTGAAAATTATTTATCCCTTTCTCTCTTGCGTTTTTCTGGCACTATCTATGGATCACATATTTGTGTCTTTTCCTTTCACATTGTCTTTCTTTTATAAAATTGAGTTGGTGAGCAAGTCTCCATAACCCTAATCTCTTGATCAGATTAATGGTTGAGTTAAATCCCAATTGATGGTGGAGATTTTGTCTAAATCATGAATGGAAATGCTTTGCATTTTATTGGACATTAATAAAATGTAAATATTAGACGATTATTTTCTCTAATAATTAACTTTAATTAAATGAATTAAAAAGTAGAAAAGGTCCCTTTTGGATGACTTCCACACATCCAACACTAAACCCATGTGAAAGTTTTTATCCGATGCTACAAATCAACAATCCTATCCCACCATTGATTTCAAATGCACCATCATATTTAGCTACTACCTTAGTACAACTTCCCAACTTCAAATAACTTTTATTTAGTTTCACTTTCAAAAATACATGTTTTAATTACCTTAATATCCTACCTTTATTTACATACCTCTTTTTCCTATCCTACATTGCCTTTAAATTATACTTGATCTTGACCATTTTTTCTTCCATTTCTGTGAGCAACAATAGCCCAGTTATTAGTCTCTTTATTGGATTGTCTTAACTAACTAGAGTATTGCACTTTCTGTTGTATAAAACTTCAAATGGACTCATATTTAGTGAAGCTTCATATCCATAATTGTAGGAAAATTCAACTAAATGTAAGTACTCCCACTTGGATGGCTTATCCATTATATATGGTCTTAACATGTCTTCAATTACTTTATTAAACCTCTCTATTAGTCCATTTATTTATGGATGATAGGTTATATTAAAATTCATATTTGTATCAAAACCCTTGAGTAATACATTTCAAAAGTTTGAAGTAAACTTTGACTCTATGGCTAGAACAATTTCCTTAGGTAATCCATGCAACCTAGAAATTTTTTCATGTAAATTTGTGTTATATTAACTGCCTTATTAGCCAATTTAACTATATATATATATATATCTATATATATTATATATATATATATATATATATATATATATATATATATATATATATATATATATATATATATATATATATATATATATATATATATATATATAAGTTTGTCCATGATTATTATTATTAAATAATGTTTCCTTGTTATCCTTGGCAATTTTGTGATAAAATCAATACTTACCCTTCATGTTTCTACTTTGGAATTAACAATAGTTACAACAAACCTTATAGATGTTTGTGCTCAACCTTCACTCTTTGACATTCCATACACTTGGGTATATAATTAGAAACATCCATTTTGATTCTTGGCCAAAAGTATTCACTTCTAATTATTGCAATTGTCTTCTAGTATCCAGGATGTCCATCATATGGAAAATTATGCATTTCTTTTAATACTAATGTTCTTAATTCACAAGAAATAGAAACACACACTCTATTGTTATGCCTAAGAATTCCATCTTCTTTGTAGGTTATACTCTTCATGTTTATGTTGTATATCTTCCTATAGTAATCCTTATTTTAATTATTGGTAGTTTCCACATGAAATAAACGTTTCCAAAATTCTATTATTCAAATCTGATTTGCCCATGCTAATGTTTGTAGCATGCATTGCATGTATTCTTTCACTAAGTGCATCAACAACGTTGTTCTCCTTCCCTATAATATGTTTAATATGAAAGTCACATTGACTAATAAATTATAATGATCTTGTTTGGCTAGAATTTAAAGTATGTTTCTCAAATAAGTATTTTAGAGTAAAGTGATCTATCCATAACTCAAATTTCTCCTTTATGAAGTAATCATATCAAAATTCATTGTACATGAAATATGGAAACTAATTCTGATCACGCATGACATAATTCTTCCCATGAAGAATGATGGTTTCCCATACTAAAATATCAACCCAAAGTCAGTTTAATTTTTAACGAATGGGTGGTATTCCATTTTCTAAGTCTGGAAGACGCAAAGAGGATTTTGAAGGATTCATGGGTGAAGGGCCGAGGGTTTCTAATTATGCAGCAATAGAAGGCAGGTTTTGACCCTTTCGCTGAGATTCTGTGACGCAATTTTATATGGGAAAATGATCCAGGTGGATATTGGTGGCCACCCACCTATTCCGCGCGAACCCCCACCATTGTTTCTTTTAGTTTTTCAGTTTCCTTAATTGTAGCACAATTTACTATTTTTTATAGTTTTTTGAGTCCTGAACTTCCAGAGCTATTTTGAGGTCCTAAATGATGTTTAAAAACGTTTTTTTTGGAAATATTCCTCTAGGTGATTTCATAAAAATCACATTTTAGTTGTAGTCCTTGGAGAGATCTTTCCAACAAGGTATCATGCATGTCAAATGGAGATAATATGACCAAGTTACGACCCCGGGAAGTTGGCTGCCCAACTAACCCCGATGGGGCCCATAAACTCTTGGTGTTACATCCCCACGGGTTAGGTTTCTGGTTGTTTATGGTTTTCTCTTATTGTTTAATAATAAAAAATCCCTTGAGCCTCATTATAATTCAGTTCAGAGGCATGTAGCCACCACATCTCTTCTCAGAGATGAGTTATCATCACCTGAGGTAGTCTAATTTCCATTATGTTTGTAAGCATATTTCATTATTTGATATTAATGAAAGATACCATTATTTCTGCTGCATCTCTATATTTATGGTTATATCTATAATTTGTTGTGTTCCTGTTTAAATTCATATCAGTGGTATCAGAAGGGTCTGCTCTTACTCTATTTTTCTTTGCATGTCCCCAACGAGGTTGGGATATAAGGGGTTAGGGCTCGATCTGGTTGAACCTTTGCAAGTCCAACCTTGGAAATCTCGACGGCCTCCCATGGGTGAAGAAAATAAAGATGAGGGAGCAGGAGATCCTATCAAAATATTGCTCGAGGAGGCCCTCGTGATGCAGGAGCATCGGAACGGGCCAGCAATGTGGGAAATTGCCCACATGTTGTGGCCTGACAAAGTGGAATTCATTTCGGTTCAGTTTGTTAAAGAAGGCGACTTTACAAATTATTAGCTATTACTGTAATAGGCGTGTCTATCTTATTGTTAAGATTGTTATAACAGGTGTATGCGAGCCCAAATAAGTAGGAGTTTATTGTTAGAATTCTTATAATTAGAAGAGTATGTATCGAGTAGTGGGGGGACAGTGTGTATTAGAGTGAGAATGGGACAGCGTGTATATGGTTTTTGTAGTTCTGGAAAAATAAAGAAAAAAAAAAACCAATCCAAAGCTCTGTTTTGCGTGATTATATTCCAAAAATCGAATGACAATTACTGGAGGTTGCGCACTGATGTCTGCGTAATGAATTTAAATAAAAATCTGCAAACTGGCATTTTAAATGGTCATCCTGAGGATCCTTGCTTTTATGGGTCTGGAGATAATCGGTGTTTTGCTCAATAATCTGAATTCATTTGTTGAGATCAATTCCAAAAATCCTAATTGCATCTTTTGAATATGTCATTCATCATCGTGAGCTTAGGCAACATGGATCAGTAGCAAAAAATCATTGTAGTATAAACCATTGACTTCCATTTTCCAAACTCTTCAAATCTGGAATTGCTTGACCATTTGCTCAACGTTGTCGCCTTTGTGAGTTGGGAAGTCCTTAACATAGAGAACGTGGAGTAAATTCCTATCGAATCACAGATGTGGAACTGAATACACCGTTTGAACTGAGTTGGATCAGAGAAATCCGCATTGGCGTTATGAAATCAGCAATAAATAATTGACAATCAGTCCTGGTGATTGCGATCCATCACATCGGAGCGGATCTGGATCCGGTATTGCGGCATTCAATTGCGAGATTAATGGGGGTGACTGTCGATCACGGTAAGTGTAGTTGTGTTGTATCGGAACACCTGTCAATCGACATATGCATGTGTTAATTGACCGATTTCTATGGGATCACATTAATTTTAAACCAGACTGCAATGGTTGGTATCGTTTTGGGTTTTAATCGCGGCCAAATGCAACATAGGTATGCCTGCAAAGGTTTGTAACGAGCGCTTTAACACGGTTATATGATTGTTAAAGTATTGTCTTGGCTGCGCTGTCTTTGGAAGAGGCTAGGAATTCGGTTCCAGTGTTTAAAATAAAACAATGTTCCTATTTGTATTGTGAATTGGTAATCACTTGTTATTGAGTTGCGCTCAGAAAAAAAGTTGGGAGTGCGCCCAGTGTTTTCAAGGGTCATCACCATTTTTTTTTGTTTCAGCAATAGGTAAGGAGTGCGCCCAACGCCTTCAGGTTTTTCAGGTTCATCATTTTTGGTATCAGAGCCAGTGACAGGTGTTGCAGCAAAGATGCCGCCAAGGCGAGGAATTGGTCGAGGAAGACCAGAACCAAATGCAGTCCTGATAGAAGAAGTGCAAAGACTGCGTGAACGAATGGAGACAATGGAAACAGCTCAGAGAAGAGCACCTGATGAGAGAACTGAGAATTCTTCAGAAGAATCTGATGAAGAGGTGGAGGCAGGAGAAGAAAATGAAACTGCCAAAGTCCTCAAGATGCTGGCAAAAGTTGGCAGCAAGCCCAAGATAGAAATTCCTATGTATGAAGGGAGTTTAAATGCCAAGGAGCTCATGGATTGGATCAGATCCATAGATCAGTATTTCAATTATGAAGAGGTTGAGGAGAATAAGAGGGTGAAGTTTGCAGTCACCAGACTGAAGGGCCATGCAGCCATCTGGTGGGACGAGTTACAGACCTCAAGAACGAGGAAGGGAAAATCTAAGATCAAGCAATGGGATAAAATGGTAAGCAAACTGAAAGCCAAGTTTTTGCCTAAAGACTATCATTTGAATATTTTTAAGCAGATGCAAAATTTAAAGCAGAAAGGAATGTCTGTTAAAGAATACATTGAAGAATTTTACAGGTTAAATATCAGAACAGGGCATGTAGAAGATGATCTGGAGAAAGTAGCCAGGTATATTAATGGGCTAAGGTATGAGATCCAAGATGAGATCAGCCTGTTAAGTTTGAAAATTGTTGAGGATGCCTATCAAGCAGCCTTGAAGGCAGAGGAAAAACTGTTGCGCAAACAAAACCAGAGAAACAGAGGTAAGAATCCAGCAAAAGAAGGAAGGATACTTGAATCCAAAGTTCAACACTCTCAGAATGAGGCAGGGAGTGCAAGCAATAGAGCACCACAAAGAGGAGATTTTGGCCGTGGAAGGTTCGTGCCCAGAGGCAGAGGCCGAGGAAGAGATGTCCGGTGCTTTGCATGTGGTGAATGGGGACATGTACAATGGGATTGTCCTCATCAGAGATCAGCAAACCAGCACAACGTGAATGTTGCAGAAGCCAAGGAAGAGATTCCTCAACTTGAAGCTAGAGAGGAACCACCAGAAGACGGAGAGTCCCTATTACTGAATAGGGTATTACTGGAAGGAGCTAAGGAAGCCAAAGAACCAGTTCAAAGGAAGACTTTATTCAGAACTGTATGTAAGTCCAAGGGTAAGTGTTGCAAGTTGATAATCGATAGCAGTAGTACTAACAACCTTGTTTCTACAGAGATGGTGGACAAGTTGAAGTTGGAGAGAACAGTACACCCCACTCCTTATAAAGTATCGTGGCTTCAGAAAGGCCATCAAATTTTTGTAACTGAACAATGTCAAGTTGAATTTCAGATTGGTACTTATAAGGATGTCATTTTATGTGATGTAATGCCGATAGATGTATGCCACATATTGCTAGGGAGGCCCTGGCAGTTTGACCGAAATGCCATACATGATGGCCGAAGAAATACTTATACTTTGGAGAAAGATGGGCATAAGCATACACTACTGCCATTGAAAGCTGAAGCTGATAAAGAAGCACTTGGAGATAGTGTCACGTTGATGAATGAGAAGATCATGTTGCAGGAAGATGAGAAGGGTAAGGAGATGCATTTTGCTAATGTTGGAAAACCCAAGGTAATTTTAACTTCTACAAATTTAGAAGGTTTACCTGAAGAAATTCAGAATTTCTTGAATGATTGTGCTGATATTGTTGTGGATGAGTTGTTACCCATCAGGAGTATTAGTGAACATAATGATCTAATATCGGGAGTCAGTCTGTCGAATAAAGTAGCCTACAGGGTAATTCTTCAGGAAAATGTCGAAGCTGGAACACAAGTGAAAGAGTTGATGGATAAATGGCTAATCAGTGAAAGCCTTAATCCATGTGCTGTGCAGATAACACTTAGTCCGAAGAAAGAAGTTGAATGCCGCATGAATCCAAATTCTCGAGCCTTATATAAAATCACCATTAGGGTGAAGAATGAAGATTTGAAGGAATATGCAGTCTCTAAAGAAGAGCTGAAATTGGATCCGAAGAAAATCCAAGTAGATGTGAATTGGCTAACTCCTAGAAGCATATTTGAGGGAGATGTCAAAAGCAGATGGCAGGAATGCAGTAGCAAAGACAAGCAGCGAGCAGATATGAGGAGGCGGAAAAAGGAATTCCAAACAGGTGATTTAGTCATGTATTGCAGAATGGTACCTATACTAAAAGCCAGAAGAAGAACCATAAAGAGACGCCATAACAGACGAAAGCCCAAAGCAGGAAATAGGAAAAAGAAAGCGCTAAAGCGAACCAGGAGTCAGACTCATTATCAGTATTTGATCAAGTGGAAAGAGGAACCAATAGAGGACGTCAGCGGAGCTCCAGAGAATGGGGATCAACTCCAAACAACCACAAGATCAGTTTTCTTCCCCGGGAGTCTGATGCAGGAGCATCGGAACGGGCCAGCAATGTGGGAAATTGCCCACATGTTGTGGCCTGACAAAGTGGAATTCATTTTGGTTCAGTTTGTTAAAGAAGGCGACTTTACAAATTATTAGCTATTACTGTAATAGGCGTGTCTATATTATTGTTAAGATTGTTATAATAGGTGTATGCGAGCCCAAATAAGTAGGAGTTTATTGTTAGAATTCTTATAATTAGAAGAGTATGTATCGAGTAGTGGGGGGACAGTGTGTATTAGAGTGAGAATGGGACAACGTGTATATGGTTTTTGTAGTTCTGGAAAAATAAAGAAAAAAAAAACCAATCCAAAGCTCTGTTTTGCGTGATTATATTCCAAAAATCGAATGACAATTACTGGAGGTGCGCACTGATGTCTGCGTAATGAATTTAAATAAAAATCTGCAAACTGGCATTTTAAATGGTCATCCTGAGGATCCCTGCTTTTATGGGTCTGGAGATAATCGATGTTTTTCTCAATAATCTGAATTCATTTGTTGAGATCAATTCCAAAAATCCTAATTGCATCTTTTGAATATGTCATTCATCATCGTGAGCTTAGGCAACATGGATCTGTAGCGAAAAATCATTGTAGTATAAACCATTGACTTCCATTTTCCAAACTCTTCAAATCTGGAATTGCTTGACCATTTGCTCAATGCTGTCGCCTTTGTGAGTTGGGAAGTCCTAACATAGAGAACGTGGAGTAAATCCCTATCGAATCACAGATGTGGAACTGAATACACCGTTTGAACTAAGTTAGCTTAGAGAAATCCGCATCGGCGTTATGAAGTCAACAATAAATAATTGACAATCAGTCCTGGAGATTGCGATCCATCACATCGGGGCGGATCTGGATCCGGTATTGCGGCATTCAATTGCGAGTTTCATGGGGGTGACTGTCGATCACGGTAAGTGTAGTTGTGTTGCAGGGGAACACTGGACAATCGACATATGCGTGTGTTAATTAACCGATTTCTATGGGATCACATCAATTTTAAACTAGATTGCAATGGTTGGGATCGTTTTGGGTTTTAACCGTGCACAAGTGCAATATAGGTATGCCTGCAAAGGTTTTTAACGAGCGCTTTAACACGGTTGTGTGTTTGTTAAAGCATTGTCTTGCCTGCGCTGTTTTTTGAAGAGGCTAGGAATTCGATTCCAGCGCCTAAAATAAAACAATGTTCCTATTTGTATTGTGAATTGGTAATCACTTGTTATTGAGTTGCGCTCAGAAAAAAAAGTTGGGAGTGCGCCCAGTGTTTTCAAGGGTCATCACCATTTTTTTTTGTTTCAGCAATAGGTAAGGAGTGCGCCCAGCGCCTTCAGGTTTTTCAGGTTCATCACCTCGAGAAACAAAGGAACGTGATTATGGATAACTTTGCCCATATCCTTCAACGGTTGCCCACCGACAGCACATCCATATCCATGAACCACTCTGGAGGCTACACACCTTTTAATGTACAGGTAAATTTTGACATTCCCATATTTGAGGGCCAAATAGATGCAGATGCAGTAGATAAATGGTTTAATCTACTAGAAGGATATCTTTCTGTTCATGTTTTTTCTAGTGGAGAAAATATTACTTTTTCTCTTCTCACAGCTGCCCCCCACATCAAGGACTGGTGGGAAACCTATTGTGAGTAGAAAGATGAAAGTACGATCTCACTGTTTTCAGCTGCTCCCACTTGGAATTCATTTTGGGATGCCATCAAGGAGTAGTACTACCCTATCAAGAGCTACAAGGACAAATACATAAAGTGGACCACGCTGCGGTAGGGAAGGGACCAAGATGTTATTGGGTTGTGTTATATTCTTTCCACGACTAACCCACGTATTTAACTGGCGGGTTAGACGGGGGAAAAGCCCCCATTCATTGCATCGATTGCATTGTGGGGGGGTTACAGGGGGTTTGACGGGTGAAGGTAACCCCACTCTATGGGGTACGGGGCAACGCCCCAGGAAATTTTGTTTTTTGGACCCTATATTAGGTTGGGCGGACCTACCTATGGTTTTGTGTATGATTTTCGCACATGGTTTTGGGCACGATGGTTTTCGGTCCATGGTTTTGGACACGATGGTTTTTGGTCCATGGTATTAGATGCTTCGGCATGTATAAATATGTATTGTAACATTGAAAGGAACATAATGAAAAATGAAGATGGTAGTCCCGATTTTGGGATCCAGGGGAAAATCTCTGTGTATATGTGTTTTATGTGTTATAATCTCACATTGTTTATTTTCTGTGTTTTAGAATTCTTATGTAGGTAATTTCTATATGGGGTTAAAACCTACATTTGGTATTGAAGCTGTTTTTGGCTTCAAGGGGACGCCTTTGTTCTGAGGGGTTTCACTCAAGCATGTGGTAGACCCTGTTCAGTGGGAGATCTGCAAGATTGATTTTGGTGGTAAAAGAAGATGGCGAGTAGTGGAAAGATAGAGATTGAGAAATTTAATGGTCAAAGTTTTGAGTTGTGGAAACTCAAGATGGAGGATCTGTTGGTGGATAAAGATCAGTGGATTGCGGTAAATTCGGATACTAAACCAAAGGGAGTGTCTAATGAAGAATGGAAGAAGTTGGATTGAAAAGCAAAGAGCACAATAAAATTACGTGTCTCGGATTCAGTATTGCTGAATGTATCAGGGGAAGGTACAGCAAAGGCTTTGTGGGACAAGTTAGGGAATTTGTACCAATCTATGTATTTGGTGAATAAACTGTTTCTGTGGAAAAAGTTGTATAACCTGAGGATAAAAGATGGAGACTCGGTGGTAGAGCATATGAACGCATTTAATACTATGGTAATTCAGTTATTATCTGTTGATATTAAAATTTTAGATGAAGATAAGTGCATCAATTTGTTATGTTCTCTACCAGATTCGTGGGATAGTCTGGTTATTGCAATAGGTAGCAATACAACTGCCTTGCAGTTTGATGAAATAGTCTCATCCTTGCTGACGAAGGAGATGATATGGAAAAATATGGAGAGCCAGAATGGTGATGCCTTGTCTGTACAAGGATGGTCCCAAAACAGAAACAAAAATAAGTCATCGAGTGGGAGATCTAAATCTAGAGGGAGATCTAAATCTCCAGGAAAACCTGTAAAGGTGGTGTGTTGGAAATGCTGAAAGGAAGGACACTACAAAAGGGACTGTAAATCTAAAGCTCCTAATAAAGGAAATGGAAATGATGATTCTCCTTCTGCAGAGGCAAAAACCACCTCAGATGAAGGTGGGGTTGTGTACTTGGCTTCTTCAATTACACATGTACACATGTAGAGAGTGGTTCTGCGAGTATGAGAAATGCGATGGTGGTGATGTCTTCTTAGGGGATGATGGTAAGGCTATAATCGTTGGTCACGGAAAAGTAAAGTTGAAGTTGCAAGGTGGAAGGATTAGAACACTTCTGGGTGTTCTGCATATTCCTACATTGGCCAGAAATATGATTTCTATAAGAAAGTTGGATGATGCAGGTGTAAAAACAGTGTTCAATAAGGATACTTGCAAGATGGTTCGAGAAGCACTGGTATTGATGCAGGGAGTTTGGATTGGAACTCTATACAAGCTACAAGGTAGCACTGTTGTTGATGGGTGCAACAGATCTGTGGTTCCTGAAAGTGGAGCAGAAAATCTACCGGTCTCTAGAGAGAAGACCATGCTATGGCATCAAAGGCTTGAACATGTTAGCTCTGCTATGTAGCGCTGACATTCTAGTGCAGAAAGGAGCATGGTCTATTTGATCGTGTCCAAAAGAAGGCTTACATTGGTCATTTTCCCTTCCCCTCCTACCCCGCCTACTCTCCACCACCTTCGTTTTCTTAGTTTCCTCCTAAACCTGACAAAGTAACCCCCTTTGACCTTATCCCTTAGCACCAAACCCCAAACCAACCATAAAACCCTACCATATGTCTTTGTGCATTCGTAACTTGCCACGCCGCATCCCCACCGTTGATCACCCTCGCCAATTCAATGGCTCTCGTCACTCCCAATAAAAGTGAACCTCTCGACCCTTTTCCACCATCAGATCATCTCTGCCAGATCTGACGGTCTTCGCATACATCACACGGACAACTTGATCGAATGATAGCACGCGATGAGAGTGGTTTTTCTCTCTCATCCGCCGCTACGTGTCAACCGTTGAGTGGAATCGCTTGGTCCCGAGCATTTACCGCCTAGCACCCGAAAGCGGTGCAATGAATACTGTTACTGCTCGACCAAACCACCCTCAGCCGTTAAATGCTCGCGCAACTCCGTCGCTCGATGACCATCCGATCTGTCCATTGAAGATATAATGGCCCTAATACACCCCACTCCCACTTTGGGTGATAGCCTCCGCCAAGCCATCTCCGCTGTTCATTTCCTCGATCCGACGATCATCCTCCTCTCTCATCCCAACTGTCTGTGTACCCATGCATCCCACGTCCTTAACCATCCTGTTTCCCGAAGAAGGAGATGACCAGCTCTGCCATCATCAGTTACAGTAATATATCCAACAACCACATTTAACTGAAAGCATGTCCAAAGGGAAAAAGGACACAACATGACCATGTAACTAAATTTATGAGTCATGGACTCCACCGGTACGATCACTCCAACTGCTTAAAGGATAGCACAGCACCTGAACAGATCGGATTCATCCACTGAAACAAGCCACCTCATCCAGAGACTCCATCAGACGGTTAAATGCAGTTGGTGGTCAATTATGACCCCTCCATATCTAAGTGGCCAAGTGCCATTTTAATGTAAACTTATAAATATCCAAAAGCAAGATGTAATCAAGGTTGGAATTTGATGTAAGGTTCAACTTCTGGAGACTGTAGAAACCTTGTCACTTGCAGCGTCTCATCTTCATTTTCAGTAGATACAAGCTTCTTTTGCTGTTAACTGCTCACTATCCAATTTTCTTCTGCTCTAAGCTTATGCTTGTTATGTTGCATTCTTGATCTTCTGATGTTTAGCACTAGATAATTGTCATCTTATCTCTGTGTTAGAATCTCGAATGCATCACTGAATTGTTTTCTCAGGTTTCTTTCTATCTAATGTAGGAGAGTTGTCATCCTGTCTTTGCATTAATAGATTAGATTTACAAGTTTCTGTATTAGTTGCAGTCGGCCATCACATGGTCTTGTGTATCTGCTAGTGTGGTTAATATTATCCATATTCACCTACTATCTAAACTGTGAGCATTGGTGGTCTAAAGCCTTGTAATCTGAGGGTGTTCATGCATGTCTGGAGTGAAACAAAGTAGAAGTGGCTATCTGGCTTGAACCGAACCATCGTTCCTTCCTTTAAACCTTGCAATAATAGTTGAATTTATATGTTACCAGGCATCTCCGAGCTACAACCTAGGAGAGTTTTTTGGAATCCTAACATAATTGGCATCACTGCTGGGGAGAGGAGATTGAAGCTTAGATTCCCTGGGAGAATGACACAGATCCAACTTTGATGATAGACAAAGTCTGGGCACATCTCTAGTTGTAATCATCTATCTGGTGACTCTACTAAAGGACCAACCTTTTAGCGACTCCACATCACTGTTCTGGTTCAGTTTGTGAGACACACTCGGAGAAATCCTCAGAAATCACTAGCTGACCCAGTACCTGACTCTAAGAAGATTGTCAAGCAAAGCAAGATATCACAAAAGGGAGCATCAGGATCAGGTAAGCCTAAACAATATTATGTATCTATGTTAGAAAGGCTTGTAATTGATCATCTACATGTCAAAAATATAGCCTCTAGTACTAGCAGCGAAGAAATATTTTTAGAGATTCATAAAGCTCCCTATTCAATAAGTTCCCCTTTGGATCTCAGTCCAAAGAAAACCTCCCTTCCAATCCATCATATTCCTTTAGCCTTATCAGTCATTTCTCATCTCCCTATCATTCAAGCTGCCAACGCCCTTCCATCTACCCCAATCATGGCAAGTCCACAAGCACCCACTAAAATGGAAAGAATCATAGCTGCTAGGTATGGACCCTTGGTCCTGCCTATTCCTCTAAATGCCATGCCTACAGGAGAATATCAAAAATACATGCCTATGTTCATTGGTATAGAGGGAGTAACAGCTGAAGAACACCTTGAGTCTTTTTATAGCTATGTTGATAACCTAGATATCAGTGAAGATGATGTGTGGATGAGAGTATTTTTCCAAAGCATTGATGGAGAGGCTATAAAGTGGTTTAGAGAGCTGACTCCTAGGTCAATAGAAAACATTGAAGCATTAGATGATGTGTTTTAAAAGCATTGGGGAGATAAGAAAGACTTGCTATATTACCATACTGAGTTTGGCAACCTAAAAAGGGAAAATGGGGAGTCATTGTCTGACTTTAATAAAAGATTCAATCGTATGTATAGAAAGATACTAGCTAAAGTGAAGCCTACCCCCACCTCCTCTAAACTCACCTATGCTAATGCCTTTGATTCTGATTTCTGCTTGCTATTAAGAGAGAGAAGATGTGCCTCTCTAGCTGAAATTCAAGATGCAACCTTGGAGGTAGAATCCAATATTATGGTTGCAGAGAAGCTCAAAGGACATGCTGATAGAAGGGGGAAGAGAGGTGAGTCTTCTTATTCTTCTTCATCTTCAAAACCAAAAATAGACAAAATTACTAAAATGATAGAGTCATTGGCTACTGAAATCTCCAAACTGAAGGTTGAGCAAAGTTTTGGGAAAGCAAGGATTCCTAATACATTTGCTCCTAGAAATCCAAATCCATACAGAAGAGCAAATGAAAAATTGCAGATCATTAAGAGGGGCAAGGAGGCCAGTGAAGAACAGAGGGTTAAGGCTCCTTTCCAGAATGTAGTCATGGAGGAGGAGTAGTTTGATGAAGAGGATGAGATTCAGTACATGGAAGACAAGGGCAATGCTTCCTTTTTGATGTTAGCTGCCTACGAGGAGTCATTACTCAGGGACCAGACCAGTCAAGAGTGGGACATAGAAGCTGTTCTATAGACCGAAGACCAACAAAGATATAACTTGAGGTCTAGAGCGAGTAATTTCAAAGAGAATCCTACCCAAAGAGTTGTTGCTCCCATAGAGCAGAAAATCAACAAGCAGAAGCGACTGATAGCTGATCCCATCATCCTCAAAACACCAACTCAAGAGGTAAGAGGCCCTAATAAGTCACCTTCTCCTTTTAGCTTTGAATTAGAAGTCTAGAAGTTAAAAATATTTGTGCCTTTGATAGAACTTGTAAAGAGTGAGGTCTTTAAGAAGCCCATCCTTGATGCCCTTGGGCTGAAAGCCACACAAGCATCTAATGACTATGTGAATTTACAAGATGATAAACCTGCAGTTGTGCTTAGCCTCATGACTGAACCTACTGGTGAAAATTCCCCATCATTTTATGTCTCCTTCACCATTCATGACAAAATCCTCCATAATTGTTTGTTGGACATAGGTGCCAGCCATAATCTGATGCCCAAAGCTATCATGGAAGAGTTAGGCCTTGATATTACCAGACCTTATCATGACTTGTTCTCCTTTGATTCGAGGAAGGTGAAATGTCTGGGGTTAATCAAAGACTTAGTTATCACCCTAACTCAGTACCCATGAAGATTATGATGATGGATATTGTGGTAGCAGATGTCCCCCCTAAGTTTGGTATGCTACTTTCCAGAGGGTGGATTAAGAGGTTGGTTGGGACATTAAAAAATGATTTGTCTTACGCCACTGTCCTAGTTTTTGGAGGAGAAAGCAGAAGACTATACAAGGAAGCTCAACTGGCCTATATCATCAGTGATGAGAAGAATCCCACTAATCATCCCATTTACGTTGTGGATACTGATTTTGGAGCATGTATTCTCCAAATTTAAGAATCCCATAGGGCCTCGATGCAGCTCAAGAAACCAGTATGCCAGGCCATGGAAGAGCAAGGAAATCAGGCTTGGGATATGTTCTTTGATGGAGCCTGTTCAAAGGAAACTGCAAGAGCAGGAGTGGTGTTGGTGTCTCCAAAACAAGAAATCACATATCTATCTTTTAAACTAACTTTTTGGGTCACCAACAATATAGCAGAGTATGAGGTTATGATATTGGGCTTAAACCTTGCCAAAGACATAGGAATCGGAGACATAAAGGTGTTTGGAGATGCTAATCTCTTCATTGAACAAGTGAACAAAACATTCCAAGCAAGACACCCAAGGTTGAAAGCATACAGAGATGAGGTATGAAGACTCGAAGACTCTTTTGATAGTTTTTGTATCTCATATATTCCTAGAGTTAAAAATCAGCTTGTTGATTCCCTTGCTGTGTCTGCTAGCATGCTCATCCCTCCCATGCCCCCTAGATTGGCTTATGAGGTCTAGATAAAAGATAGACCATCCTTGCCTAATAACAGTCAGCACTGGAAAGTCTTTGAGGATGATGATGAAGTAAATAGGTTTCTGCAAGTCATTGATGAATTCTCTAAAATGCAAATTGATCAAGAGAATGAAACCTTGGAGGAATGTCCCCAGCCCCAGCTAAGGAATAGAATTGGCCAAAATAGTATTGTACAGTTACCAAGCAATCATATACCTAAAGGGCTAGTGCCTCTAGAGAATCTGTTTGACCATAACGATGTGCCTTATAAGGCTTCCCAAAAGGAAGATCGGTTTGCAGTCCATAGGCATAACATAGGGAGTCCAGATCATCCAAAGTATATAAATATGTCCAACCATTTGTCTGCTGCCCAAAGTTCCGAGTACTGCACCTTAATGAAGCAATTTGCTAATGTCTTTTCCTGGGAATATAGTGACCTTAAAACTTATGACAAAAATGTCATCCAGCATAAGATCCCATTGGAGAAAGACACCATTACTTTCAAACAGAAGCTCAGACCCATAAATCCTTTGCTCCTCCCTCTGATTGAAAAAGAAATCAAGAAGTTGTTGGCTGCCAAAATCATAGTTCCTCTGAGATATTCAAAGCGGGTAGCCAACTTGGTAGTGGTGAGAAAGAAAGGTGGAGAAATCAGGCTCTGTGTTTATTTCAAGAACCTGAACAAATGCTCTAAGAAAGACAACTATCCCCTGCCAAAGATGGAACATTTGCTACAAAAAGTCTTAGGAGCCAAAGTTATGTCTTTCCTGGATGGATTTTCAGGGTATAACCAAGTTGTTGTACATCCAGATGACCAAGAAAAGACTACCTTCACCACTCCTTGGGGCACCTTTATGTACTCTAAGATGCCCTTTGGACTGATGAATGTTGGGGCCACCTTTCCGAGAGCCATGGATATAGCATTTGTAGGAGAGAAGGATAAGTTTGTCCTTGTCTACCTGGATGATATAACAATATACTCCAACAGCCATCAAGATCATTTGCAGCATTTGAAGAAGGTGTTTCTAAATGTAGAAGGTTTAGGATATCAGTGAATCCTAAGAAGTCACATTTTTCTTTAGAAGAAGGCCAGCTTCTAGGGCACATTGTTTCTGCTGCAGGTGTCAAGATTGACCCAAAAAGAGTGAAAGCGATACAGACCTTGCCTGTCCCAAGATCATAAAAGGATATCCAATCCTTTTTGGGCAAAATAAATTTTGTAAGGAGTTTTATTCCTAATTTTGTAGAATTGGTAAATCACATCACCTCTATGCTGAAAAAGGGATCAGAGATCAAATGGATTGATGCAACAAAAAGATCTTTTGAAGCCATCAAAAGAGCTACTATGGAAGCCCCCACTTTAATCAACCCAGACTATAGCGAGGAGTTCCATATCTTCTCCTTTTCTTCCGATGAAACTCTTCAGCAGTCTTATTGCAGAAAGATGATGGGGATTTAGAACATCCAGTGGCATTTTTTAGCAAAACCTTAAGGGATGCTTAACTAAGGTATGATATTATCGAAAAACAGGCTTATGCTCTTATCAAATCTTTAAAGGCTTTCTGAATCTACATTCTGCACTCCAAGGTAATTGCATATGTGCCCTCTGCTTCAGTAAAGGATGTCCTAACGCAGCCAGATGTTGATGGAAGAAGGGCTAAATAGATTTCATATCTTATTGAATTCAACATAGAACTGAAGCCCACCAAGCTTGTCAAAGGCTAGGGCCTTGCTCGGCTGATGGCTGAAGAAAATTGCAAAATGCTTGACATAATTTGCATGAGCACAAACTCAGAGGGTGGACAGATAGAAGAAGCAAAAGTAGGACAAGAACATGACTGGTTGTTGGTTGAAAATCACTTCTTGTGAGTGGTATTTTAGAATAGCTCAATTTTTGCTGAAGCTAGAAGTCCCTCTAGGCCTCAGTTCAAGCCAGGCTAGAACTATTAGGCTCAGAGCAGCCAAGTTCTGTATTCATGAAAATTTGCTTTATTGGAGGGATCCATCTGGAATCCTTTTAAGATGCCTGGAAAAGAGCAATCTATGGAGGTCATGCATCAATTTCATTCCAACATTTGTGGAGGAAATCACTATTGGAAAACCACAGCCCACAAGATTCTCAGAGTTGGGTATTATTGGCCCACTCTGTTTTCTGATGTATTTTCATTTGTAAGATCCTGTGACAAATGCTAGAGGTTTGAAGGAAAACAGCAGTTGAAGTCCTTACCCTTGAAGCCAATACATGCCAGTGCCAGTGGCCCTTTCCAGCAGTGGGATTTGGATTTCATAGGGGAAATTAATCCACATTCTAGTGGCCAACATAGATGGATCTTAGTAGCCACTGACTACTTCACTAAGTGGATTGAGGCCATTCCTACTAGGAAAGCTAATCACCATGTTGTCATGAAGTTCTTGATAGAAAACATTTTCAACAGGTTTGGCTGCCCACACAAATTGGTTACAGACAATGCAGTAGCTTTCAGGGAAAAAGAGTTGGTGGCATATGTGACTCAATGGGCATTAATCTAGTGCATTCCACCTCATATTACCCTCAAGGTAATGGTCTAGCAGAATCATCTAATAAGAGCCTGATAAGGACAATCAAAAAGCTACCGGAGGACAACAAAAGGAGCTGGGATTCCAAACTGAAGTTTGCATTGTGGGCTGATATGGTAACCACCAAGAAATCCATAGGGAATTCTCCGTTCAAACTGGTATATGTCACTGAGGCTGTATTCCCAATTCAGTTTACCCTCCCTGAGGCCAAGTTCTTGCAGGGCGAGCAGAACGAGGAAAATGACATGGCAAAGAGGACTAGTGACTTGGCTGAAGTGCATCAAATCAGAGATCAATTGATTGAAAAGTCTATAGCACATAAAAAGAGAATCAAGGAAGCCTTTGACAGAAAGGCAAAGATGGAAGATTTTCAAATTGGAGACTTGGTTCTTAAATGGGATGCTCTGAAGGAAAAGAAAGGCAATCATGGGAAGTTCGATGCTCTGTGGAGTGGACCTTTTGTTATTACTCAGGTCCAGGGGAACAACACTTTCATGCTACAAAGTATGGAAGGAGAAACATTTTTGATGGCCCGGTAAATGGGCGGTTTTTGAAAGTTTATGTTGTTTAAGGCCTTTAAGCCTCAACATTGTAAATATGTTATTTTTACAGTTTTAGTGTAGGCTTAAATAGACTCCATGCCCAACGGAATACTAGGCAATATTTCTAATCTTATTTTTATGTAAAAGGAAGTGGTCTACGGTTCTTCAAACCTCACAGGGAAGCTTTCATCCCCAGAAGGAGCCAGTGTTAGCTCTGCTATGCAGTGTTGAAATTCTAGTGAAGAAAGGAGCATGGTCTGTTTGATCGTGTCCAAAAGAAGGCTTACATTGGCTATTTTCCCTTCTCCTCTTACCCCGCCTACTCTCCACCACCTCCATTTCCCTATTTTCCTCCTAAATCAGACAAAGTAATGCCCTTTGACCTTAGCCCTTAGCGCCAAACCCAGAACCAACCATAAAACCCTACCATATGTCTTCATGTGTTTGTAACTCGCCACGCCGCATCCCCGCCGTTGATCACCCCCACCAATCCAACGGCTCTCGTCACTCCCGATAAAAGTAACCTACTCGACCCCTTTCCACTATCAGATCATCTCTGCCAGATCTAACGGTCTTCGCATACATCGTGTGGACAACTTGATCGAACAATAGCGCATGATGAGAGCGGTTTTTCTCTCTCATCCACCGCTACGTGTCGATCGTTGAGTGGAATTTCTCGGTCCTGGGCATTTACCGCTTGGCACTCAAAAGCGGTGCGATGAATACCATTACTGCCTGACAAAATTGCCCTCACCCATTAAATGCCCGTGCAACTCCATTGCCCGATGACCGTCCGATCTTTCCGCTAAAGATCCAATGGCCGTAACACACCCTGCTCCCACTTCGGCCGATAGCCATTGCTAAGCCATATCCGCCGTTCATTTCCCCAATCTGACGGTCATCCACCTCTCTCACCCCAACTGTCCATGTACCCATGCATCCCATGTCCTTGACCATGCTATTGCCTGAAGAAGGAGATGACCAGCTCTACCAGCATTAGTTACAGTAATATCTCCAACAACCACATTTAACCGAAAGCATGGCCAAAGGGAAAAAGGATGCAACACGACCATGTAACTGAATTTACGAGTCATGGACTCCACCGGTACGAGCACTCCAACTGCTTAAAGGAAAACACACCACCTGAATAGATCAGATTCATCCACTGAAACAAGCCACCTCGTCTAGAGACTCCATCAGATGGTTAAATGTAGTTGGTGGTCAATTATGACCCCTCCATACCAAAACAGCCAAGTGCCATTTTAATGTAAACTTATAAATATCCAGAAGCAAGATGCAATCAAGGTTGGAATTTGATGTAAGGATCAACTTCTAGAGACTGTAGACACTTTTTCACTTGCAGCGTCTCATCTTCATTTTCAACAAATACAAGCTTCTTTTGTTGTTAACTGCTCACTGTCCATTTTCTTATGCTCTAATCTTGTGCCTGTTATGTTGCGTTCTTGATCTTGTGATGTTTAGCACTAGATAACTATCATCTTATCTCTGTGTTAAAATCTCGAATGCATCACTGAATAGTTTTCTTAGGTTTATTTCTATCTAATGCAGGAGAGTTGTCATCCTGTCTTTGCATTAATAGATTAGATTTGTAGGTTTCTGTACTAGTTGCAGCCGACCATCACATGGTCTTGTGTATCTACTGGTGTGGTTAGTATTCTCCATATTCACCTACTATCTAAACTGTGAGAATTGGTGGTCTAAAGACTTGTAGTCTAAGGGTGTTCATGCATGTTTGGAGTGAAACAAAGTAGAAGTGGTTATTTGGCTTGAATGGCACCATTATTCCTTCCATTAAACCTTGCAATAATAGATGAATTTATATGTTACCAGGCATCTCTGAGCTACAACCTAGGAGAGTTTCTTGGAATCCTAACAGGACATATCGGAGAGATGGGCCTTCGAATATTTCATGGTAAAAGTATGGTAGAAGGTATGAGTAATAGCTCTCTGGATTTTGATTTCTGTGAAAATTGTGTATCTGGGAAGCATAATTGGGTGAGTTTCCCCTCTAGAGGTAAGAGGGTGAAACAGATATTAGAACTTGTGCATAGTGATGTGTTAGGACCTATGAAGGTTCCATCACTGGGTAATTTTGTGTACTATGTATCATCTATAGATGACTTCTCAAGGAATTCATGGATATATTTCCTTAAGAAGAAATCTGAAGTCTTTGACAGGTTTAAAGAATTTGAGGCTCTGGTGGAAAGCCAGACAGAGAAGAAGATAAAGGTGTTGAGGACAAATAATGGTGGAGAGTTCTGTAGTAAGGAATTTGAAGAACACTGTAAGAAGTGTGGTATAGCATGGCAGAAGACTACTCCATACACACTTGAGAAAAATGGAGTTGCAGAAAGAATGAACAAGACGTTGATGGAAAGGGCAAGAAGCATGCTCAGTGGTGCCAGGTTAGGACATGAATTCTAGGTAGAGGTGGTGAAGACAACATGTTACCTGGTCAACAGATCACCTTTATCAGTGTTGGAGGATAAGACTCCACAAGAGGTATGGATTGGTAAGAAACCCTCTCTTTCACATCTGAGGGTATTTGGATGTGATGAATATGTACATGTTCCAAAGGAGAAATGAACCAAGTTGGATAGTAAATCTGAAAAGTGCATATGTATTGGGTATAAGGATGGTTTAAAGGGTTATAAGCTTTGGAACCCAGTAACATGGAAGGTTGTGTACAGCTGAGATGTGGTGTTCAAAGAGGTAAAAGATGTTATTAAACATGAATTCCAACCAAAGAAACCTGAGAAGATAGAGTTTGAGCTTAAGGAGGAAGAATCAAACTATACAATAGAGGAGGAATCAGAAGATGAAGAGCCACAAACTCCTGGCGTGAGAAGGTTAGTTCAAGAAAGAAGGAAGCCAGAAAGGTATAGTCCATCTACTTTTTGTTCCAATTTTGTTTTATCTATTACTGACGATGATCCCAGAATTGTGAAAGAAGCAGTAGATTCAGAGCATGGAAAACTCTAGAAAGAGGCCATGGTTGATGAAATGGCATCTTTGCACAAAAATGAGGCTTGGGATCTGGTGGAGTTGTTGGCTAGAAGGAAACCCATTGGAAGCAAATGGGTGTTCAAGAAGAAGACAAATGTAGAAGGAAAGGTGGATAAATACAAAGCTCAGTTGGTAGCAAAAGGTTATTCCCAGGTGCTAGGAATTGATTTTGTTTGATATTTTTTCTCTTATTGCCAAGGTAACTTCTATTAGAAACAATTTATCTGTTGCTGCTGCTTTTGATTTTGAGGTAGAACAGATGGATGTGAAGACATCATTTCTTCACGGGGATCTGGAAGAGGAGATCTACATGAATAAACCTGGAGGCTTTGTGGTGAAGGGTAAGAAAGAACTGGTATGCAAGTTAAAGAAGTCTCTGTATGGGTTAAAACAATCACCAAGGATGTGGTATCATAAATTTGATACATTTATACAGGGACTTGGCTTCACCAAAAGCAAAGAAGACCACTATGTGTGTATTTTTAATTAATTGGTGACCATGTTATTTATCTGGTCCTGTATGTGGATGATATGTTGCTGGTTGGAAATGACAAAGAAATTATCTAGGCTTTGAAGACCTAATTATCCTCCAAATTCGACATGAAATATCTTGGTGCTGCAAACTATATTTTGGGCATGGAAATTAAAAGAGATCAGGCAAAGAGGAAGCTATGGTTAAACCAGAGGAAGTATGTTGAGACAATATTGCATAGGTTTCATATGAAGGATAGTAAACAGGTGAAGGTTCCTATTCCTGTAGGTGTAAAGTTATCTGTTGAAAAATGTCCCAAGACACAAGAAGAGGAAGAGGACATGTCTAGTGTCCCATATTCAAGTGCAGTAGGTAGCTTGATGTATGCAATGGTCTGTAATAGACCAGACATTGCACATGTAATGGGAGTATTGAGCAGGTTTATGTCAAAACCAGGGAAGGAGCATTGGACAACAATGAAGTGGGTTTTTAGGTATTTGCGTGGCACTAGTGATTATGGTTTGTGCTACCAAGGAAGACCGGGATTGGATAGAGTTTTGGATATCCATCTCTTTGTTGATTCAGATTGGGCTAGAGATCTGGATTAGAGAAGATCTACAATTAGGTATGTGTTTAACCTATTTGGAGGTGGAGTCAGTTGGATGAGTAAGAAATAATTTGTAGTAGCACTATCAACTACAAAGGCAGAATACATGGCAACCACTCATGCAAGCAAAGAAGAAATTTGGTTGTAGAGATTGTGTTCAAGTATGGGGTTAATACAGGGAGCTATAAGGATAGACTGTGATAGCCAAAGTGCAATTTTCTTGGCAAAGGACCCTACATATCATTCAAAGACAAAGCACATTGATGTTCAGTATCACTTTGTGAGGGATATGATAGAAGAAAAAAAGATGTTGCTGGTAAAGATGGACACTTTAAAGAATATTGCATATGCATTGACAAAATCTGTGAGCCCTGAGAAGTTCTCTTGGTGTAGAGAAATAATGGGCATTGCAGGGCTGGATAAATGACTAAGCTCTCTTGTGGCCCCCTATGGAAAGAAAAAAAAAAGTGGGAGAATGTTGGGTTGTGTTATATTCTTTCCATGACTAGCCCACATAGTTAAGCGTGGGGGTAGAGGGGGGGTGGAGCCCCCCTTTCATTGCGCCGATTGCATTGGGGGGGGGTCACAAGGAGTTTTAGGGGTGCAGGTAACCCCCTCTATGGGGTCCATTTTATTTTTTGGATCCTATATTAGGTTGGGCGGACCTACCTATGGTTTTGTGCATGATTCCGCACATGGTTTTGGAAACGATGGTTTACGGTCCATGGTTTTGGACGCGATGGTTTTCAGTCCATGGTTTTGGATGTAATGGTTTTCGATCCATGGTATTGGATGCTTCGGCATGTATAAATATGTATTGTAACATTGAAAGGAACATAATGAAAAATCAAGCTGGTAGTCCCGATTTTGGGATCTAGGGGAAAATCTCTGTGTATATGTGTTTTGTGTGTTATGCTCTCGCATTGTTTATTTTCTGTGTTTTAGAATTTGTATGCAGGTAATTTCTATATAGGGTTAAAACCTACGGATGTGTCAGAGTCTACCAATTTTTTTCATACCCTTCACACGAAGTTAGGAATCAAGGATTCTAAGAAACATTTGGTACTCAAGTACCATGGCTGCCTACATAGATACATCCAGTATGAGATGGAGTTCCTAGACATCTCCTCACTGGGCATGATGTATCGATACACCATCAAGATAAGGTAGAAGTTTGAACAGAAGAAGCGAGACTTTGGATCTGCGAATCCAAAGTAAGGGAAAGGTGCCCCTAAACCATAGAACAAAGGACAAAGACAAGGTGAGACGGCCCAGGACAACCCACCAACACCACAAGAAAAGGACAACACTGCGAAGCCGAAGAAGGACAGGGGAAAGTTGTTTGAGTTCCATAAGAGCTCCACCCACAACACAAGTGAGTGTCGGGCCAAGCAGTCACTAGTGGCTGAAATGAAGGCTTCAAAATTAGGTGCATGTTTTGACTCTGAGTCAGAATCCGAAAAGGGGAATGACAAAGGGAAGAAGTTTATTGATGTGGAGCCCAATGCCACCTTCATCACCACAAAGATCTAGAAGGAGGAACACAAAAATCTAGAGGAGAAGGAGTGTCTCTTCCACTCCCAGATGTGGGTAAAGGGTTACCCACTACAGTTCATTGTCGACAGTGGGAGCCAAAAGAACCTCATTGCAATAAAGGTTGTGAAGTGGTTGGGCTTACCGACCACAACACACCCACAACCGTACACCATCGGGTGTCTTCACCAAGGACGGGATCTACGCGTGAGCCAACAATGTCACCTTCCATACATCATCAAGCCCTTCACGGATGAGGTATTATGTGACATTTCTCCCCTTGATGTTTGTAATGTATTATTAGGCCAACCATACTTTTGGAAGTGACATGTTGTGTATGAGTCAAGGCCTTGTGCTGTTATTGTTACATTGGGAAATAAGTTGTACAAGATACTGGAGTTAGCACCGCCTACCACCATCTCTCTAGTTACTACAAAAAAATGCAGTAAGGTCATTTCAAAAACTAAGAAATTTGTTTTCCTGATGATATTCCCTCAAGGAAAGAAGAAGACAGTGGCCACGATCTCCAGACAGGGCCCCTCTATGCAACAACATATGGACAAGGTCATGGAGTAGTACGAGGACATCTTCACCTCCCCCATAAGGGTGCCTCTGCACTGTCAGGTCAAGCACTCCCAAGTGCGTCATTACCCAATGGAACAATCTATCAACACTCCGTTCTAGAGAATGATGAATTCAAGAGGAAAATTCAAGAGCTCCTGCAGAAAGGTCACATTCGGCCGAGTTCATCGCCATATGGGATACCGATCGTGTTGGTACAGAAGAAGGATGGGACTTGGAGACTCTGTATTGACTATCCGGTGCTGAACAAGATCACTGTCCAAAATAGGTACCCAATCCCACGGATAGATGGCTCCTCGACTAACTCAAGGGGGAAAATATTTCAGCAAGATCGACTTGAAGTCCGAATATCACCAGGTGCCAATCGAACCATCCAATGTGTGGAAGACTGCCTTAACAACCAAGGAGGGCCTTTTCAAATGGTTGATTATGCCTTTCAGGTTGACGAAATCTCCTACAACCTTCATGAGGCTTATGGATGACATCTTGCAGCCATCCACCAACTCATTTGTAGTGGTATACTTGGATGACATCCTAATTTTCAGCCAGAGTTGGGAAGAGCACCTCCACCACATTTGATAGGTTATCCAAACACTCTAGCAACACAAGCTATGTGCCTTTGGAGAAATGCACTTTTGGCATGACCCAGTTTCAGTATCTAGGATACATTATTGATGAATGGGGGGTACATGTGGATCCAACCAAGATCCAAGTCATTCGGGATTGTCCAGCCCTAACCACTCTAACAGAGCTCCACAGCTTTTTGGTCTTGCCAATTTCTACCACAGGTTCATGTTGGGGTTCTCTCATATCACTTGGCCCTTGAGTCAAGTCACCAAAGGAGGAGTGAAAGAAAAATTCTTTTGGGCTGAATCTCAACAGATGACATTCACAAAGTTGAAACATCACCTCTGCTCTGCACTAATGCTCACATTACCAGACTTGCAACAACCATTTGATATCGAGATAGATGCCTCTGACTATGCTCTTGGGGCAGTCCTTACTCAAAAGGGGCATCCAGTGGCATATCATAGTGAGAGACTTTCAAACATAATTTAGAAGTATCCCACTTATGAAAAAGAGATGTATTACATTATGTAGGCCTACCGACAATGGAAGCATTACATTTTGGGGAAGGAAAAGGTCATCCACATAAACCATCGACCCCTGCAGTTCATACAGACACAAGGGAAGTTGCAGAATGATCATCATCAGAAGTGGTCCACATACCTACAACAGTTCCATTTGAATATCAAGTACAAGAAGGGCAACACAAATGATTTTGTAGACTGCCTCAGCCGACCACTGATCATGGCATTAACCACCCTACTCAACTCTTGTGGGCACGAGACTTTTGATTGGCTACTTCTCTAGAAAAGCGACCTAGAATTCAGCCACACATACCATGCGCTCCTGGAGGGTCAGCAAATTCTAGATTTCCACCTCCAGGATGTTATGCCACCTGGGACACCTTTATGTTTCTTCAAGAAAGCGTGCGAAGATGATTTTGGAAGCGCACTACAGTCGGGCCACTGGGCATTTCGGGGTCAAGAAAATAGTGGCAGTACTGCAAAAGTATTTATATTAGTTGAACCTTCGATAGGATGTGGAAAAGTACATTAGTTGCTGCACTACCTACGCTATTGCCAAACCGACCATCAAAAAGCAAGGTCTCTATACTCCACTGCCTACCCCTAGTTGACCTTGGGAATCCATCTCCATGGAATACATGTCAGGCCTCCCTTCTACTAAGCATGGCAACGACTGTGTTTTTGTGGTCATCGATAAATTCTCAAAGATGACCATTATGGCATCCTGCAAGAAGAGTTTCACAGTAGAAGCCATTGCTAAACTCTTCTTTGAACAAGTGCGGGTACACTTTGGGATCCCACAGTCTATCATCTGAGATCAAGATAGCAGGTACCTCAATAAATTTTTGTCTAGTCTCTGGTCGATGCTGGGCACCAAGCTTACTAATTCTACAACTTTCCATCCCCTAACTGATGGCTAGATAGAGGTTGTCAACAGGATAATCATACACATTATGCACATGTACAACTCAAAGCATCCATATATAAGGGATGAGAGCCTCCCCTATGTCCAACACAGCTACAATCAAGCTCTCCACAACTTGACTAGCCATAGCCCTTTTCAGGTGGGCTTGGGATTTCAACCACTATGTCACATTGATGTGGCCATACCATTCGCAATGACTCAGGCAGATTTGGCTCATGTCTAGTCTGAAGCCAATAAGGAAAATAAATCCATTGAGCACTTTCAACACATCCTCCAATAGGTCCATGACATATTGGACAAAGCCAATGCTAAGTAAGCATCGGATGCCACATAAGTTCCAGGTGGGTGACAAAGTTTGGCTACATTTGCAGAAGGAGCGCATCGTTGGGCCCCACCACAAGATTCACCTACTTTGATATGGGCTATACACCATCACCAAAGCTATGGGAGATAATTATTTTGAGCTCAACATTCCCCCATTCCTTGGCTTGCACCCATTGTTCAATGTGGATTTCCTTCAGCCATACTTTCCAACATTACTAGACACATCCAACATTACAGAACAACTCACACCAAACGAGTTAAGTCCAAACTACATGGAACAAGCTGCAACTGATTGGATCATGGACATGCAGATCAAGAACAATTGCTAGAAGAATATCCAACTATATCAAGTTGTTAAATCCGGCCAACTCCTGCACCAAGGAAAATGGCTCACTAGGGACCAAGTTCGACAAAAGTTTCCTCATCTCATGGAGGAACTCAACGCAATGGAGACCATTTCTTCATAAAGGGGGAGGAATGATCTAGGTGGATATTGGTGTCCACCCGCCTATTCCGTGTGGACTCCCAACATTGTTTCTTTCAATTTTTCAGTTTCCTTAATTGTAGCACAATTTACCATTTTGGCAGTTTTTCGGGTCCTGAACTTCCGGAGCCGTTTTGAGGCCCTAAACTACATTTTTTGGCAATATTCTTCTAAGTTATTTCTTTTAAATCATGTTTTCACTCGTAGTCCACTGAGAGATCTTTCCAATAAGGTATCATGTGAATTAAACGGAGATAATATGACCAAGTTACAACCCAGGGAAGTTGGCTGCCCAACTAACCCCAACGGGGCCCATAAGCTCTTGGTGTTACATCTCCATGGGTTAGGGTTTTCGTTGTTTATGGTTTTCTATTATTGTTAAATAATAAAAACTCCCTTGAGCCTCATTTTAACTTAGTTCAGAGGCATGCAATCATTGTTGTAACATAATTTGGTTTTGATAAGTTAGATCTTTTATTCCATTTTCAAATAAGGATTGTGTGCAAATTGTCCTTGAATGCCACAATGATCGAAATTCTGTTCAGGTTATACAGTTTACTCATGACTGAACTCATTTAAATTTCTATTAAATAGATTAGTGAATGAAGTTTTACCAAACAACTTAAACTTGCTAAATCAGTAGCTAGGTAGAAATAAAATTGACTCAACAGTTTGCCCGCAGAGGTTTTCTCTCATGGCCAGTGGACGATTTGCTAAGTCATCCATGCCACTGTGCAAGTCACGAGTTTGAGTCTTGTCTTAACCAAGGGCCATGCTTGCGGGTTGGGCAGTTTGTCCTAGAGGTTATAGTGGCAGCTGGTGGGATTCGACCTCGTGTAACGCGAGTACAATACCACCGTCGTTGCCGATTCTGCTAGTCAACAAAAATAAAATATAAAAAAAAAAGACTCAACAGTTTAATCTAAGTCAATGGCAAAATAAGTGATAGGATAAGGTAGATGTACATAGAATAAAAATGATTTGGGTCTGTTATCTTAACTGCACCCTGCAAAGAAAGAAGAGAAAATGTTAGCCTAGAAAAATAATGGAATGCAAAAGGGTAGGTAGAAGCATTATTACGTTTAGAGGAAAAACATGATGATTTTATCCTAAAGTGAAAATTTAAGTATTGTTTTCATGTGCAGAAGAAAAAGGAAAAGGAGTAAAGGTTTTACTCTAGAGAGTTATATATATATATATATATATATATGTATGTATGTATGTATGTATGTATGTATGTATGTATGTATGTATTAATTTTGGTGTATTAATCCCCTATCCCTAAGTTTTAAAACCACAAAATCATCCCTCTGCTCATATTTTCCTCCACCCACTTATTCCTAAGTTTTATTACTTCCCCATACATTGAAGATATTCCCCACTATGCAGTAAATTAATTCCCGTCAACCTCACTGGGTGCCCTGTCAGGTCACGTTAACTCTCTGCCACCTCTTACCTCATCTGTGCTCATCTCCTAAGATCTGATGGCCCACACAACATTTTGGTCCCCCTTCACCATCTGAACTTTACAGGGGGGTCCAAAATGGGTAGTATTCGAAATGCGCCCACCCCTACGTGTCAACACCACAACTTTTCAGACCCCCCTTGAGCGAAACCTTTAACCGCTCCCCCCTCCCCTCCTCTGAAAAGCAGTTTCTCCAACTCCCGATACCACTCTTCTACCCGTTGTGCTCCCGCCATTCACCTTTTGCCACGTCATTTGCATGTTAACTCCACCAATTACATCCGCTCCCTCCAAAATTAAGCCGTTAAGCAATTAATTGGTTTAGCCGTTAATCCAATGAACCTGCGCCACCTTCAATGGAAAAACCTAACTGTTATATAAACCTCCCTTTCACTCATTAATTGGTTACTGAATTCATACAGAACCACTGTTATTGCTCTGTTACAAGTTTGCTGGGCTAAACTCCAACATTTTCACCCACCAGTGACACTGTCTTCTTAGTCGTTTTCAACATATTACCTCTATTCTTGCCCCCAAATCTTGACTCCTATGTGTGTATTGAAGCCTCCAATCTAGTTTTCATTACTGTCCTTAGAATTATCCAAAGTTGTATCCAAAGGACAAGGGACAAGGGACCAGAAGAACATGTCAATCCTTTGATATATCCTCCCATTGATTTTCACCACATCCATTTGGTTGACAGAGACCTTAAATGAAACTCTCTACGAATTTGACCTTTTTGAGATGTATTTCTAACTCGAGGACAAATACATAGACAAACATAATGACATTCAACTGTGGGAATCCAATTTACCCCACTATATTTTTCTTCATACCCACAACACCCCAGACTTTGTTAGGAAGTGTCATGCGTGTTATCTGCCAAGCCAAGGAGCCATCATTGCCACCACTGGAGAAATCTTGTTCACTATCACTCCTCAAGCCATAGACCAAATGATGCAAGCCCCCACAGTAGAGAATGCCACCCCCTTTCCCTATGAAGCACTTGTTGAATTGTACCAGAAATTGGACTTTGCCAAGAGGGCCAAAACCCTTGAACTTTTTAGTAAACCCGTCTTATTCTCTTACTATGATGTTGACTCCTCACTCTTTCCCTTACCCTTGTTGGAACCCTTTACTCTATCCTTCTTAGTGTGATCAATAAGGGCTAAATTCTCATTGCCTCCCTTCTTACTGGCTTTAGACTCCTCCCATGTATCTTCCTAGGCACAATCATCCCAAAGCCTCTCAAAATTGTTAAGCTTCTCTCATTCATGCATATGCTTGATAAATAGTTACTAAAACTTTAAGAATCCATTCAATGCCATATTTACCAATTCAACATCGGTCAAATTCTCCTCAATTGCTTCAAGCTGATCACAAATATGAGTTATCTTCATGAGGTAATGGATAACTAGATTTGATATGGACATCTACATATATCTAAGCTTATTCCTTAGTACGATCTTCTTGTTTATGTTTTCACTCTAGTAGAGACTTACCAAGGCATCAAACATCTCCTTCGTTCTATTCTTCTTAGATAAGTGATGAATTAGATGATCCTTCACTACATCAAATATTACTTGCATGGCTATGATCTCCTTCTTCTCACGAGCTTCCAATTTCGACATATTTATTGTTGAAGGAAATACTTTGTAAAAAATCTCCCAAGAATCATTTTCCTTCAAAAGCAATGTAACTCTTACTTTCTAGGGAAGGAAGTTTGAAGCTCCATCCAATATATATTCAAACTTGAGACTCGTTGTTTCCATCTTCTAGATCTAAACAAAATTACCATACAAATAATCCATTTCCTTAAACACCAGTAAAATATAATTACTAGTCCCTATATCTACTATATATACCCATTGTATACCTAGATCTACAATATATCTATCTACGAGTTACTTAGATTTGCAATATATGTTTTCCATAAACCTATATCTACACTATATTTGTCAAGTAGCCACTTAGATCTATAAGGTCTTCTTTCTCTATACCCATATCTACACTAGATTCATTTGCTAGTCACTTAGTTGTGCAAGATCTACTTGTTGTATACCGAAGTTTGCACTAGATATGTTTTCTAGTCACTAATATTTGCAAAATATACTTGTTGTATACCCATATCCACACTAGATTTGCTTATTTATCACTTAGAATTGCAAGATATATGTTTTGTATATCTATATCTGCATTAGATATCTCTATTGAAAACTTAGATTTGTAGTTGTAGCCTTTAGATCTATTGTTGTAACCTTGAGATCAACTATTATAACCTTCATATATGTTGTAGTAACCTTCAAATATGCTTTTGTGGCCTTCAAATATGTTGGTGTAACTACTTCAAAAATGACTTCTCTTAGCAATTAGGTTTGATACCATGTTAAAATTTCTATTCCATCAACCTAGGTAAATTATTTCCTTATGATTTCCTTACTAAAAAATTAACTTATATTGAATTCTTCAACTCGTAAAGTACAATACACTTGCAGGAAATTTAAATAGAAATAAAAAAATCAGTGGAAGCTACGGGAAACCAATCTCCAAAGTATGCATACAAATTTATCCCCTTCAAATATCATATTTTAATTAAAATTAATACAAGCTTAGAAGGGCTCACAAAATAGGAAAATACCCCACCAATAAAACAAGGAAAAAATTACACCAAATTTTGGTTGTTCTAATTTGCGTTGTACAACCTATATGACCTTGCAAAAATGTTCTCTAAAATTACTACTACTACTATTAACATCTATCCCTGGAATTTGTATGGCCACCTTTCTCTTTTGTTGGGTTGTACAACCTCCTAAAATTTCCTCTACATTTGTTGTGTAAGCCCCCTTCAATTTCTAAGAGTTGGGTTAATCTCCTTTTGCTACTCACATTGTTTCCTCCTTTCTCCTTTGGAATTGAGCATTGAGTGAAAATTATTTATCCCTTTCTCTCTTGCATTTTTCTAGCACTCTATAAGGATCACACCTTTGTGTATTTTCCTTTCACATTGTATTTCTTTTATAAAATTGAGTTGGTGACCAAGTCTCCATAACCCTAATCTCTCGATCAGATTAATGGTTGAGCTAAATCCCAATTGATGGTGGAGATTATGTCTAAATCACGAATGGAAATGCTTTGCATTTTATTGGACATTAATAAAATGTAAATATTAGATGATTATTTTCTTTAATAATTAACTTTAATTAAATGAATTAAAAAGTAGAAAAGGTCCCTTTTGGATGACTTCCACACATCCAACACTAAACCCATGCTAAAGTTTTTATCTGATGCTACAAACATCAACAATCCTATCCCACCATTGATTTCAAATGGACCATCATATTTAGCTACTAACTTAGTACAACTTCCCAACTTCAAATAAATTTTATTTAGTTTCACTTTCAAAAATACATGTTTTAATGACCTTAATATCCTACCTTTATTTACATACCTCTTTTTCCTATCCTACATTGCCTTTAAATTATACTTGATCTTGACCATTTTTTCTTCCATTTCTCTGAGCAACAATAGCCCAATTATTAGTCTGTTTATTGGATTGTATTAACTAACTAGATTATTGCACTTTCTGTTGCATAAAACTTCAAATGGACTCATCTTTAGTGAAGCTTCATATCCATAATTGTAGGAAAATTCAAGTAAATGTAAGTACTCCCACTTGGATGGCTTATCCATTATATATGGTCTTAACATGTCTTCAATTACTTTATTAAACCTCTCCATTAGTCCATTTATTTATGGATGATAGGTTATATTAAAATTCATATTTGTATCAAAACCCTTGAATAATACCTTTCAAAAGTTTGACTATATGGCTAGAACAATTTCCTTAGGTAATCCATGCAATCTAGAAATTTGTTTTAATTTTGTCCATGATTATTATTATTAAATAATGTTTCCTTGTTATCCTTGGCAATTTTGTGATAAAATTAATACTTACCCTTGATGTTTCTACTTTGGAATTAACAATAGTTACAACAAACCTGATAGATTTGTGTGCTCAACCTTCACTCTTTGACATTCCATACACTTGGGAAGTTGGAATGACCAAGTTATGACCCCGAGAAGTTTGTTGCCAAACTAACCCCAACAGGGCCCACAAACTCTTGTTGTTACATCTACACGGGTTAGGGTTTTGGTTGTTTATTGTTTTATATTATTGTTCAATAATAAAAACTCCCTTGAGCCTCATTGTAACTTAGTTCAGAGGCATGTAGTCATTGTTGTAAAATAATTTGGTTTTGATAAGTTAGATCTTTTATTCCATTTTCAAATATGGATTGTGTGCAAATTGTTCTTGAATGCCACAATGATCGAAATTCTATTTAGGTAATATAGTTTAATCATGACTGAACTCATTTAAATTTATGTTAAATAGATTAGTGAATGAAGGTTTACCGAGAAGAGCTTAAACTTGGTAAATCAGTAGCTAGGTAGAAATAAAATTGACTCAACAATTTAATTTGAGTCAATGGAAAAATAAGTGATAGGATAAGGTAGATGTACATAGAAGAAAAATGTTTTGGGTCTGTTATCTTAAGTGCACGCTGCAAAGAAAGAAGAGAAAATGTTAGCCTAGAAAAAGAATGGAACGCAAAAGGGTAGGTAGAAGCACTATAGTGGTTAGAGGAAAAACATGAAGATTTTATCCTAAAGTGAAAAGTCAAGTATTATTTTCATGTACAGAAGAAAAAGGAAAAGGAGTAAAGGTTTTACTCTGAAGAGTTATATATAGATTAATTTTGGTGTATTAATCCCCTATCCCTATGTTCTAAAACCACAAAATCATCCCTCTACTCATATTTTCCTCCACCCACTTATTCCTAAGTTTTATTACCTCCCCACACATTGAAGATATTCCCCCCTATGCAGTAAATTAATTCCCATCGGCCTCACCGGCTACCCCGTCACGTCATGTCAACTCTTCGCCACCTCTTACCTCATTTGCACTCATCTTCCAAGATCCTTTGGCCCACACAACATTTTGGTCCCCCCTCACCATCCAAACTTTACCGGGGGGGGGGTCCAAAATAGGCAGTATTCAAGATGCGCCCACCCCTACATGTCAACACCACATCTTTTCAGACCCCTCTCAGGCAAAACCATTAACTGCTTCGCCCCCACCTCCAAAAAGCAGTTTCTCTGACTCCCGATACCACTCTTCTACCCGTTGTGCTCCCGCCATTCACCTTCTGCCACATCATTTGTCTGTTAACTCCACCAATTACATCTGCTCCCTCCAAAATTAAGTCGTTAAGCAATCAATTGGTTTAGTCGTTAATCCAACAGACCCACACCACCTTCAACAAAAAAACCAGACTGTTATATAAACCTCCCTTTCACTCATTAACTGGTTATTTAATTCATACACAACGACTGTTATTGCTCTGTTACAGGTTTGTTGGGCTAAACTCCGACATTTTCACCTGCCAGCAACACTGTCTGCTCACTGGTTTTTAGCATATTACCTCTATTCTTGCCCCCAAATCTTGACTCCTCTATGTGTATTGAAGCCTCCAATATAGTTTTCATTACTGTCCTTAGAATTACTCGAAGATGTCTCCAAAGGACAAGGGACCAGAAGAACATGTCAATCCTCTAATCTATCCTCCCATTGATTTTCACCACATCCCTTTGGCTGACAGATTCCTTAAATGAAGCTATCTACAAATTTGACCTTTTTGAGATGTATTATTGGCTCGAGGACAAATACATAGACAAACACAATGACATTCAGCTGTGGGAATCCAAGCTAGCCCACTATATTTTTCCTCATACCCACAACACCCCAAGGTTTGTTAGGAAGTGTCATGCACGTTATCTACCAAGGAAAAGATCCATCATTTCCACCACTAGAGAAATCTTGTCCACTATCACTCCTCAAGCCATAGACCAAATGATGCAAGCCCCCACAGTAGAGAATGCCACCTTGTTTCCTATGAAGCACTTGTTGAATTGTACCAGAAATTGGACTTTTCCAAGAGGGCCAAAAGCCTTGAACTTTTCTTGAAAGAAGATGACTCATTGCTAAAGAAAAATCCTCCCTATCCCTCCTGTATTTTCCCTGAGAGTGCCAAGCATATTATCATAGTTATCTCTTACCTCCTTGGCTAGTACTCAGATCAATGGGTAGATGAGGCCGTCATAGGATTTCTATCCATTTTCTTTGCTGATTCTACGACCTCCATCATATTTAACTTTAGCCAATTTCTTACAGATTTACTTCATGAGAAGTTTATCAAATTCCAAACTAAGGAGGTGTTCAAGTATGCCTCTGTGTTAGTTTATATGTTCTTATATTTTCAGGGATACAACATCAAGCTTGCTTTGCAAAAGATGGATGCAGAAGGGAACCAACAACTAGTGATCTTTTGGTCTACTTTGGGGATGAAGGAATAAAAGGAATACACATACAAACAATTCATAGAGATGTTTGTGCATCCAAAAATCAGTCTCTTAGGCATCATAATAGAACCAAGGATCAGTGAGGAAATTAGAAAGGTGTTGCAGCTATCAGACCAAGTTCATATAGGGGATTGGTACCTCTATCAAAACTATATAGACTTGAGAATATTTGGTTATGAGCTTGCATCTTACAAGCTACCTAAATTCCTCCCAATGAGGATTTTTTCTCTAGAGTACATAAGGCAGATGCTCAATATGGATGAGATCCACTTTGTAGCTGCCAATAAGAAGTCCCAGTTCAAAATTCAAACACAGATTGGGCCTTTCATTTGCAACAATAGGGCAGTAGGAGAAGAAGTAGATAATCTACTAAAATAAATGCAGTTCAGCCTTAGCTTTACCTAATCATATGATCCATTAGGGATCATTTCTAAATTAAGAGTAGAAACCAAATCTACCACTTATTTTCACACAGCCAGACTACATATAGAGAAGTAAAAAAACCAGCTAGAATGGGTTGAGAATACCCTACAAGAGGCAGAGGAAAAGCTGGTATCATCCTCTATAGTACAAACTCCTACCATGCAGGAGAAAACAACTAAGAGAAGTAGAGAAGAAGAGTCCCCTTCAGGGACTGAAATTTTTAGCGAAGGATTCAAAATTATGTATAGGAAGAAGGCCAAGCTTAGTTCTAAACTAAGCCTCAGAAAATATTCAGAGCAGGAGAATATTATCACCACTAATGAGCCACTTGTTTCCTCATTAGTGGGTGATCAAACCATACTGTCTCCCACTACCTCCATGGCTTCCCATGATAAAAAAAAAATAGAGACCAACACAACTACTACAGGGGAAACAGAGAAAAGTATAATCGACATATTTAAGGAGATAAAAGTAAGAAATGAGGCGTTGAATATTAACACCTACAATCAATTTTGGAAGCAAACTTTTGGTTGTCAAAGCAGACTATTGTCAACCTTTGATTCAGAGAAAGCTAAAATGCAAATGGCATTCCTCCAGGCATAGGTTCCCCAACCCAAAGTAGCATCAGACTACAAGAAGACAACATTTGAGTTTGATGTAAAAGACATACATCCCATTGAACAAATGGAGATGCACAAGAAGATTAGGGAAATGATATTTTCCTATGTCACTAACACTGCTATGAGTTTGTCTAAACTACAGGTTACATTAGCCAATGTTCAATCACAACTAAAGATGGAAAAGGTCTCTACACTTGCCAAAGACACTAGGATCAAAACTCTGGAGGACTTGGTGATCAAAGTGGGTTATGACCTTGCAAACATAAATGTTGTAGAAGAGCTTGTAAAGAAAAAGAATTTAAACATAGAAACATTAAGGAAGTAGTTGAAATTGCCAGCTACGGAAGATCCTCTAGCTAAGGATATTGAAGAAACAAAGACACAAAAGGTAGACATGATGAAGTTCATCATCGAGTAGAATGCATAGTTGAAGAAAATGTAGATAGAGATGCAAAATATGATTAAAGAAAATGAGAAAGTTTCCAAAATGATTGTTGTCCCTTTGGAAGCACTTCCTATCAACCATTCCTACAGTCACATCTTCTACAACAAGTACAGGGGATGTTGTAGATCAGTTGGCGAATGTAATACAGAACATGTCTCTCAAGACCAAAGGGATAAAAAGATTGTAGGATCAAGTCAATATTCTACAGAGAGCTCAAAATCAAATAGAGGCATGGAAGAAGTCAACAACTGAGTCCTCTATTGGCTACACTAGCTCATGTTAAAGAAATCATATGGAACAATATCATTGAAGGAATAGATGAAATCTGGCCATGTATCCAAATTATATTCGAGCGGAAGGAATTGATCAAGAAAGCCAAGAAACCTATTTCCACTATCAATGCTGAATTGGGAGAAATTCCTGCTACAACCAACATCATCATGAAGTTCCTCAATTCCAAAAATAGATATGAGCTGGATGATCTAGGAGTAGATGACAGAATAGAAACCATCTTGTAGGTAAAGAAAGTTCTAACAAAGAAGAACTTGGTTGTACAACTGACAGAGAAATGTCACACTCTGGAGGTAGCAGTTAACAGGTTTTTCACTAGAATAGATGCATTGAACAAGAAATATCTGCCTTCTCTATTTGTGATTAATGACAAATTGATGACCATGGAAGATTACAAGAAGAAGCTTCAAGACATTGCAAAGGATAAAGCTAAGTCTTCCAACATCAAAGATTCTGTGACAGGGAGAGCTTTTTACGAAGCTATCAACAACATAAGTTTTATTTAATAGGAGATAAAACACATTTTTGTAGTAAAACCCACTTTTTCTCGGTATACTAGGGTGGATGAGATCTACCACAAGGTAACAAAGATTATTATTCTAGATGAAGAACGGTGGGATAAGTTGTGTGAATTCTAGGATTAAAAAGACAGATTAGCATCACCAGCGCAACACTCGAATAGTGGCCACTCAGCAACTGTTCTCCTCCAAAGCAGGGCTAGATATCTAGATCACTTCACCAGATTCATTCATTTTGATCGCATTATTTATTTTTTGTTAGTTCAAATTTAATAATAGAATGTCGTGTCACTCCGGCATTAATTGTAATATTTTTGTAAATTTTGTTTAAATACTTCATTCTATCGAAGTATTAAGGGTTGAACCCTTGAACAAGTTATCAAGCAGAATTGTACTAAGATGGAACATTTTTGAGATAATAAAAGATTCTAGATTTGCCTCATATGGTCTATCTCTCAGTGACTTATATTTCATCTTATTTATTCATTATGTCTTCTTCATATAAATTAAGTCTTTTGCAGTTATATGTTTTAAATTTAATTGAATTTCAATTTCGTTTTGAATCCTCTGTGAAGTTATAATTTAAATAAGAGATAAATTTAAAAAACTATTTGTTATTGTAAATTCCTCTTTCAACATAAATTGCACTAGATCTCTATGATAGTCTGATTATATTTTGTTGATTAAGCAAACACTGTTTTCTTAATTTCTCCTTATAAATGGTTAAATACTCAGTTTGAATATTAAATCAATTATACCTCTTCATATTATACTTCTCCATCCCACTAAAATCAAAATAACCATGTGCATTTAAAGAACAACCTTTTATTTTATTAAGAATCTATCTAAGTTTAAAGCACATGTTTATAAATAGTTCACTGGTCATCCAATCATTTAAAACAATAAAACATTATAGATGCGTCGGCATAACTAATTGACCTTAGGTTATCTTAAAGGAAAGCATGAGATTGGTGTCGTTATGGGGGAGCGAGGGATTGAAAGATAAATTTTCCGTAGGGAAACAATTCTCCCTTTCCTTTAAGGTGAATAAAGGATAAGGATATAGGTCAAAATATTTCACCTAGTGATTCCACTGGTCCAAGCTGGCTCCTTTTAAGCATACTAGATCACATTCTGATTTTGAGATTGTTAACCCTCTACTAGATCCATAAAGACTTATTAGGGGAGCCTCTTTAAGGAGAAGACATAAAACCCCTTCTTCTTCTTTAGCTTTACACCCTGAAGACATCTCATTTGTAGATCCTTTTTCATCTATGCCATCCCATCCTGATTGGATTGAACTACCTCCTAGGGTTTCTGTACTCCATTCTAGAGGAGTAGATCTTCCATCAAAATTTTTAATACAATCACTTTAGTCATATCAAGTCCCATCCATTCCTATCAAATGACCTTCATCTGAGGAAGAATCGGGTTTACATTTACCTGAATTCAAGCCTGCAGACTTCATTACTCCAACTCATTCTATTCCATCAACCTCTACTAATCTTGAAGAGACATTTTCTGTCTATTCAAATCATTTATTTGATAATAAGGAAGACTTTCCACCAGGAGTTCAGAAGTTGGTTATTAAACCCCCTTTGAAATCCTCAAAGAGGTCTCCTCCCTCTTTCTATCCTCCACATACTAATACCCCTACCGATTCATCTTCATCTCCTTCATATTCATCATCATCATCCACTTAATAACCCCACACTCCTCCTGCTGTTATGGCTTTTTTACCTATTATAAAAGAAAGGTACGCTGCTCTAGTTATCCTTGCAAACTTGGCAAATTTTCCTGATGGATATCTAAAACATCTACCAAGATTTAATGGAGAAACAGGTTCCTCGGTAGAGGATCGTGTATCAGCTTTCCTAGATTTTCCTGAAAATATGAACATAGAAGATGAAGATGTTTATATGAGATTATTTGTACAATCTTTAGAAGGAAATATTAGGATCTAGTTTAGGCAACTTAGAGCTGACTCTATTAGAACATGGAATGAGCTCATAACTATCTTTAAAAACCAATGGGGGTTAAAGAAATATATTGTTTACTTTCTCACTGAATTTCAAGAATTAAAGAGAAACCCTGGTGAACCAAGTTGCTGAATTCATCAAATGATTTAACAAACTCTATCATAAAATCCCTGCTGATTGTAAACCACTAGTAGCAGCTGCAAAGGTTAGATTTTCCAAAGCATTTGAAGATGACTTTGTATTCATGCTAAGGGAAAGGGTTTCTAATACATTAGAAGACATGCAAACAAATGCTATAGAGGTAGAAGCTAACAGGTCAGCTTCTAGAAAACTTAAAGCTAAAGCAAAGAAATAAGAAAGAAAACTAAAAGCTAGGGTTGATGACTCATCTTATTCCAAATCTAAACTTGAAGATCAGAAACTTTATTAAATTACATCTTTGCTTAGAAACTTTTCTAATAGTATTTCTAAAATTGAAACACAAACTAGAACTTCTCAGCAAACTGCTATCAAACCTCAAGCTCAAACTCAATTCCGAAGAACTCCACAAATGCAGATTCTTCATAGACCAGGTTTTAATCAAAACATTCAACTGCCTTTATTGGTTTATGATCAACAACCACAGGATACAGGCCCTTTAATCACTGAAGATATCAATAATATTGATTCTTCAACAGTACAAATGGAAATAGTTCCTTCATCTTCACCTTAGTCTTTTGAATAAGAATAAGGAGATGCTCAAATTTCAAAATACCAAGCATTCTCTGAATTTTTTATTGCAAAATTAAATAAGAGGTATGATCTAAGACCAAGATCAGGTCCAGGTAGACCTTCAAAATATACCACTATAATTGAACCTGCAATAAAATCCATTAAAACACAAACTCCAACACCTCATACTACAGAGTCATCCACTGAAACCTTTTCATCTGACAAGACCATTTTGACAACTTTTAATATTGAAAAGGAATTGGAAAGGGTCAAGATTCCTATACCTTTAGCTGAACTTTCCAAAAACCTTGGTTATAAAAATCAAGTGTCTAAATGGATACAATCCTCTAGTGTAGATGTTGAGGGAGATGTTATTAGTTTGCAAGATGAAAAGCCCTCAATAGTGTTTGGCCCTAGTTCTGATATGATTGATGAAATTGTTCCACCATTTTATGTAACTTTAAAAGCTCATGACTTTCTTTTGTATAACTGCATGTTGGATTCTAGAGCTTCTCATAACCTTATGCCAAAGGTAATTATGGAACAACTTAAGTTACAAGTTACTCATTCTTATCATGATCTTTACACCTTTGATTTAAAGAAAGTACCATGCCTAGGATTGATCAAAGACCTAGTTGTGACCTTAGCTCAAATACTTGTCAAGAGCATAGTTTTAGACATAGTTGTCACTGATATTCCTGCAAAGTTTGGCATGCTCCTATCTAGATCATGATGTGCTAAACTTGGAGGATCACTTCAGATGGACATGTCTTTTTCTACTATTCTAGTCTATGGAGGTGAACATTTAAGGTTATATAGGGAAGTTATATTCCTCCATACTATTTCTAGGTCTATCAAGCAAAAAACCACCCTATCTATGCAATAAATCATGATTTTGGTTGCTTTCAGTTATCTTTGGAAAATGCATCAAACACTCAACTTGCCATTGAAAATATAGTTTCCAATCCTAAGATTGTAGAATCAGATATTTGGAAACTTTATTTTGATGGCTCTTTCTCAAAAGAAGGATCAAGAGTAGAAATTTTCTTAATTTCACCAAATAAAGAAAACATAACTCAGTCATCTAAACTTGAATTTGAGGTCACCAATAATGTGGTTGAGTATGAGGCTTTTCTTCTTGGTCTTGAGCTATCTAAGAGTTTAAAGGTTCAAAACTTGAGTGTCTTTTCTGATTCTGAGATTATAGTGAAGTAGGTTAGAAATTTGTGTCAAATGAAACACCCAAGGCTTATGCCCTATAGAAATGAAGCTTGGGACACAATTGAAAATTTCTTCCAAGGATTTAACATAACTTCTATTCCCAGAGATGAAAATGTGCGTGCTGACTCACTAGTTGTCTCAGCAAGCTCTTTCAAAATCTCTGAGCCAATATTGTTAGAGTACCAAATTCAAGTCAAGCATAGACCATCAATTCCTGGTAACCTTAAACACTGATAGATTTTTGAGGATGATGAACAATTAAAATCTTTTCTTCAAGTCATTGATGAATTCTCAAATATGAAAATTGAAGAAGATCAAAAAGATGTTCAAGAATCAAATCACCAAAATCTAGAAACTTCATTCAGTCATAAAATTCTTGATCATGATATCATCCAATTATCTAATGATTTTATTTGTAGAGGATTAGTTCCATTGGAAAATCTATTTGATAGTAATGTTGTCTCTAAAAACCCCTTGTTTAACTCACCTGAAAAAGAAATCGAAGAATGAAATATTGGGACTTTGAATGATGTGAGAAATGTTAAATTGTCATCAACCTTGCCTTTCGATGTAAAAATCAAATACTTGAATCTCCTTAAAAATTACAAAGATGTTTTTTCCTAGTCTTATAATGAGTTAAAAACTTATGATACATCTTTGATTGAGCATAAGATTGCTTTGAAACCAAAAGCAAAACCCTTTCAGAAAAACTAAGAAGAATCAATCCCATACTACTTGAGAAAGAACATAAAAAGTTGCTTGATGCTCATATCATAGTACCTTTAAGGTATTCTAATTGGGTAGCCAACCTAGTTCCTGTCATAAATAAAAATGGTGAGATTAGGCTATGTGTAGACTTCCGAAATATGAAAAGATCATCTTTAAAGGATAACTATCCATTACAAAAAATGGATCATCTACTTCAGAAAGTCTCAGGTGTAAATAAGTTTTCTATGCTAGATGGATTTTCTGGTTACAACCAGATCATGGTGAGTCAAGTTAACCAATACAAAACTGCTTTCACAACTCCTTTGGGTACATTTATGATTGCTAGAATGCCATTCAGGTTACCCAATGCTGGAGCTACTTTCCAGAGAGCCATGGATCTAGCATTTGTAGGTAAAACATCTGAATTTACTGTCATTTATTTAGATGATTTAATTGTTTTCTCTAATTTTGTTGAAAATCATTTAAAACACTTGAGCAAGGTCTTTGATAGGTGCTCGAAATTTGGCATATCCATAAATCCAAAGAAATCTTTATTTGTTTTAAAGGAAGGGAAATTACTAGGGCATATAATCTCCAAGGAGGGAGTTATAATAGACCCAAAGAGAGTTTCAACTATTCAGACCCTATCTCTACCAAGGAATAAGAAATAGATACAAACCTTCCTTGGAAAGATTAATTTTCTCAGAAGGGTCATCCCTAATTATGCAGAGATAGTTAAGGATATAACTGATATGCTAAAGAAAAACAATGAAGTGAAATGGACAGTTTCTACTATATATTATTTTGATCAGATCAAAAGGACTATATCTGAGGCCCTGACATTAGCTAGCCCTGATTATTATTCACCTTTTAGCATATTTTATTTTGCATTCGAGACAACTTTAGCTGCTTCACTTTTACAGAAGAACTCAAATGGTGATGACCATCTTATAGCCTTCTTTTCCAAAGTTATGAGGGATGCTGAACTTAGGTATGATATTATTGAAAGACAAGCTTATGACTTAATTCAAGCCCTCAAAGCCTTTAGAGCTTATGTCCTGCATTCACACATTACAACTTATGTCCCTAATCATGTTGTTAAAATTGTCTTGACTCAACCTGATACTGATGGAAGAAGAGGGAGATGGATTGCTAAAATCCTTGAATTTTACCTTGAAATTAAGACCACAAAGCTAGTAAAAGGCCAAGGTTTGGCTAAATTATTAGTTGAATCCAACTGCAAAGTATTGGGGATAAATCTGGTTTTTGAAATTTCATCTGGGGAGAATCCACAAGAACCTTCCTTAATTTCAAGGGAGAATACACAAGAACCTTCCTTAATATCTTATGAGAATCCACAAGAACCTCCTCCTCTTATTGAAGGGGATAAGCCATAAGAACCTCTTTCTTTAGATCAAGCCATTCTTGTTCACATAAATCAGAAATATCCACTCTCTGATTGGTACTCTGATAGTGTGTAGTTTCTTAGGGATTTTCAATGTCTTGCTGATCTTAACTTGAAGCAGTGCAAAGCCCTGAAGCTTAAAGCAGTAAAATACTACATTATCAATGCTAATCTATACTGGAAAGACCCTCTTAATATCCTTCTTCTTTGTTTAACTGAAAATTAAACAAAGGGAATTACAGATCAGTTCCATGCAGGGTTTTGTGGTTCCAGTATTGGTTCATGCTCCTTTTCTACAATGGGGGTTGGACTTCATAAGGGAAATTCATCCACAATCAAGTAATCAACACAGATGGATTTTAACTACTACAGACTATTTTACCAAGTGGGTAGAATCCATACTTGTTCAAAATGCAACTAATACTGTTGTGATTAAATTCTTTGAAGAAAATATCCTATCAAGATTTTGATGTCCTCAACATATTGTTACAGATAATGCAGCAACTTTCAGTAGTGTTAAAATGATTGAGTTCTGTCAAAAATATTCAATCTTATTACGCCATTCTACACCATACTATCCACAGGGTAATGGGCTAGTAGAGTCTTCCAACAAGAGCTTAGTTAAGGTCATTAAGAAGACTCTTGAAGACCATACAAAGAGTTGGGACAGCCACCTAATCCATGAATTTTAGACAAACATAGTTTCTCCTAAAATATCAATAGGTAAGTCTCCTTTCCAATTAGTTTATGGCAAGGAAGCAATTTTTACTACTCATTTAGCTTTAACTGTTATGAGATTCCTTGAGGAATCCTATGAAGAAAAAGATGATTTCTCAAGAAGGATTAATCAAATTATTGACTTGAATGAAGACATGGATGAAATTTAGAAAAAGCTAAGGAAATACCAAAATAAGATGAAAGAACTATTTGACGGAAAGGATAGAGAAATAAATTTCAAGAAAGGTGACCTAGAGCTTAGATGGGATACAAAGAGAAAAGATAAAGGAAAGCATGAAATTTGACAACCTCTGGTTTGGTCCATTTAGCATTGTAGAAGTCAAAGGGAACAATACATTCATCCTACAGAATTTGGAAGGAGAGTATTCCTCATTGTCAGTCAATGGGAAATACTTGAAACATTACATTCACTATTAATTTTTCATCCATTCATTCATCATTTGTAAATATCCAGAGAGTTCATTTCATTTTTTAAAAATTTGCAAGTGAGTATGTGTTTTAGGAAAGACTCCATAGCCTAAGGAGAAGGCACTTGGACCTACTTGTTCTTTGCATCCCACAGGGGGGAGCAATCCCCAGCTGGAGCCAATGTTGTAACATAATTTGGTTTTGATAAGTTAGATCTTTTATTCCATTTTAAAATAAGGATTATGTGAAAATTGTTCTTGAATGCCACAATTATCGAAATTATGTTCAGGTCATACAATTTAATCATGACTGAACTCATTTAAATTTCTGTTAAATAGCTTAGTGAATGAAGGTTTACCAAACAGTTTAAACTTGGTAAATCAGTAGCTAGGTAGAAATAAAATTGGCTCAACAGTTTAATCTGAGTCAATGGCGAAATAAGTGATAGGATAAGGTAGATGTACATAAAAGAAAAATGATTTGGGTCTACTAGCTTAAGCGCACCCTACAAAGGAATAAGAGAAAATGTTAGCTTAGAAAAAGAATGGAATGCAAAAAAGTAGGTAGAAGCACTATGGTGTTTAGAGGAAAAACATGAAGATTTTACCTTAAAGTAAAAAGTCAAGTATTGTTTTCATGTGCACAAAGAAGAAGGAAAAGGAGTAAAGGTTTTACTCTAAATAGTTATATATCAATTAATTTTGGTGTATTAATCCCCTATCCCTAAGTTTTAAAACCACAAAATCATCCCTTCGCTCATATTTTCCTCCACTCACATATTCCTAAGTTTTATTACCTCCCCATACATTGCAGATATTCCCCACTATGCAGTAAATTAATTCATGCCGGCCCCACCGGGTGCCCCGTCACATCACGTAATCTCTGCCACCTCTTGCCTCATTTTCACTCATCTACCAAGATCCAATGGCCCACACAACATTTCGATTCCCCCTCACCATCTAAAATTTAACATTGGGGAGGTCCAAAATGGGTGGTATTCGAAACCGCACCCGCCCCTACATCTCAACACCACAGCTTTTCGAAACCCCCTCGGGTGAAACTTTTAACCACTTGCCCCCCCCCCAAAAAAGTAGTTTCTCCAACTCCTGGTACCACTCTTCTACCCATTGTGCTTCTGCCACTCACCTTCTGCCACGTTATTTGCCCGTTAACTCCACCAATTACATTCTCTCCCTCCAAAATTAAGTCGTTAAGCAATCAATTGGTTTAGCCGTTAATCCAATGGACCCACGCCATCTTCAATGGAAAAACCAGACTATTATATAAACCTCCCTTTCACAGATTAAATGGTTACTAAATTCATACATTGCCACTGTTATTGCTTTGTTACAGGTTTGTTGGACTAAAATCCGACATTTTCACCCACCAACAACACTGTCTGCTCATTCATTTTTAGCATAATACCTCTATTCTTACCCCCAAATCCTAACTCCTTTGTGTATTGAAGCCTCCAATCCAGTTTTCACTATTTTCCTTAGCTTTATCCGAATATTTCTCCAAAGGAAAAGGGACCAAAAGAACCTGTCAATCCTCTGATCTATCCTCCCATTGATTTTCACCACATCCCTTTGGCTCAAAGAGACCTTAAAATCCATGAAACTCTCTGCGAATTTGACCTTTTTGAGATGTATCGTTGGCTCGAGAAAAAATACATAGACAAATCTAATGACATTCAGCTGTGGGAATCCAATTTACCCCACTATATTTTTCCTCGTATCCACAATACCCCGGAATTAGTTAGGAAGTGTCATACCTATTATCTGCCAAGCCAAAGAGCCATCATTGCCCCCACTGGAGAAATCTTGTTCACTATCTGTTATAGACATATTTGGGCACTTCAACCCCAATATTATATGTCGATAAACCAGGGCTCATCAACCCCTAAAAGAGTTGTTTCATACCCTAAAAGAACATGGTCATCTGATTACATCATTCCGCAAAATTTCCACCTGAAAAACCATCCAGAATTGGCCTAAACTGAACCATACTGACTACTACACTGGCCAGGTGCGATGCATACTAAGTGATACGCTGCTCAAGTGCGATGCATACCATTTGGGCCTTCTATAGGGTGCAATGGGCGAGGATGGATAAATGTCCGAGACAGTTTGCTAAGTGGTTGCTCATGGAATCTTCTAGAAACTTCTCCTATGACACTTGCCTCTCTAAATTCACCCAAGGATGAGTAAGAGATCTAAACTTTAGTTATCTCTCCTCTTGTGGAACCAAATATAACAAGTGGAATGACACTAATAAAAACCCAGAGATGACTCACACCCTTGCACACATCTATAAATGGATCCCTCATATAAGAGATCCAGAAGGCTGGAAGGTTGTGAATTGCAAGGAAGTGCTGATAGTTTGTAATTGAAGAAGGAGCATTGTATTGTTGGTGTGATCTTGCTATTTCATGAGGTGAGGAGGGCTTTATGCTGGGAGGATGATGCTGGATTAGACAACTGGGTTGTAATTATCCCTTCTATTTAATAAATTTCTTCAAGTTTTCTTCCATATGATTGTGCAATTGTGAATGTTATCACTTGTGAATGCTATTATATGTTCATTATATATCTGATTATGTAATGTGTATGTTGTAATAGATCAAGATGCTTTGACGGTTCTTTGTTACTGTGTTTCTATAGGTACTCTCCAAGCGGGATAAGTACGAGGAGGAGTTGCAACCTCTGTCAAGGGGGAGAGTGATCAAGCAAGGGATTAAGCGAAAGTTCCAGGTTGGTCCTATTTTCTTTTTCTTATCCATTACACATAGAAGAAATTGTTGAATTGCTTTAAACTGTTGTTTCTAGGGTAGCTACCAAACCTAGAGGGCTAGTCGCTCAAAAAGACACTAGTTTTCCCAAAAACGAATTGGCGACTCCACTGGGGATCGAATATATGTTTGTTTGTTGTTATTGTTTGTTTTATAAACTATATACAGAGCTTGAAGTCAACCAAGTAGCCTTCGAACTGCTCTTGCTCTACAATTGTATAGTAGATGAATGTTACTTCAGTCAATCTCTGGTTTATTTTATGAATTAAACATTTGACTTACAAGCATTATAGATGCCATTTTGGTAGCTCAGTAACCTCTCAAGACATTCCTCCATACTTTTCTCTTTATTGTCCATCATAACTCAGCTTAACTCACTCAAACCAACTACACATCTGAGCCAAAACCCACTTCAATTGTGCTCCCTAGCCCATCGCATTGTCTGTCACTGTAAACCGGTATAAATCGCACCTCCCAAGTGTGTAAAGTGCGATGCATCCCTATTTCTGTGAAGCCCAGGTGCAATGACTGACTGAACCTATTTCCATTCTAGAAATTGGTGGTTTTTATCCTTGTTTTCATTTTTATTTAATTGTTTTGCTGCTTATGAACATTGCCTCCTTACTAAAGCCCACTTGCATCACATAGATCAGCCTCCATTGATTAGGATTAGTGAATGTTTTTTTTATTTGTTCATAATTTACAATCCTTTGTCGAAAAGTTGTTTAAATCGATTTGTCGCTTTGATGCAAAAAGTGTCATAACTGTCGTTTTATGTCGAAAAGAGAAGTGTCATAGATTCTTCCTTCCCTGAATAGTCGATTGAACTTTTCATCATGTATTTGGTTTGATTTGTTGATATTCGAAGTGTCGAAAGCATTGTTTTTATTCAAAATTGAAAAGTGTCATTTAGTCTTCCTTTCTCTTTTGAAGAAGAAATTGTCGAAAATGTCACTTTGAAAGAAATATTTCAGATCTCTGCTGCATTTAGTTTTCCTTTTGGCATTTTTCACATTAAGGAAAATGAAAAAAAATACATGTATTTTCATTTGCATTTAGGTTGTGTGCGAAAAATGATTTAGGAAAATGCACTAGTGTGTGCTCTTTGCTCTTTGTTTGAAAGAATTGTAATCTTCTTTCCATAGTAGCTAGGATTTTCATTGCTTAAATTAAACACCGATTGTTTGTCATTGTAGATTGCATTTTAGGAATTTCAAATCAACATTACGCGGTGAACCATTGAAAGGAAAACTTTAAACAAGATCAACTTTAAAATAAATCTCAATGAACTTAACAACACTTTGGAACTTAACGCAACACATCTAGAGGTCTAGGCTAGAGACTTGTTCCAGCGTCGTAAAAACTAGTAACTATCATTTTCATTGAAGGTTGGGTGATTCCTCCTCCTTGATACGACAAGTACTAGCACGGACTCGTGCTCCCTGTACTGTCGCATATATATTTGGAGACCACAATAGACTTATATCCTTTATCCATAAGAAGATGAGACTGCTTCCTTATTGATCACAATGCACTGAACACAACATTCAGGAAGATTGACTATCGTACATAAGTCCTTGGTAATTTCTCCTTAATTTATCACCAATGTGTATTTTGTAGTTTTGCGATTGGTTTGGTAATCCCTTATCTAGATTTTCCAGAGTAGTCACTTTCGTTCCTTTTTTACTCTTTAAAAGAAAAGGTCCATCTGAACACTTGTCACTTCAGGCTCATTAAAAATGGAAGTGGACTAGAGTCATCGTTAGCTTTTTCTCAACTCTTAAAAACCAAAAAGGAAAATTTGTGTCAAAGCGTCATTAAAATTAATTGAATTTGGAATAACGTCATTTTCCCCTTAATTTTGAGTTGATCAAGTAATCCGCAATCGTGGAAGAAATTCAATCAAAACCCTGTCATTCACAGAGACTAGCGAGTCAACCATCTTTGACTCCAGAAATGAATCCATTCCGAGAAAAACAGTCTCGTTTAACTGAGTCCAATTCATCTAGTTTATTTGAAACTTTTGTTTCAACATCGTCAGAGACTACATTTACTCTGATTATTTCTGGTACATCTGCCTTTAGAGAAGAAGTTCCATAGTTACAAGAGGACACTAGAACTAATCCTAGTGTAATGGTAGACACTTCTATGCCTGAAACGACTCCATATAGAGTTGATCAAAGACTGAAGTTCATTTACCTGAACATCTGGAAGTTGAGTTTCAGAATTCAGAGGTGTCACTCCTCCAATATCTGTCACTGCAGAAACTATACCTTCTTTGGCTCCAGAAATATTTTACGGACCTGATGGTCTACCTCTTCCACCTGGTCTGACCGCTATAGACGAGATAGTAGAGGATCCTCCATCCAGTACCCCATTACATTTTTGAACTAGAATTCATTTGTATCCTTCTACTCTTGAGTTTGGTTATTTTAATCATCCTTCATCACAAGTTCCTATCGAATCGCTAGAAAATATTTTGGATAGACTAAACATGTCTGAGCAACCATCAACATCTAGGACTGTGTCATTTGATACAGCTACGATAGAATTTCCTACTGCATCTATTCCAACTAGTTGTCAATCACTAGCGGAAGTCCACTTAGAGGTTGTTTCAGCAACATGGTCTGCTCGTATTTATTCATTCGGAGTTCCATCTAGTATTTCTTATGTTGAAACCTAGCAAATTGATCCTGCATGCCAGTATCAATTTGGATAGACCAATCTTCAAAGACTGATATATCCTTTGAACACTGGACTACCGCCATATGGAGGGCAGTATGCTTTTTCATTGTTCCCTCCTGGGGAACAACCATATGATAATTTACAACAAAATTTAGGTCAAACTGGAATTACATCTAGTGGTTGGGTACCAATACTGCCACAACAACCAAGGGTTGTATATTCATTGCAATCGATCCAACCTATGTCGAATATTCCCACTACACCTACCATTGTGACTGTGTCGCAAGTACACGAACTGCCTATTGTGTCTCAACCTCAAGTCTCTTAGGTTGCAATACAATAGCCTCTTGTCTCTTCGGCTCAATTGCAACCTCAAGTTAGTGCTTCCTTAACCAGAACAACTCAGGCTTAAACGGGTATTATCACTCCGCATCTTGGTCAAACTTCTATTATTGGGCAACAACAAATGGTCCAACAACCATGGCTGGTACAATACCAACTGCAATTCTAGCAAACCCAACCTCAGTTTGGGCTTGGCCAATATCAAACCTACTGAGGACCTGAGCAACAAGGCTTTGTAGGTAATGGACAGCCGCAATTTCAAAACGGTTATCAACAACCACACTATACTGGTTATGTCCAACAACCTTATCAAAGTTACCAACATCAGATACATTATGCTGGTATGCAAAGACTTACTGCTCAGGCAATTCCATCTTATTCAACAGTTGCCTTTCATAGCAACTCTAGAATTACCAGATTTGAACCAGTTGACAAATGATCCAATTTCATACGCCCCTTGGTGGCCAGCGATTCCTCATAAACTTCCCTCCGATATTCCTAAATTTAATGGAAATCCAAGTGAAAACCCATCGAATTACATAATAACTTTTCATTTGTGGTGCTCATCTAACACTTTGAATGATGATTCGATTAGGCTTCACCTTTCTTAGAGAATGCTCACTGGTGCAGCAGGGAAATGGTATATTGAATTTCCTAGAGCTTCGTTTGATAACTTCAGCACCCTTGCCACTACTTTTTTAACCCACTTTTAGTTACCCATTAGGTACAAAATGGGAACAAAACTCCTTACCAACTTTAAACTGACCACGACCACTCACATATCAGATCATATTCATGAGTGGTGGTGTCGTCTTCGAATGGTAAAGACGTATGTTACTGATCACCTGCTAGCTGAGTGGTTTATTAAGTCCCTATTGCCATCTATCACTGAGGATGTGGCGAAAGGAGGAGTTGTCACTGAAGAGCAAGTCATTGCTCATGCCCAATATTTATACTTGATCTATACTCAGTCTGGTATGCTCTATGACAAAATTCCCGATGCTCCCAAACCAGAATTTTCCATTCCACCTCCTCCTAAATCGAATAGATATTCTCATGTCGATGACGGCGTGATTGGTGCCTCAAGCACGCAAACCGCAAAGGCTCCATCTAGTAAAGCTCTTGCGGTTTCTAGTTAGAATGCAAATGAAAAACCTCTTGCCTCGGAGATTAATGTCGTGTCATCTGACAAGGGCAAGAATCCAAAGCAACCAGGGCGCAAGAAGAAAGGGAAAAATAATAAGAAGAAACAAGAGAATTTAACTCCTGAAAAATCTTCTGAGAAACCTACTAGGCCAAAGAAACCTCCTCATTTTCCATGTTACATATGTAATGAGGAAAACTATACAAGACATTGTCCACATCGAGCTGAGGTTGCGAAATTTTTAAAGACTTCAAGTACCTCAGCGGTGTTGACTGATCCATTTCCGAACCGAGAAACTAGTCTGGTTGCTATCGATCATGCTTCCACATCCCAAGTGCTTATGTTATCCATCTCAAAATAGAAAAATGATGCTTTGATATCAACAAGGAACAAAGATTATGGGAATCCATCATTGTCAAACAACCAGGCTATAGATCAACCTAGTGGTTCGACAACAACATTGCCAGAAGTTGTTCCACCCATTATTCCTGAATTAACTATAAAGCCGCCAAAGGGAGTCGTACATAAATCGACATTTAATCCTCGTGCTTGAGCAGCACAAAATTATAATATAGTGGAGGATCTGGCTCAATCGCCATCCACTATGTTGACACTTGTGGTACTGTAAAATTGCCCCTCCCAAAAGCAGGCTTTGTTATTAACAATAGGTTGGATTGATCCAGCGAATTCCAATCTTGTGGCCTTTAATCATAAAGGATACAAACCTCAGTTACCAGCCCAACTTGCTTTCCTTATACAGGTAAAATCCCTCAATAAAACTATTCATCGAACAATCATAGACGAGGGGGAATCTACCTGTATTATGTCAATGAGTTGCTAGAAAAATCTTGGTTCACCATCCTTGTCGCGATCATCAACAACATTAAAAGCATTCGATGGAAGAACATACACTCCGTATGGGATTCTAAGTGGCTTGCAAGTTTAACTGGGGGGCAAGATGGTAGAAATTGAAGTCAAGGTCATTGAAGGAAACCTTGATTACAATATCTTGCTAGGAAGGCCCTGGATTTATGTTATGGTTGCCGTTGTGTCTACATAATTTAGAAAGATTGCATTTCCTTTCCAAGGTGGAATTACAATCGTTGACCAACTAACCTTTTTTCCTAATAGTTCACAAGCTACTAGAAGCATTTTGTTGATCCATGGAAGTTCTCAATCGCTTCAAAATGTTGGAGTAGGTCTCCTGAAAGACCCATCCTTAACGGATACTTTTTCCCTCCTACCTCCATCTGGACTTGTGGAAGTGGCCACAGTGGAAACCTGTAATATGATATCTTCTACATCCCCTGAGATTAAGAAGGACTCTGACAATTTTGATAATGCGGATCACCATGAGGTGTTGCCACCAGGCCCCATAGAATCTTTGGTGCAATCAATTTTCTGGGCCTAGGCTGCAAACCTGAATCAGCACTCAACGAGTATTTGGATAGATAGGTCTTTAGAGTATGGTACCTCTTCCAATCCTTGGTCTCGTATACATTCTACAGACGAAGGAATCATCCATTCAATGATGATAGGAGAGACGCCATGGGAAGATTACCACCATCGTTCCCACCTTTAAGATAACAATGAAGATTATTCAAGCGACATTAATTATCCTTTAGTTTTTGATTTTTCATCAAATACTGTAAATACAGTAGATTACAATGAAATACGTCCAATATTGAAGAAATTATCGCCATTAATATCTCGACCAAACAAATGTTGTAGAGAATATTCACGTTGGCAAATCTTGTTCTCCATTAGAACTAGAAATTTATTGCGCTCTCTTTCGCAAATTAAGAGATGTCCTTGCATGGTCATATGAAGAAATTCTAGGCATCGACTTGAGAATTGTGGAACATGAAATAAAGATGTATCTAGATGTCAAACCAGTATGACAACCCTTTGACCTGTTCATCCAAAGAAAGATGCTGCCATTAAAGCAGAAGTTGAAAAGCTTTTGCATGCTGGTTTCATTTACCCTGTTCCTCTCATTGATTGGGTATTGAATATTGTTCCTGTAATTAAAAAACAAGGAACAATTAGAGTGTGCATCGATTATAGGGATGTAAGTCAAGCGTGTCCAAAGGATAACTATCCTACACCCTTCATCGACCAGATAATTGATGAATGTGTCGGATGTGAAATCTTTTCATTCATGGATGGATTTTCTGGATACAATCAAATCAATATCCGCCCACAAGACCAGTCTAAGGTGGCATTTATATGTCCGTGGGGCACATTTTCACGTTGTAAATTACCATTCGGTCTGAAAAACTCAGGGGCAATTTTTTAGAGAGCAATGAATTACGCTTTCCATGACATCAAACACATCGTTCAACCGTATATTGACGATCTACCAGCTCATTTGTGAAAGCAGACTAATCATCTGTAACATTTGAGAGCCATATTTCTATGTTGCTGACACTACAAGATACGACTCAATCCGCACAAGTGTGTGTTTTGCGTTGGTTCTAGTCGATTACTTGGTTTCGTAGTTTCTAAGGACAAAATTCGACTCGACGCATTTAAGGTTCAGGCAATCCTTGACATGCCTTCACCTTCAAATTTACTTCAGATTCAGAGACTTCAAGGCAAAGCTAACTTTCTGAGGAGGTTCATTCCACATTATGCTGAACTAGCTAAAGGTTATACGTGTCTTTTGAAAAAAGGATTACCCTTCCACTGGGATCAGGTTGTGCAAGCTTCCTTTGATGCTTTAAAATATTCGCTGATAAAAGCATCATTAATGTATGCTCCTGACTATCAAAAAGACTTTAACCTGTATCTCACAGTTGCAGATATGACCATCGCCATGGTTTTAGTGCAAGAAGATAGTGGAATTGAGCATCCTATATATTATTTAAGTCGCAATCTTAATGATACAGAAAGCAAGTACTCTTATGTTGAAAAATTGGCTTTAGCAGTCGTTCAAGTAGTACAGAGATTTCGACACTATGTTCTCTTTCATAAAACTACCATTGTGTCAGATTGCAACCCTATGAACTACATTCTGTAGTGTCAATTGTTGGGAGGCAAATCTTCCAAATGGATAGCCATTTTGCAGGAGTTTGATCTAGAATTCACCAAATCCAAATCAAATAAATATCTCGTCTTTGCGGAGTTACTTTCTGACCTTCCCTCGTCATCCAACGATTTAACATCCAAAGCATCAATTGTGGATGAGAATTTGTTTCTGATATCATCAAGCGATCCGTGGTATGGGGATATACTGGTCTATCTCCAAACCTAAACTTTTAGGCCTAACACCTCTCGCTCCAAACAACAACGTACTCGATACCAAGCCAAGGATTATTTGATCATTGGTGATATACTTTACCGTCGTGGTTTCGATACAATTCTACGAAGGTGCCTCACGCATGAGGAGGCTGAAAAAGTTTTGAATGATTGTCATTCAGGTGCTTGTGGAGGGCATCTATCTAGTTACGCCACTGCACAAAAGATCTTACGAGATGGTTACTTCTAGACCACCATATTCAAAGATTGCATAATTGCAGTTAGAAGTTGCCATCCTTGTCAACTTTTTTATTGTAAAACCAGATTACCACCTGCACCACTGCATCCAATAGTTGTTGTTGGGCCATTTGCTAAATGGGGCATTGATTTCATGACATGTAACCCCACCTTGGCCGAGGAGCATGGGTATAATATAGTCCCAATCGACTATTTTACAAAATGGGCTGAGGCGATGCCTACATTAAACAACAGCGATGAAACAACTACTCTTTTCTTATTTTCATGTAGTTTCTACATTTGGTGTTCCACAGGCTATAGTCACAGATCATGGGTCGCATTTTCGCAATCGCATGATGATTGAATTGACTGCCAAATTAGGATTGTCCCATGACAGTTCTACTCCATATTATCCACAGGCTCATGGACATTTGAGGCAATCAGCAAAGTCCTTAAGTGCATGTTGCAGAGAATGGTTGGAGTCCACAAACGGAATTGGAATTTAATCTTGTACTCAGCTCTATAGGCATATAGGACTTCGGTGAGAAATGCAACCGGATTGACGCCTTTTCAGTTGGTGTATGGTCTAGAAGTTGTCTTACCAATTCAATGCGAAATCTCGTCCCTCAAGCTTGCAATTGATCTACTTCCCAAAAATTCTGAAGAAGAGGCTCATTTCTTGGAACTAATCCACCTGGATGAAACCCATCGTGATGCCGTGTTGGCTAATGAAGCACATAAGAAATGTGTCAAGGCGCAATTTGACAAAAATGTCAAGCATCCTGTCTTCTCAGAAGGTGACTTGGTCTTGCTTTACGATCACGACTCTGAAAAATTAGGAGCGGGTAAATTCGAACCATTATGAATGGGCCCCTACATTGTTAAACGAGTATTGACAAAAGGAGCCTACGAGCTGGTTGATTATGATGGGATTCCACTGTCGTAGCCCCAAAACGGGTTGTATCTTAAATGTTACTATGCTTGATTAAGTGTAGTAAACTCATTGTACATATCCTTTTATTTAATCTTTTGTGTTTTTTCTTTTAGAGTTGTCATTTTGGTTAGGTAATCCACTTCACATTTGTTGCAGATGTCAAACTTTTTGGAACCATTTGTTGGGTACGCCGACAGAGCTAGTCATAGTATGCAGAACCTATCTTCTGCAACCTGGGTCATTTTCTCTCCAAGCGGCGAGTTAGTGAGTTTCAGGGGGATATGTATCGGCCGATCGATGAACAACATCGCTGAGTATAGCGCATTGATTGAACTTCTCTCTGATTCCATGTCACGTGGCATACGTTGACTCGTTGTCAATCTAGATTCACAACTCAGCATTCTACAGCTTACTGGCATTTAATCCGTTCAGAACCCAGCTATTTATCGCATGTTCCTAACAGTCAGGATTTTGGAGAGACATTTTGATTCCATTAAATATCAACAAATTTCCAGAAACTTAAACACATTGACTGATTCATTAGCAAACTATGTGTTAGATAGGCATTTGCATCATTTGTAAAGAAAACATTTTACATCAACATTTGCATCAGGATTACATAACTTAACCAAAATAAAACTCCAAAAATAAAAAATATATAGCTGTTTATAGTTTTTACAAAATGTTTTGTGTCCAAGACAAAATCGGTCATCTGACCAAGAAACTCAAAATGAATGCAAAAAAGCATCCTAGACTAATGATGCTAGTGATAACATGTCACCACCTGTGCGATCATGTGCAAGAACCTGGTCCGTCGACTCAGCACACCAGTAGTATGGCTTTGTAACCTCAAAAGTAACTCATCGGTCCTGACATCCTGAATACTGAGAGTGAGACCCTCGATCTGATCCTGCAGCACTACTAGGGTCTCCTATATGTCAAGATCCTGAAGGATGACCCTCCCTACAGCCTCTCCTACTGGAGCATCATCTGCTGCATGTGGGCATTCCACTAGTCACACTGGTCCAATATATGCACACACATATAAGTTTGATTAGTCTTGGTAACATTTAAAAACACAAAAACATTATAAAATTGGTAAACAAAGATGTGGTCGAATCATTTTACCTATAGCACTCCACTGCTCGCTAGCTGGTAACACCAAATCTGGGTCGCCTCGGAAATCCATCCCGACGTATGGATACTCCGCAAATACCATCTCCTGGCAGTTGAACCACTCAAAAAAGGCATCAGAGAAGGAAATCTGTGACTGAATGGCATGTCTGGCCATAAGATCAACCCATCTCTGCATCTGTGGTTCCCTCGGTGCTGGCAATCCCAGTGAAATGTTCTGAGGCTGCATTAGTGGAATCCTCTCCAAAGCAAAAGCAGTCAATATGGAACCGTAGCCAAAATTCTTGGTTCTTCCATTCTTTACTTTGGAGAGTTTCTCTTTTATGACAGGAAGTATCGCCTCGCACCAGTTGAACACCTTTGGTTCCAGGCATTCCAAGGCATACTGCATGTAAGATCTGTTTGCCAAGTGTAAAGCCGCGCTACTAGCCAATCTAGCAAAGGTAAATAAAATGGTCCTCAAGGGTTGATAAGTGACATCCCGGATATTGATCTTGCCATCTCTGCTGGGTTGAGATCCATCTCTGTAGAACTGACGGAAATAGTCTTTCATGGATTCACCTCCACAGGCGAATCTTGATAGTGAAAGAGGAGCACCACACCTCGATAATCCCGTCAGAAAGTAAATTTCCTCGACTGTCAATGGAATAGATTTACCTCTGATCTGGAATACCTGGTCAATCGGATCCCAAGCATCGAGAAAATATTGCAATAAACTAATCTATTGCCTCATGCTAGATATGCGGAAGAACTTCAGCAAGCCACAATTTCGTAATACAGCAACTGTGCCCTGGTCGTGTAAAGCAATCATTTCCACCTGTTCATGTTCTTGTTCACACCATGTGACGACCCTCTTGATCCAACAAATTTCTGAAATGAAGAAGAAAGATGAGTTAGGATCCAAATTTGAGCAAAAATAGGCAAAAATTTGATGAAAAATCATTGTATAAAGTTGCCATTCTGCACCCATCGCACCCTGCCTTTGAGCAAGGTGGGATGCATATTGACTGGCTTGTTGGTAGCTCAATATGAATCACACCTTTCGATATAGGATAGGTGTGATGATTGGGGAATGAGATCTTCAAACCTGAGGGGCCCGGAAATGTGGAAAAACTAGCTCAGAATCAAGAAAATATGGAATGAAAATGAAGAGCTCAGGGTTAGATCCTACTTGGTCCTGACGATGCGGAGAATAGTCCACCGGATCTCCCAAAATCAACTGGTGAAATTTGAGGGGGAAAACCACTCCAGAGCTCCAAATACCAAATTTGAAATGAAATGATAAAAATGAAAGGTGAAACTAATTTTTGTATATTCACGTACTTCAGGTAAAATGTTAGTTTTAGTTCATTTTTCCTACATATATGTGTATTTATAATCAATTTGATGGAGTGATTGAGTAGGTTAAACGACCGTCAAAAGAATCTCATGTGCTAAACAGTGAATTGAACATCTTTGACCACTAGTTCAAGCATATCTTTCCATTTTAAGCTTGTAAAAAAATGAAATTGAAATCGAGTATAATTCCCCCACGGTTCAAGCTCATTAAAAAATGAACCCATCGTATGTTGTTAGCCTTTTGAGCCTTGGTTGTGTTCCCCTCATCACCTCCATTCTTTTGGCCTATCATACACTTCCACTTGGTTGTTTACCATTTTGAGGAATAGCTGTGACAAGTGGTATTGTTAGCCAACCTCTTCCCAGAAATGACCATGTTTTGAGAAGTTCCAAGCTTACCTGGAACCGGTTGCTACCCTACACACTACTCGTTCTTAAAAATCGAGTCCCTTTTAAACCCTTTTCAGACTCGTTAAATATGAAAATATTGTCAAGCACCGGCCTTTCCAGCTCGTTAAAGTGATTGGAAATGTCATCCCTCCTGTATATTTTAATCTTTTTTGGACCCGAGGGATTATCTCATGAAAAAGTTTGAGTGCTTGTCTTTTTCAGCTTGTTAAAGTGATCGAAAGGTCATCCCTGTTGTATTATTTTAATCTTTTTTGGACCTAAGGGATTATTCTACAAAAAATAAGCTTTGGAGTTTCCTTTTTGTCCCTTTTCAAACTCTCTAAACATGAAAAGAACCGAGTTATCCTTGTCGTTAAACTTGTTAAAAAAATAGCGACAAACTTGTCCATTCCTAGACGAGAGAGAATTTCCTTTTCATCCTTTTTCAAACTCTTTAAACATGAAAAAGACCGAGTTATCCTTGTCGTTAAACTCATTAAAACAATAGTGACAAACTTGTCCACCCAGACAAGAACGAGTTTCACTATCGCTAGACTCGTTAAAACATAGCAACAGGTTTGCCCGAAGGGAAAATTATAGAGCGAGCATATGTTATCCTCCTCAAGCTTGACAAAAATAAAGAGGTACTAGTCAGCAATGACTAGGGAAAAAGGGAAGAAAACTTGAAAAATTTATGGTAGCAGGTCACTCTTGAACATGACACTTTCACTCCATCACCATTATTGAGTCGAGTTGGGTTATTCCGTTCACCAGTCATCTCACCATTGGTCTTTCACACCATCCATCTTTTGGGGTTAACGCTACCAATCCATCTCAGTGTCACCGATATGTTCAAGAGAAGCCATTCAGTCGAGAATTCACCATCCAGTTAATGCCTCATCCACTGCAATACCTTCAACCTCCATTTTTCATGACCGCCATTCCTAAGCCTTGTGTCGTTGATCGTTTTCACCTCCAGAAAATCATTCGCTTTGTTTTATGTCATAGATGTGGGATACATTAAGGCCCTACTACGATAAGTCACTTCTTGTTGACATCAGCTCATTATCCAAGAAGTTGACTTAGAAACAACCCTTTCAGTACTTTGAAACTTGCATGCCTCAATGGCAAGTTTCTCATTTCCGGAAATAGGTTGACATCAATGGGCTTCAATCGAAATATTTTGCGTGGTGTTTGACATCGGATCGTATATTCACACCACATGAATTATATTGTAGTACCTTGGGTTCATTATCATTATCAGTGATTCCTCTCACGTCTGTTAATAGCTCACATTATTGGCTAGTAATCAGGTGATGCCTTTCCATGTTCGACTTCAAAACATCTCTTCACATGGATTGACTTGTACATCAGGCGAAGATTGAACGGTTTTGAAGACCCCGGATCTAGTTTCATCCATCCAGGCTACGATATATTCATGGATATAAAAACATCAAATGTACAAGGATGCTACACAGATGGTCATCCGGACCAAGGATGATGACTCTGTTAGTTCCAGTCTTCGTAGCCTGTCACTAGGGATCAACATGAGCTATTACTATGTCTGGTTTTGTTAGATGTTTTGCACATGATGTTCAGCACAAAACATGTCGCAAGTGTTTCCATCAAAAGAAGCTCAGAAAAATATTTACAACAGTATATCACACTCCCATAACGAGTTCTTGGATTAGAAGAAATGAATGATTGATTCTTGGTTACGCATGTTTTGAGGTCAATTGCTACACACAATGAAAAGTTTAGTACAAAATCAGTTTCTGAAATAATGGTAAATAATTTTTCAAAAGTGAAAGAGGTTTTTGATCATCACATACCAAACAACAAAACCTCCTTCATTTTATGCTCAGGTGCTACTATGTGGGAGATATATGGTGATATTTGGAGCCTACATTAAAACAAAACAAATTTTTCATATTTTTTACTGTTTTAGTCATTTTATTGTGGGGCCATTTTACAACAGATGAAAAATAATTTTGAAAAAACCAAGGAGGTTTTGTTAAGAATTAGCCTTATAACAAGAACCTCTTTCATTTTATTCACAGGCGTCATGGATTAGGATATGTGACTAGATCGTTATAGCTCATTTTCACAGATTTAAATTTTTAATGATTTTCTGTTTTAGAGATGATTTTGTGGAACAGATTGCGGGCGACTGGAAATGAATTTCCCAAATTTGAGAGAGGTGTTTCTCCAGAATGACTTTATCTACAAAAACCTCTTTCATTTTTGTAAGAGGTGCCATTTTTTAGGAGATACGAGTTCATCTTCAACACCTATTTTCAGAAATTCGGCCCAAGTTTAATGTAACTAATTCTATTTTGAAGAAAATGGTTGAGCTCAATCCCTTATTACAAGGTTGAGAAAACGTATATATTTTATGAATTTCATAGTGTAGGGGTTCGATTTTGGTAGAGGGTGGACTCTTAAGAAAGCCTTGAGCTTCATTGTACATTCATTTTCAATATTTTGGCTAAGGAATTGAGACTAGGATTTGCAGCACTCTTTGGGATTCATGTGGCAATTTGTCTTGGTACAGTGCTTCTCTTTGTGATTGTGAATTTGTTTATGTGATTGCATTATCTATATTATTTCTTCTGAACTAAACAAACAAGAGTGTAAGTAGAATTCATTGAAAGTGCAATGCTCTACTTGAAGTTTGCTTTAGTTGTTTGATGTTTTCAGCTGTTTGGGGAGGATTCATGATTGATCTTGCCCTCTTCAACACCTCAATTGTCTTTTCCTTCCATCTCACTAAAATTTAAGTGCCAAAATTATTGCCTACCTTGCCCCATCGAGATCTCTGCAGAACTGAGCCTCAATCCCCACACCCCAAAATTTTCCTTTCCCTTTGAGCCAACAAAACACTATTTTATCAAATCAACTCTCTTGCACATATACCTAGCCTAAAATCAAAAGGTATTTCAGTCATCTCAAGCCCCACAAATCATTATTTTCTGAGATTGACCTAGAGAGAGCCCTCTCCTGACCTGGTAGGGCTAGCTACCAGGCTGAGCATGGTTTGATGTTGGCCCTAGATCCTACCTTTTTAGCCTGAGGTAAATCTAGTCTCTAACATAGTGGCGACCATACTGGGGATAAATTGTTTGTTTGTTGGTATTCTTTGTTTTATAAACTATATACAGAGCCTGAAGATTAGCCAGGTAGCCTTTGAAACGCTTTTTCTTTGCATTAGCACAAGTAGATAAAAACTACTTCAGTCAATCTCCGGTCTAGTCTTATAAACAGAATATCTAACTTGCAAATTTCCCCAGTACAATTTTTTAATCAAGTTCAGATCTGATTGCTGATGGTGGAAAATAGTCAAACACATATGAAGGCTGAAATCATCTACCTGGTGACTCCACTGTTCAAAGTCCCGAGTTTCAAATTATTGATGGTGGCTCCACTGGCTAAATGAAGGACTCAGATGTTGCTTCTATTTGTTCAAGGTATTCATGTATCGATTTTTCTAATCTTCCTGGTTTTCCTAATCAATTACCAAAGGATGCATACATTTTGAATAATGGCCCTAAATTCAATGGAGAAGATCTGACTTTGGCTCTAGAACATATAGAAAATTTTAAAACATTTGTGGACATTCTTAGAGTTAAAAAGGAAGATGTCTTCATTAGATTGTTCTTTGATTCGTTTCAAGGCAAATGTAGAAAATGGATTGAAGGTTTTCCTATCAGATCTATTAAGTCCTTTGTAGATTTTTGGCATATCTTTCTTGAAACATGGATGGAGAAAGAGGAAGAATTCAAAATAGTTGTGCCCTCTATTCAAGGTTTTAGAGAATGGGAAGATATGCGCACGGATGATGAGGTAGATGAGAACTTTGCTTCATCTCTTTCTTCTTATCTGAAATCCTGTCGATGCAGCTATGAAGTTAAGCTCAATTTTTTGCAAGAGTTTGCGATCAAAATTGAAGGAGATCTAGCTGAATTGGAGACCCAAATACAGTCCCAGGATCTGGATTGTCGAGTCCCATTCTTTGGGGACCTTTTTCAGCAGAAGGAATAGAAGGTAAGGCTGCCCGTGGATATTTGCATTGATAGTTTGCAGCTGGAAGCATGCATTGAGGAGTTGGGGCAAAAAATAGAGTCCGGTTATTTCGATCCTATTGCAACGTACATGGAAATTTTTTTCAGTTTAAATGATAGATCAAATTTTCTTTTACACAACCAGACTCGTTATGTGCATGTATGGTTGTCATCTTTTACATTTGTGTCATGGTTGAAGCACTTTCAAGCAGCATCCTTGTCACAGTTACTTGATTGGTTGATATGGCATTACAACATTACTTGATCTATCAATTTTGCCGCAAAGTGGGTTAGATTTGTACATAAATAAGCTGCCCAAGGAAGCATTTCAGTTTGTGGTATTGGTTTATGTACATGTTGTAGTATGTATATGTTTTTGGATTGGTATGAGTTGTCTTGGGTTTGCAGTTGTTTGACCATCCATGCCCAATGGAAGAGGCACTATCTGCTTTCCAGATATCTGTAGTTATTGGCACCTCCAAGGAGCTACCATCCCCATTGGAGCTGATGTTAGTTCCAATCTTCGCAGCCTGTCACCAGGAATCAACATGAGCTCTTACTATGTTTGGTTTTGTTAGATGCTTTTCACATGATGTTTAGCACAAAAGATGTCACAAGTGTGTCCATCAGAAGAAGCTCAGAAAAATCTTTCCAACGGTATATTACACTCTCGTAACCGGTTCCTGGATTAGAAGAAATGAATGAGTGATTCTTGGTTATGCATGTTTTGAGGTCAGTTGCTGCACACAATGACAAGTTTAGTAAAAAATCATTTTTTGAAATAATGATAAGGAATTTTTCAAAAGTGAAAGAGGTTTTTGTTCATCACATACCAAATAAAAAAACCTCCTTCAGTTTATGCACAAGTGCTACTATGTGGAAGATATATGGTGATATTTGGAGCCTACATTAAAACAAAACAATTTTTTCATATTTTTTATTGTTTTAGTCATTTTAGTGCGGGGCCATTTTACAACAGATGGAAAGTAATTTTTCAAAACCCAAGGAGGTTTTTGTTAATAAAGAGCCATATAACAAGAACCTCTTTCAGTTTATTAATAGGTGTCATGGATTTGGATATGTGACTAGATCTTTATAGCTCATTTTCACAGATTTAAATTTTTAATGATTTTCTGTTTTAGAGATGATTTTGTGGAACAGATTGCGAGCAACTGGAAACCAATTTCCCAAATTTGAGAGAGATTTTTCTCCAGCATGACTTTAGCTACAAAAACCTCTCTTATTTTTGTAACAGGTGCTATGGTTTAGGAGATACGAGTTCATATTCAACACCTATTTTCAGAAATTCGGCCCAAGTTTAATGTAACTAATTCTATTTTGAAGAAAATGGTTGAGCTCAATCCCTTAGTACAAGGATGAGAAAATTTATATATTTTATGAATTTCATAGTGTACGGGTTGGATTTTTGTAGAGGTTGTACTCTTGAGAAAGCCTTGAGCTTCATTGTACATTCATTTTCAGTATTTTGGCTAAGGAATTGAGACCAGGATTTGCAGCACTCTTCGAGATTCATGTGGAAATTTGTCTTGGTATAGTGCTTCTCTTTGTGATTGTGAATTTGCTTATGTGATTGCATTATCTATCTTATTTCTTCTAAACTAAACAAACAAGAGTGTAAGTAGAATTCATTGAAAGTGCAATGCTCTACTTGAAGTTTGCTTTAGTTGTTTGATGTTTTCAGTTGTTTGGGGAGGATTCATGATTGCTCTTGCCCTCTTCAACAACTCACTTGTATTTTCCTTCCACCTCACTAAAATTTAAGTGCCAAAATGATTGCCTACCTTGCCCCATCAAGATCTTTGCAGAACTGAGCCTCAATCCCCACACCCCAAAATTTTCCTTTCCCTCTGAGCCAGCAAAACACTATTTTATCAAATCAACTCTCTTTCACATATACCTAGCCTAAAATCGAAAGGTATTTCAGTCATCTCAAGCCCCATAGATCATTATCTACTGAGATTAACCCGGAGAGAGCCCTCTCCTCACCTGATAGGGCTAGCTACCAGGCTAAGCATGGTTTGATGTTGGCCCTGGATCCTACCTTTTCACCCTGAGGTAAATCTAGGCACTAATAGACTCTACACCTAAAGAATCACTAGTCTGCATTTGCAGACAACTATCTGGTCTATGTACATGAAATGAATTTATAAAGCTGAGCATGGGAATACCCGCCTCAGCTAGATCATGAAAGAATTATATTATGATGATGTATTGTATTGTATTTTATACAAGTCACCTTCCAGTTCAAAACCTCAGATCCTCATGATAAAGCATTTCACCCGACATCAAGATTTACGACTTCATGCTTTAGGGGGAAACTATTATAGACATATTTGGTCACTTGAACCCCAATCTTATATGTTGATAAAATGGGGCTCATCAACCCCTAAAAGAGTTGTTTCATACCCTAAAAGAACATGTTCATATGATTACATCATTCCCCAAAATTCCCCCCTGAAAAACCATCCAAAAATGGCCTAAACTAAACCATACTGACTGCTACATTGGCCAAGTGATATGCATACTGAGTGATACACTGCTCAGGTGCGATGTATACTATTTGGGCCTTCTATAGGGTGTGATGGGTAAGGATGGACAAATGTCTGAGACATTTTTCTAGGTGGTTTCTCATGGAATCTTCTAGAAACTTCTCCTATGACACTTACCTCTCTGAATTTTCCCAAGGATGAGTAAGAGATCTAAACTTCAGTTATCTCTCCTCTTATGGAACCAAATATAACAAGTGGAAAGACACTAATCAAAACCCAAAGATGACTCACACCCTTGCAAACATCTATAAATGGATCCCTCATCTAAGAGATCCAGAAAGCTAGAAGGTTTTGAATTGCAAGGAAGTGCTGATAGTTTGTAATTGAGGAAGGAGCATTGTATTTTTGGTGTGATCTTGCTATTTCATGAGGTGAAGAGGGCTTGATGCTGGATCAGACAACTGGGCTGTAATTCTCCCTTCTATTTAATAAATTTCTTCAAGTTTTCTTCCATATGATTGTGCAATTGTGAATGTTATCATTTGTGAATGCTATTAGATGTTCATTGTATATCTGATTTTGTAATGTGTGTGTTATAATAGATCAAGTCTCTTTGACAGTTCTTTGTTACTATGTTTCTACAGGCACTCTCCAAGCAGGATAAGTATGGGGAGGAGTTGCAAGCTTTGTCAACGGGGAGAGAGATCAAGCAAGGGATTAAGCAGAAGTTCCAGGTTGGTCTTATTTTCTTTCTCTTATCCATTACACATAGAAGAAATCATTGAATTATTTTAAATTGTTGTTTCTAGGGTAGCTGCCAAACCTAGAGGGCTAGTCGCTCAAAAAGACACTAGTTTTCCCAGAAACACTATCACTCCTCAAGCCATAGAATAGATGATTAATGCCCCCACAGTAGAGAATGCCACCCCCTTTTCCTCTGAAGCACTTGTTGAATTGTACCAAAAATTGGACTTTGCTAAGAGGGCCAAAACCCTTGAAATTTTCTTGAGAGAAAATGCCTCATTGCCAAGGAAAAATCCTCCCTATGCCTCCTCTATTTTACCTAAGAGAGCTAAGAAGTTAATCACAGTTATCTCTTACCTCCTTGGCTACTACTCAGATTAGTGGGTAGATGAGGCCATCATAGGATTTCTGTCCATTTTCTTTGTTGATTCTAAGCCCTCTGTTAGTGTCAGTCTTTGCAGCCTTCTTCCAGTGATCAAACATGCTCTTACAAAGTGATTTTAAGGTGTCAAGGTCAAATTTTGTCATTTCAAAGAGTCTTCAAGCAAAATTTGGTCACTAGGCATTAGGTCTAGGGTTTGTTTTCACTCTTTTCAAAGTTGTCCAAATGGCAGTCCATGTCATCATTCAGCTGAGTGTATCATCATTCAGAGGGTTTTCATCATCATGTCAAGTTCCATTGGGTCATTTTATAGCTTATTCATGCTTCAATTGTGCCTTGGTAAGGTCCATTTCCCTCTCCTAGGGTTTTGGAGGTAATTTCTCTTGGATGGTCAAATCATCGAAAAAATTTGTATCCTGATGTTCATACACCTTCCCCTATCATTAATGTACCTTATTAAATACTTACCATCACTGAGATTCCCCAAATTCCTCATTTTTCCACAAACCCTAGTTTCTTGCCACAACTTGGCAATTTTCTAGGCTAGGCTTGTGTTTTTCCCTTTTGGACCCCTTCCCCTCACTCGATCTCTAAGATTCCACTTTCCCCTACTTCCTAACATCCCTCCCTACTCCCAAAAATTTCCCCAAGAATTTAGAAGCCCCTTATCCCCTTCATTTCGCTTCATTTCGACAAAATCCCTTGTTTCACACATCGGGATAGGTTTCACTAAAATGATGTTTCAGAGCAATAAAATATGCATTTTTGAAAACGGAGAGAGGTTTTTGTTCAAAACATACCAAGGAAGAAAAACCTCCTTCACTTTTTACACAGGTATAATGGTTTTTGAGAAATGTCAAGAATACCGTTGCCTCAGGAGAATTGATGCACCTGCTGGAAGTAGTGTTGGGAGGTTTGGTTTCTGACAGGGTAAATGAGATTCAAATTGAAAAATTCCACTTGGGTTAGAACGTAGAATCAAATCCATTTCCAACGAGCTATCACACGCCTAATTGGGACACCAAGAAGGCCTCCAAAAGCCTCCTTCAATATTCACTATGTGGCGCGCTACGCATATAGCCCCAAGGCTGGAAAACAACAATTCATCACCCAAATTCTCATCAAACCACTTCATTTTTCTGCAAGTAAGTTGTTATGCCTGCTCAATGATTCGTGTATTTGTTATGGTGTTTCGAATGTGAAGAAAACAAGTGTTTGATATGGTGAACATCAAACCCTACCTTATACCAAATCTGCTCCTAGGGTTATGCATAAAGTTTGAAGATTGTGTTGGTGCTAAATTCTTCCATTTGTCAACCTTTTCTTTGTATTCCATCACAGCTGTCACTATCATGTGATCATATCGTTGTCCCTTCCCCATATTCATTATCCTCATATCCCTTTATACTTTTGGTTCCCATGTGAAATCCCAAACCCTATCACTTACTACTACATTCCTCCATTGATAAAAGCCTAATCTCCATAACATTCAAAGGTTGTTTCTTTGTCCTTGATTCCACTTGACTCACTGATATGTTTCCATTTCATTTCACTCTTGTCCTTAAAAACTACCCCCCATCACCATATCCCATTCCTATCTCACTTATAGGTGTTCTCAATCCCTCATTTCCCTTTGGCATGCACTTGGCGATTGGAGACAAAGACACCAAGGCCTCATTTCTCATTTTCAACAAGCTGAATATACGCATTGCAACACCGTGACTGACAACAACACATCATACAACCAAGACAGAGATTGTGCCACTGAACTCCATACACCAGGAGGACACTGAAGCGTCGTGAAACACCTGATCCACTCTGGATTTTGGTCGAGGCTTCGTTGGCTGGGCATGATACATGATGGAGGGTCTTCGCTCCGAATTTGAGCAAATTCGGAGAAATTTTTGTCATTTTGAAATATTTTGGCCTAAAAACAGATTTTTCAGCTATACGAGTAGCGCGTCGACGTGCTCGCTTTTGTTTGGGACACTTGCTGGAAGGAAACTTTATATTTTTGGGTTTGTCATGGTAAGTTATGCATGCTCAAGTATTGCCGAAGCATTTCATCAAGTTCTGGATGATCAAAAGGCCCAAAAACACTATGAAAACCGCTTTGCTGCCACCTTTTGCACCAGCAGGAAGTACTTTTGGGAGAATGAAATTTTGGAGAGGCAAATGAGCTTCAAATTGAGAAATTTTACTTGGGTTGGATAGCCAACAACCAGGGCTTTCTAGTGAGCTATCATGAGCTGAATTTGGATGTCGGGAAGTGCCCCAACAACAAGTTGAAAGTCACGCTACGTGTATGGCTCAGGGGCGCTACGCATACAGATTTTGGTCAATTTTTCATTTTCCATCTCAGAATTTTGGCCAGTTATGACCAGTTTCACCTCTTGATGTGATTTTTGACCCAGATTGATATAATTTGATGTACATGATGTAAACTTGGCACTTATTTACCATATTCTAGATGATTCATTCACAAAATAGCAAAAATTTAATGTAATGAATCAGTTTCCTTCTTTTTAGAGGCAGGTTGTTTTGGTCACCTAGATTATTGCTCCATGTTTAGAATTGGTTCAAACTGCTCCTAGAAGGAGGAGCTCGATACCTAGAGGTTAGGGAATGGGTTGGCTTGGTCTATATTATGTAAATTTTCAGTCAGTAGCAGGGGTTAGACTCTTGGGAAGATTTTGGCACACTATTGTACACATTTTTCATATTTTGGCTAAGGAAAGATCAGAGGTTTTGCAACACCTGTTGGGATTCTTGTGGCTTTCAGTTCTTGATGGTGTTATCTCTCAGTTTATTATAAGTTCATTCATGTTTAATGTATGCCATTCCCTTCTTATGCTTCTGAAACTAAATGAATGAGTAAATGAGGTTGAATCCATTGTTTACAGTGCTCTGCCTTTAAATTTGTTTAGTTTTACATGTTTTCGCCAGTTTGGAGAGGATCCATGTTCTCCCTTGCCCTCTTCAGCTCCTTGTCGTTCTGATCCATCCATACACCTGATCAAAGGCATCAAGACTACTGCCTACCTCGCCCCAACTCGAATTCTGCAAAGATCTGGCCTTATCCCCGGACCCAAAATTGTTTTTTCCCGTATCTCCAACAAAAACCAAAAAAATATAAATCAAACTTTCCTATCTCTTTACTAGCCTAAATTCAACATTCACTATATGTCATCTCAGCCCCTTTGAAAACTTTTTGCCGAGATAGACCCGGAGAGAGCCCTCTCCTGTCCTCGTAGGGCTAGCTACGAGGCTAAGCTTGGTTTGATGTGGCCTTGAGTCTCGCCTTCCCTCAGCCTAAGGCAGATTTGGGTGCTAACATAGTGGCGACCATACTGGGGAAGAAAAATGGTTTGCTTGTTTATGTCATTTGTTTCATAAGCTATAGACAGAGCCTGAAGTTATGCCAGGTAGCCTTCGAAACGCTTTTGCTTTACATTAGCGGAAGTAGATAAACTCTGCTTCAGTCAATCTCCGGTCTAGCTTGTAAACGTGACATCTAACTTATTAATTTCCCCAATACTTGTATCAAGTTCAAATCTGATGGTTGATGGTGAACAACGATCAAACATAGGAAGGCTGAAATCATTCACCTGGTGACTTCATTCACTGAACAAATCCAGAAATCGATGCTTCATGGTGACTTCACTGCAGGGAGATCAGTAGCTGTGAGATTTTCAAGATGGACCGAATCACAAGAAGATATGTTCCCATGAGCCGAGACCACATTCCAAGTTTTCCAAATAAGATGCCCAAGGTAGATTGGTCAAGGAATCTGCCTACATTTAACGATGATGGTAAGAAGGATGTTGCTTTACATCTAGTTAGATTTCATATGCATATTCACAAGTTGAAGGTGGATTTTCCTGAAGATTGCTTGATGAAGATATTCCTGGCCACTTTGGAAGGTGAAGCCCAATCTTGGTATGAAAATTTGCCGTTGGCCTGTATTTACTGTTTAAAGGATTTTCATGCCTTGTTCATTGAAAGATATCAAGTATCTTACCCATCATTAAAATTAGTTCATGACTGTTGCAAATATGCTTCTACTTTTATTGAAAGCCTTGAGAAATATTATGAATATGATAATTTCATGGATGATGAGATCATGGAAGCCCTGTATGAAAATCCATTTTAGCAGCATAGAGACGATCATGAAAATTTGCAGCAGGACCAAGATCTTAGTACGGTGGAAAATGAAACAATTTCGCATCTTGACAGTCAACAGGAATTGCATGAAATGGATCAACAGTATGAGGAAAATATGTATACTACTTCACTTGAAATCAATGAAGACAATCACTATTTGAACAAAAGAAAACAAAAGGTATTATCTCCTCTATCTGAAGATGAGATAGATCTACTTTTGAGAGCTCTTGTTCTAGCTCAAGTTAACGCAGATTTGCAGTGTGCACATGGTCAAGAAGGTGATGGTGGACCTTCTTCCTCTTCTGAAAAGGATGACAGTCCTGTAAGCAGCTTTATAGATCAGCAAGTTGAAATTTGCTATATGGCTGAAATTGATGAAAGAGAAGAGCTTGTTTCAGATCTGCCCACAGAAGAAGACAGCATGCAGATTGCAGAATGTGATAATGTTAGGACAGCTACTTCAGTTCTAGATTCAGATTGTGATGACCAAGCATACCTTCTGCTGAATCTTGAAAATGAGAGTTTTTTTGTTGAGATCATAGACAAAGTTTTTGATCCAAATGTTCTCATGCCATCAGAACAGAGCCTGCATGAGGAGGTAATTCAGTCAGTTCATGAAAAGCAAGATGAGATCTTCATCAAGTAATTGAAACAGTTCCTTTGGATGAATTTATGGTAGATGATAGAAATGTCATTTTTGCACTTCAAGAATCAGCCGAAGTTTCTTTCCTTATGATTGAAGAATGTAATAAGGAACTTGATAATTTGGTTGTGATATCATATGAAGATGACCTACTATATTGTCAGACTATAGAAGATCAGAGCATATAGGATTACCTTTCAGATTCTTCATATGTTTCATGTGTTGAAATGTTTTTACAAGAGGAGATCTACTCATCTACCTGTTCAAAGTTTTTTTGAAGCCCAGGAGCATACTTTTACTGAAGTACATGATAAAGACAGATCAGAATCAGAAGAGAAAGACACCTTGTTTCTTCAACAGGAGGTAAATCTTCATGTTCTTCAGGATCCAATGGCAGATTTGTTACAGTCAGCAGTGAAAGTGATTATTGCAGTGTTCAGTGATGAAGGAGATCATGGCCAGCTATGTTTTTGGATGCCCAGTTATCAGTTTTATTGTTGACCAGCAGATCTGATCAGGGAAATCAGTCAAGAAGCCACCTGCTTGATTGGTTACGGAAAGCCAATTATACATAATTGTACATATTTCATTAGTATGCAGGTGGCTGTCATCATGATTCCAAATCTTGATGGATTGCTGCCGTTTTTCCAAAAGCTTTGTAAAGTCTTGTTTTAAGTTAGTCATGAGTCATTTGTGTTTGGTCTGTTGAGTCAGTTCTTTCAAGTTATTTCAGTTTTCCATTGAGTCGGTTTGAGTCAAGTTTCAGTTAGTTTTCAGTCAAGTTTTCATTCAATAAATGTGTCAAAGGTTTTGTGTTATCCGTTCAAAATAATGATTCCATCGCCCAATGGATGAAGGCACTAGTCTGCTCTCCCAAAAATCTGTCGTTCTTGGCACCTCCAAGGAGCTACCATCCCCATTGGAGCCAATGTTAGTTTCAGTCTTTGCAGCCTTATTCCAGTGATCAAACATGCTCTTAAAAAGTGATTTTAAGGTGTCAAGGTCAAATTTTGTCATTTCAAAGATTCTTCAAGCAAAATTTGGTCACTAGGCATTAGATCTAGGTTTTGTTTTCACTCTTTTCAAAGTTGTCCAAATGGCAGTCCATGTCATCATTCAGCTGAGTGTATCATCATTCATAGGGTTTTCACCATCATGTCAAGTTCCATTGGGTCATTTTATAGCTTATTCATGCTTCAGTTGTGCCTTGGTAAGGTCCATTTCCCTCTCCTAGGGTTTTGGAGGTAATTTCTCTTGGATGGTAAAATCATCGAACAAATTTGTATCCTGATGTTCATACACCTTCCCCTATCATTAATGTACCTTATTAAACACTTCACATCACTGAGATTCCCCAAATTCCTCATTTTTCCACAAACCCTAGTTTCTTGCCACAACTTGGCAATTTTCTAGGCTAGGCCTGTGTTTTGCCCTTTTGGACCCCTTCCTCTCACTTGATCTCTAATATTCCACTTTCCCCTACTTCCTAACATCCCTCCCTACTCCTAAAAATTTCCCCAAGAATTTAGAAGCCCCTTATCCCCTTCATTTCGCTTCATTTCGACAAAATCCCTTGTTTCACACATCGGGATAAGTTTCACTCAAATGATGTTTCAGAGAAATAAAAGATGAATTTTGGAAAACGAAGAGAGGTTTTTGTTCAAAACATGCCAAGAAAGAAAAAATTCCTTCACGTTTTACACAGGTATAATGGTTTTTGAGAAATGTCAAGAATACCGTTGCCTCAGGAGAAATGATGCACCTGCTAGAAGTAGTGTTGGGAGGCTTGATTTCTGACAGGGTAAATGAACTCCAAATTGAAAATTATATTTGGGTTGGAAATTAAACTCAAATACCTTTCCAACGAGCTATCACACGCCTAATTTGGACACTGGAAAGGCCTCCAAAAGTCTCCTGCAAAATGCACTATGTAGCGCGCTACGCATATAGCCCCAAGGCTGGAAAACAACAGTTCATCACCCAAATTCTCATCAAACCACTTCATTTGTCTGCAAGTAAGTTATTTATGCCTGATAAGTGATTCGTGGATTTGTTATGGTGTTTCGAATGTGAAGAAAACAAGTGTTTGATATGGTGAACATCAAACCCTACCTTATACCAAATCTGCTCCTAGGGTTATGCATAAAGTTTGAAGATTGTGTTGGTGCTAAATTCTTGCCATTTGTCAACCTTTTCTTTGTATTCCATCACTACTGTCACTATCATGTGATCATATCGTTGTCCCTTCCCCATATTCATTATCCTCATATCCCTTTATACTTTTGGTTCCCATGTGAAATCCCAAACCCTATTACTTACTACTACATTCCTCCATTGATAAAAGCCTAATCTCCATAACATTCAAAGGTTGTTTCTTTGTCCTTGATTCCACTTGAATCACTGATATGTTGCCATTTCATTTCACTCCTGTCCTTAAAAACTACCCCCCATCACCATATCCCATTCCTATCTCACTTATAGGTGTTCTCAATCCCTCATTTCCCTTTGGCACGCATTTGGCGATTGGAGACAAAGACACCAAGGCCTCATTTCTCATTTTCAACAAGCTGAACATACACATTGCAACACCATGACTGACAACAACACATCATACAACCAAGACAAAGATTGTACCACTGTACTGCATACACCAGGAGGACACTGAAGCGCCGTGAAACACCTGATCCACTCTGGATTTTGGCTGAGGCTTCGTTGGCTGGGCATGATACATGATGGAGGGTCTTCACTCCGAATTTGAGCAAATTCGGAGAAATTTTTGTCATTTTGAAATATTTTGGCCTAAAAATAGATTTTTCAGCTATACGAGTAGCGCGTCGACGTGCTCACTTTTGATTGGGACACTTGCTGGAGGGAAACTGTATATTTTTTGTTTTTTCATGGTAAGTTATGCATGCTCAAGTATTGATGAAGCATTTCATCAAGTTATGGATGATCAAAAGGCCCAAAAACACCATGAAAACCACCTTACTGCCACCTTTTGCACCAGCAGGAAGTACTTCTGGGAGAATGAAGTTTTGGAGGGGAAAATGAGCTTCAAATTGAGAAACTCTACTTGGGTTGGATAGCCAACATCTAAGGCTTTCCAACGAGTTATCATGAGCTCAATTTGGATGCTGGGAAGTGCCCCAAAAATAGGTTGAAAGTAGTGCTACGTGTATGGCTCAGGGGCGCTATGCATACAAATTTTGGTCAATTTTTCACTTTCCAGCTCAGAATTTCGGCCAGTTATGACCATTTTCACCTCTTGATGTGATTTTTGACCCAGCTTGATATAATTTGATGTACATGATGTAAAATTGGCACTTATTTACCATATTCTAGATGATTCATTCACAAAATAGCAAAAATTTAATGTAATGAATCAGTTTCCTTCTTTTTAGAGGCAGGTTGTTTTGGTCACCTAGATTCTTGCTCCATGTTTAGAATTGGTTCAAACTGCTCCTAGAAGGAGGAGTTCGATACCTAGAGGTCAGGGAATGGGTTGGCTTCCTCTATATTATTTAAATTTTCAGTCAGTAGCAGGGGTTGGACTCTTGGGAAGATTTTGGCACACTATTGTACATATTTTTCATATTTTGGCTAAGGAAAGATCAGAGGTTTTGCAGCACCTGTTGGAATTCTTGTGGCTTTCAGTTCTTGATGGTGTTATCTATCAGTTTATTGTAAGTTCATTCATGTTTAATGTATGCCATTCCATTCTTATGCTTCTGAAACTAAATGAATGAGTAAATGAGGTTGAATCCATTGTTTATAGTGCTCTACCTTTAAATTTGTTTAGTTTTACATGTTTTCGCCAGTTTGGAGAGGATCCATGTTCTCCCTTGCCCTCTTCAGCTCCTTGTCATTCTGATCCATCCATACACCTGATCAAAGGCATCAAGACTACTGCCTACCTCGCCCCAACTCGAATTCTGCAAAGATTTGGCCTTATCCCCGGACCCAAAATTGTTTTTTCCCGTTTCTCCAACAAAAACCCAAAAAAATCTAAATCAAACTTTCCTATCTCTTTACTAGCCTAAAATCAGCATTCACTATACGTCATCTCAGCCCCTTTGAAAACCTTTTGCCGAGATAGACTCGGAGAGAGCCCTCTCCTGTCCTCGTAGGGCTAGCTACGAGGCTAAGCTTGGTTTGATGTGGCCTTGAGTCTCGCCTTCCCTCAGCCTAAGGCAGATTTGAGCGCTAACACCCTCCATCATATATAACTTTATCCAATTTCTTGTAGATTCAATTCATGATCATTTTAGCAAATTCCATACCGAGGAGGTGTTCACGTATGCCTTTGTGTTAGTTTATATGTTCTTATATTTCAGGGATACAACATCAAGCTTTCTTTGCAAAAGCTAGATGTAGAAGGTAACCAACAGTGAGTCATCTTTTAGACTACTTTGGTGATTAAGGAAGAAAAGGAATACACATACAAAAAATTCATAGATATGTTTGTGAATCCAACAATCAGTCTCTTACGTAGCAAAATAGAATCGAGAATTAGTGAGGAAATTAGAAAGGTGTTGCAGCTATCAAACCAAGTTTAGATAGGGGATTGGTACCTCTATCAAAACTATACAGAGTTGAGAATATTTGGGTGTGAGATTGCACCTTACAAGTTGCCTAAATTCCTCCCAATGAGTATATTTTCTCTAGAGTAAATAAGGCAGATGCTCAATATGGATGAGATCCACTTTGTAGCTGCCAAGAAGAAGTCCCAGTTCAAAATTAAAACATAGATTGTGATTTTCATTTTCACCAGTAGGGCAGCAAGGGAAGAAGCAGATAAGCTACTAAAAGAAATGCAATTCAGCCTTAGCTTTACCTAGTCATATGATCTGTTATGGATCATATCTAAATTAAGAGTAGAAACCAAATCTATTGCTTATTTTCACATAGCCAGACCAGAGATAGAGAAGTATAAAAACTAGCTAGAATGGGTTGAGAATACCCTACAAGAGCTAGAGGAGCAACTGGTATCATCCTCTACAGTACATATTCCTACCATGCAAGAGAAAACAGCTAAGAGAAGCAGAGAAGAAGAGTCCCCTTCAGGGACTGAAATTTTTAGCGAAGGATTCAAAATTATGTATACGAAGAAGTCCAAGCTTAGTTCCAGACTAAGCCTCAACAAAGATTCATAGCAGGAGAACATTATCACCACAAATGAGCCACTTGTTTCCGCACTAGTGGGTGATCAGACCACACTGTCTCCCACTACCTCCACAACTTCACATGGTCAGCAACAAATGCAAACCAACACATCTACTACAGGGGAGACAGAAAATTATAATGGACATTTTTAAGGACATAAAAGTAAGGAATGAGGCATTCAAGATTAACACCAACAATCAGCTACGGAAGCAGACTTCTGATTCTCAAAGCAGGCTACTGTCAGCCTTTGATTCAGAGAAAGGTAAAATGCAAATGGCATTCCTCTAGGCACAGGTTCCCCAGCCCAAGGCAGCATCAAACTACAAGAAGACAACATTTGAGTTTGATGTAAAATACATACATCCCATTGACCAAATGGAGATGAACAAGAAGACCGGGGAAATGATATTTTCCACTGTCACTACAACTGTTATGAGTTTGTCTAAACTACAGGTTACATTAGTCAATGTTTAATCATAATTGAAGATGGAAAATGTCTCTACACTTGCCAAAGATACCAGGATCAAAACTATGGAGGACTTGGTGATCAAAGTGGGTTATGACCCTGCAAATATCAATGCTGCAGAAGAGCTTGTAAAGAAAAAGAGTTTAGACATAGCAGGATTAAGGAAGCAGTTGAAATTTCTAGCTACAGAAGATCCTATGGCCAAGGATATTGGAGAAACAAAGACACAAAAGGCAAACATGATGAAGCTCATCGTTGAGAAGAGTGCACAGTTGAATCAAATGGAGACGAATATGGAAAACATGATTAAAGAAAATGAGCAAGCTGCCAAAATGATTGTTGTCCCTTTGGAAGCACTTCCTATCACAACCATTCCTACAGTCGCATCTTCTACAACAAGCATAGGGGATGTTGTAGATAAGTTGGAAAATTAAGTACAGAACATGCCTCTCTAGACCAAAGAGATCAAAATATTGTAGGCTCAAGTCAATCTTCTACAAGATCATCAAACAAAGACTGAGACTTTTCATGCAGCAGAGCTACATAGAGCTCAAAATCAGATAGAGGCATGGAAGAAGTCAGCAACTGAGTCCTCTATTGGCTACACACTGGTTCATGTTAAATAAATCATATGGAACAATATCATTGAATAAATAGATGAAAATTTTCGATGTATCGAAATTATATTCGAGCAGAAGGAATTGATAGAGAAAGCCAAGAAAACTATTTCCACTATCAATGCTGAATTGGGAGAAATTCCTGCTACAACCAACATCATCATAAAGTTCCTTAATTCCAAAAATAGATATGAGTTGGATGATCTAGGAATAGATGATAGAACAGAAACAATCCTAGAGGTAAAGAAATTTCTAACAAAGAAGAACTTGGTTGTACAACTAGCAGAGAAATGTCACACTCTAGAGGTAGCACTTAACATGTTTTTCACTAGAATAGATGCATTGAACGAGAAAGGTCTACCTTCTCTATTTGTGATCAATGACAAATTGATGACCAGGGAAGATTACAAGAAGAAGCTTCAAGACATTGTAAAGGATATAGTTAAGTCTTCCAACATCAAACGTTCCATGATAGGGATATATTTTTACGAAGCTATCAGCAACATAAGTTTTATCTAACACGAGATAAACCACATTTTTGTTGTAAAACCCACTTTTGCTCAGTCTACTGAGGTAGATGAGATCTACCGCAAGGTAACAAAGATTTCTATTCCAGATGAAGAGCGGTGGGATAAGTTGTGTGAATTCCAGGATTAAAAAGACAGATCAGCTTCACCAGCGCAACACCCGAATAGTGGCCACTCAGCGACTGTTCTCCTCCAAAGCAGGGCCAGATTTCTAGATCACTTCACCAGATTCATTCCTTTTGATCACATTATTTATTTTCTGTTAGTTCAAAGTTAATAATAGAATGTCGTGTCACTCAGCCATTAATTGTAATATTTTTATAAATTTTGTTTAAATACTTCATTCTGTCGAAGTACTAAGGGTTAGACCCTTGAACAAGTTATCAAGCAGAATTGTACTAAGCTGGAACATTTTTGAGATAATAAAGGATTCTGGATTTGTTTCATATCGTCTGTCTTTCAGTGACTTATATTTCATCTTGTTTATTCATTATGTCTTCTTCATATAAATTAAGTCTTTTGCAGTTATCTGATTGAAAATTTAATTGAATTTCAGTTTCATTTTGAATCCTCTATGAAGTTGTAATTTAAATAAGAGATAAATTTACAGAACTGTTTGTTATCATAAATTTATCTTTGAACATAAATTGCATTATATCTCCATGATAGTCTGATTATATTTTTTTGATTAAGAAAACATTATTTTCTTAATTTCTGCTTATAAATGGTTAAATACTCAGTTTGAATATTAAATTAATTATACCTCTTCATATTCTACTTCTCCATCCCACCAAAATCAAAATAACCATATTCATTTAAAGAACAACCTTTTATTTTATTAAGAATATATCTAAGTTTAAAGCACCTATTTGTAAATAGTTCACTGGTCATCCAATCATTTAAAACAATAAAACATTATAGATGCTTTGGCATAACTATTTGACCTTAGGTTATCTCAAAGGACAACAACCGCCACATCTCTTCTAAGAGATAAGCTACCATTGCCCGAGCTAGTCTCATTTCCATTCTATTTGTAAGCATATTTCATTATTTGATATTAATGAAAGATAGTGTTATTTCTGCTACATCTCTGTATTTATAGTTATATCTGTAATTTGTTGCGTTCTTGTTTAAATTTGTATCAACAAAATTTTTGAGACTACCCTTAGAATTATGGAATGTCGGTGCATTCTCTAAGATTGCAAACAAAATAGGGAAATTTTACTACGGGGATGAGAATTCGTTTTGGATAGTTAGATAAGAGGATGGTGTGAGTGTTGGTGGAGTTGGAATTGGGTAGGGGGTTGATTATAGAGTTAGAAATTAAATGGAGCATTTACTCTGTCAAGTTGTCTATTGATTATTGGGGGTTCCATATAGGTTCCTACATTGTCATGCAATTGAGAAACTCATTACAAGTTGTCCAGGAAAAGTGAAACAATAGCAAGGTTTCAGTAAACAAGGAACTCTTAGTGAACATCATGAATGCCCACATGGACACTCTACTCAGGGCACGACTCAAATTGAGGACTTGGTTCATGGATCAACACTTACTAGGGACCTGGTTTGTGGCTCGACTACAACTGGATATGATTTTCTAGGTATCCTGGTACCCTCTGTGGAAAATTCATATGATAGTTTCTATGATAGTTCTATCCCTTATTTGGATAATTCTCATATTAATTTCAATAACTTGTCGAAGCATTGATGCAAGAAGCCCTCTTTTTATTGCCCTCTACTACTCCACCTTTGTCTATGACCGAACCTCATCCTATTCCTCTTTTTTCTTTTGGGAAATTTTATTCTCTGGTTTTTGTTGGTCCTTCTACTCGTCTTGAGCCTATCTCATCATCTTCAGGTCCTGTTGAAGGCCTAACTGCTTCATTCATTCCACCTAGGAATGAATTTCCATCATAATCATTCTCATCTCATAGGGAGATGGAAACTCTGATTGGATCTTCTGAGACCATTGAGCCATTGACCATTAAGAGGTATTTTTTTCCAGGAACCTAAGGTCCCCTTTGGTTGGCCCTCTCGTAACAATGTCACTCACTGCAAAAGGAGGGCCCCTAGATTCAAAAAGGTGATAGAATGTAACCAAATAGATTCATCCCCATCCCCAACACAAGAATCTAGATATGAACTATTTAGCATTGATACTGCATACGCTATAGGGTATATTTATATTTCTGATTTACATGGTACCCGAGTCCTTATAGGGGATGCACCCGACACTGTTGTGCCCCCATGACTATTATCTCCATCAATGTGAGGGGTTTGGGAGCAACCCATAATATATTCTGTATTAGGGGTTTTGTTCGGACATATAACACCTCCATGATATGATTTCAATAAACCATGACTGAGCGCAAAAAAGCATGGGAAGCTATGCTCTCTTTCTGTCCCCAATGGCTCATTTCTGCTTTCGATGCTATTGGGATATCTGGGGAATTGGGGGTGATGTGGAACCCCAAAATCTTGAACTGAAGGCATACAGTTCATGTGCAGGTATTAGTTTGTTCGGCTACAAGGCAGGGTCTTGACATAGGATCCATATTATAAACGTTTATGCACCTTATTCTAGATGTAATTTTTTTGGGATCATGTGTTAAGATCCAAACTTTTGGGACTGAGTTCTCTTATATTAGCTGGTGATTTGAATTTTTCATTGGGGTTGACAGAGATATGGGGGTCTGAGGGCACAAGAATATTTATTGACATCATATTCTAAATATATTATGGAGGTTCATGCATTGGTTGACATTGAACCAGATCCCTTAGACCAACCTGGAGGAATGGGCGCATTAGAGGGGAGGGAATTTCAAAGAGAATGGACAATTTTTTTATGAGACAAACTTTATACAATAATCTGATAGACATTAAAACATTGATCATTCTAGCCTTCATCTCAGATCATACGTCGATTATGTTATCCTATGGCGGGGAGGATTTTTGGATATCTTACCCTTTCAAATTTAATCTTAGATGGCTACAGATGAAAAATTCCTCGGCAATGGTAAATATTGTTTGGAAAAGTCCCTTGATTCCTTTTCCTATGGACTATTTGACTTCTATCTGCAAAAAACTATCTGCATTTAAGAAGGAGGTTCATATATGGATTTTAGAAAAAAGTAGATAGGAAATAAGAACTGTATATTTTCCTATAGATTCAACAACTTATGTGATATGCTAAAACACAAGACAAGAATCTACTCTACTCTTTAGCGGAAACCAAAATTGATCGATGAAAACATTAAGCAGGAAAGGAAGAATTTCAATCGCACATAACACAATATTTCTCTAGGGAAAGCAACTACTAGAAACCCCAACTATCTATATTGCATTAACCAAAAGATCTGAGAAGAAAATAAAATGCTTGTTCATCCTGAATAATTCATGCGCTAGTACAATCTAACTCTTTGCTTCCTAGGATGACTCTAGCCAACACTTAGCCAATTTACTAGCCTTCGAAGCCCCTAATTCCTTATGCACACAAGCTCCATGCACAAACTTGTTCTTCCTATTGCTTGGTCTCACCAACTCGTGCTCACCAAAACAATTATAAAACTTGTGCCTTCATTCCTCCTTTTAAAGGCATCTTCTCTAATTAATGAATGATTTATTTTAGCCCTTCTTTTGATTGCATGCACCTTTTTTACAACTTGAAAAATTATACAACTAATAGTACATTGTCCCTAAACTCTAATCTCAATTGGGTCTTCCTATGAATTGACATGCATGCGTTATTTTGAGTGATTTATCAGTTATCTAATTGATCACTTCATGTGAATTAACTCCAATTTATTTCACTTGACCACTCACTAGTTCTTCCAATAGTTAGAACTATTTTAACTGAATTTAACTCAGTTAAATTGAATTAAATAATTACAACTCAATAATAACTCAACCTGGGCCCCTAAAATTTAGGGATCACTCTACATGACTCAACTAAGTCAGCTTAACTTAGTTAACTGCTACAAGATGCTATGAGAATAGAATTAGAATTTAATTCAAGGAAAAAATAAATTAGAATTTCTAGATGCTATTTTTAACATTTCTTGTTACTATTTCCAACACTCCCTCTCAACAAGAAAGGAATTCAACTCTATCCTGTTTCGATACCTTTGGGATGTTCTGCCTGCAACACTTCTCTCTAGTGTTGTTGCTACTGTAACTTTTGAAACTGAAAAAAGCATCCAAAATAAATCAATATGATACATCTTTCATTAGAGTCTCTGAATGCTACCAGCTACTGCACTGTCTACTAAAAACTTTGCGCTTCTACTGGCTCTACACTACTGCCAACTCTTCTCTGCGCTCCTTGGTATTTGACTACTACTAGTCTCTGCCTCTTTCACTCTAACATATGACTTCATCAACCACCACTGGTCCATCCTGCTACTGTGTATTATGGGCTCCCATAGAAAGGCAATGATTTGTGAGACAAAACGTCTCGACAGACCCTACCCAATTTCTAAAACTCCTGGACTAAGGTTTCATATTTCCCCACCTCACACCTGAAGGTATGGTTGCGTGTGCTCCTTCATCCCACTTGGCACGAAATTTCCACTACTGGAGGTCTCTTCTTGAGTGTATGTCTCCACTTGGTCTCCTCTTTGCTTCTCCAACTGTGGCTGCTCCACAACTTGCTGAGGCTGCTTCTAAGCCTACTTCTGAGGCTACATCTGAGGTTGCATGTTGAGAGGTAATTTATGCACCCTCTCAACTACCAAGTCTCTAACAATTTCCTTGCTCCTCAAAGTTTTGTATGCATCTTTTACCTCAAGTGCATATATTTTTTTGAATCGTACACCGATTTTTTTCATCTATCCCGCGCTCACAAAATTTTCTGAAAAAAGATCTGATTTTAAATCGGTGAGATATCCCTCATTCAAACTCTAATTCAACCATTTTTTTTCTTGAATTTGGGTATGTTTTTGCAAGGTATCCAGATCTTTTATTTTTTTGAATTTTTTGCATAGAAATTTTCAGATATGCTTTGCAAACTCGTCGTAATAATATTTCCTGATCCTTAGTCTATCCAGTAGTATCCTTCTAGCTCCAATAAGAAGTCTGCACATAGGGCCTTGTGGATCTGCCCTAAACTAGAACTCCATCAATCTACAAAGACAATTTTGAATTCTTCTCTTCTTTATTGTCTTTAGTTCGGATACCATGTATATTTTCTTGTAGATTCAATTTATGTGATACGATAAAACACAAGACGAGAATCTACTCTACTCTTCAGCGAAAACCAAAATTGATCGATGAAAACAATAAGCAGAAAAGGAAGAATTTCAATCACACATAACACAATATTTCTTTGGGGAAACTGCTGAAAACCCCGACTATCTGTATTGCATTAACTAGAAGATATGAGAAGAAAATACAATGCTTTTTCATCCTAAACAATTCCTACACTAGTACAATCTAGCTCTCCGCTTCCTAGGCTCACTCTGGACAACAATGAGCCAATTTACTAGCCTTCCAAGCCCCTACTTCCTTACGCACACCTATTACTTGGTCTCACCGACTTGTGCTCACTGAAACAATGATCAAACTTGTGCCTTCATTCCTCCTTTTAAATGAAATTTATCTTATTAAGGAATGATTTATTTAGGCCTTCTTCTGATTGCATGCACCATCTGTACAACTTGGAAAATTATACAACTGGTAGTACAAAGTCCCTAAACTCTAATCTCAACTAGGTCTTCCTCTGAACTAACATGCCTGAGTTATTTTGAGTGATTTATTAGTTATATTATTGATCACTACATGTGAATTAAATCCAATTTAATTCACTTGACCACTCACCAGTTCCTCCAATAGTTAGAACTAGTTTAAATGAATTTAACTCAGTAAAGCTAAATTAAATAATTACTACTCAATAATAACTCAATCTAGTCCCCTAAAATTTAGGGATCACTCCAGATGACTCTAAATAGACTTCTAACTCGAATTTACTAAGCCAACTAAGTCAACTTAACTTAGTGAACTTCTACAAGTTGTTATGAGAATAGAATTACAATTTAATTCCTAATATAATTCAAGGACAAATTAAATTAGAATTTCTAGATGTTATTTTTAACATTTCTTGTTTCTATTTCCAACAAGAACTCTATAGGAGATTGAACACTCTATGCCACTTTTTAATGACCCTTTAGATCCTCTTTATTTCTTTGTTACTTATAGGGACAATATTATTGAGCTAGAAGGAAAAAGGAATTTGATTCTGCTGGGTTAGGAAGCAGACATTCAGATGAAAAGTCAGGAAATATGGGTACAATCAGGTGACAAAAACAAGAAATACTTCCATCAACAATTCAATATCAGAAAACATATCAACTTTATTAGGAAGATCCAAGACTCGGATGGAAATGTCTATTCCTCTCAATCTTCTCTGGAATGACCTTCCATCTCTCATTTCAAGAGCCAATATATGGATTGGGAACATGCCTTCCACTCACAAACAAAATTTATTTCACACATCTCGAATATGTTTTCGACGGAGGATAACATAATTTTGGTTCGTCCTATCACTAGAGAAGATTTAATTGAGACGTTGAGAGATTGCGTGAAGGATAAGAGATCGGGTCCTGTTGTGGCCAGCAACACCCTCCCCCTTGTTCATTTAGGTATTGTCCAAAATACTAAATGAAAGGGGACCCTTAGTTAAATTTTAGGAAAAAAGTAAGAGTTTCCTTTCTTCAAAATAAGGTTACCATCGTAAGCTTAGAAAGGTCCTTTGAACATTTTTTTAACCTAAGTCTATGATAAGGGAAATATCTTTAAAGCCGTGCTGCAAAAAAGATAGGAGATGCCTCCATTTCTCTATAATATCGGTATGCGCAAGACTCTCGTGTTAAACATAATATCGCATCGCAATATAAGTAATTCTCATAAAGAAAAACTTCAAGATTTATCGATCTGCGATAACACCGATCGCAAGATCGCATATCGCAGAAATAAGCTGACAAGATTCAACCACCATTAAACTTCTGCGACCTGCGATGTTGCGGTCACTGCGATATTATGTTCGCGCGATCTGCGATGGTGCGATTTGCGATGGCGCGATCTGCGATGTTACGTAAGCAAATCATCACTTCATCACGAATCCTTCGGGCACGCCATTCAAAGAAAAGCCACTTACCATAATCTGACTCAAGATCATGCGTTTTTAATGATAGTAAATGAATTAGTTGTCAACTATTAATTGAAATGAGGACGCGTGCTTTTGTAAAAGATTACTTCACGTAAGGTGGCATTTTTGATATATCTGTTGCATTTAAAACTCTCCCATCACCTTTATTGATCAGTCATTTCCATTTCACTCATAATCTGCAGGAACGAAGAGCTAAGACGATTCAAAGCCAAACGCAGGAAGAAATGGGAAAGAAAAATAAAGCTCAAGGCTCTGAGGCGAAGGAAAAGACGAAGGAGATGGCGCCCTTGTATACAGACACAGCCTGTAACAGAGACGCAGGGATATCGACATGGGAAAGCATGTACAGGCTTCTTGAAGAAGAAAATCTGAGAATAATGAAGGTTGATGCTGTCGCGGGCTCACAACGCTCTTCCGAGGCGTCCTTAGAGGAGCTAACATGTTCATTTCTTCACCGGATAGCAGCAAGGCCCAAAATTCTACCATATACGGATATGATCAAGTGGATACTTGACAATGCAGAGACGAACAACAGACAATTCAAGGTTCAAGGACATGGGCTCATCGGATCATTCGCGGTGCAAGATTTAAAGCTTATGTATCATCTTCTTGAACCTCAAGCGACTTACAATGCACAATTCATTAAGAAATTTGCGGCAGAAAACCCAAGCCTAACAGAGACCACCAAAGATTGGTCCAGAAAAGAGGAGCCGCTCAAAAAAGATAAAAACGGTATGTACAGCACTGGTTCCCTCACCTCTCCGTATTGTTTTGCTGCGGCCATGCTTTGTAGATTGTTTGGGATGCCGGATATCAATAAGTTTTCGTCGGAATGGCTACCACTGATAGATGCTGCCACAAATGCCGATATTATGGATTGGGCTAAGATCTTTTTTGATAATCTATACACGGCTATTATCAATTACCGGTCTAAAAGATCCTTGTCTCAAAGGATCTATCCTCCTTTTTATCTGTCTTCTTATGTTATGGATTCTATTTGTTATGTGTCTAATTTCCCACTATGGGGTGGAAATGGACTACTCAGGACCCATTACCTATCCATGTTTATCATAAGGTGTTATGGGATTCTCAGTTCGTCCCACACTTCTACCAGATTTTTCACGGCCTTATCTTACCCTTGTATAGAATGATGTATGATGAAGACCCCCCGAGGTGCTCACCTCAGGCACAGATAAACATCATCCCCATCGCAAGATGGTTCGGGGAAGAATGGTTCACCTATATTAGAGTGTTTGGAAGCACTATACCTCCTCATGTCTTGCCTCTGTATATCCCCGATAAACTTTTGGCTCGGGAAATTGCTTATCAAACCTGTTCAGAAGGCGGTCTAACCAAAGACCTAAAAGACAAAAGGAAGGCCATATGGCCTCAGTTTCCTGTAGCTTGTGGGGCCTTTTCATTGTTCGATGTAGGACATGCTTTCACCGAAGTGGAGAATGTGACGTGTCTACAATTATTTAAATTCCCAGCAAGGCCATTTGACCCAAATGATGTTGCCCGAGATTTCACTACAAACGTCAAAATAAAAGTATTCGTTGGAAAGAAAGATTTGTTTGATGATTTGTTTCAGAGTAGAAGCTCACTCTAGGAAATTTTGCGGGAAGCTCGGTCGAAGTTGTCTCTAGATGACCTCCAAAGATTCATGTTATACAGGGAAAGAAGGCTAGCCAGTGTTCCTCTAGAGAAGCTGTGACTGCCTGCCAGAGAACCAACTCCAAGCGTTAGCCTCAGCGGAAACTCTAGCACTTCCAGATCTAAATCTAACACCGCTCAAGGAGTGCCTGAACATTCTAAAGGGTCTGGAAGCGACCAAGGAAAAAACGAAGAAACAGCTAAAGATACAGCTCAGTCAAGTGCAATGTCGCAACAGCAAGTTATCGCCTCCCCGCCAAGAGATGTCCCCCCTCCTGTCATTGAAGCGCCACTCGTCACAACAGAACTAGACAAAGAATGGGAAACCTTCAACGAATTGATCAATCTTGAAGGACAAGCCCCAAGAACACTTGTGAACAATACACAGGTAGTGCAAGAAGTGGTTTCGACCATAGTCAGCAGTGTCACAGAAACGGAGCATCCTATCGCTCCACCTTCTGAACTTTTACTTAATGTAGAAGAAATTCCCCCACTGGACGTATTCTATAGTCCCCAACATAAAGCAGTTGTAAGGAGACAGAGGAAGAAGAGAAAACTAGAAAATACACTGTCACAAGATGCTGAACATTTGGACGTCTTATGGAAAGACCCCAATAATAACCCAACTGAAAATCTCACTAAGTTGTCTCAGATCGCAGGAGCATATGCTTCTGCAACTATTGACAAGGCATCGGAAGTTCAGCAACTGTTGAAAGAACAAGAAGATCAAATACAGCTACTACAACGACAGTTGCAACAAGCCAATGCTAATATTGAAGCTTCCAAACAGCTCGAGAAGTTGCAGGAAGACTTTCAGCAGATGTAGATAGGCTATCAAAGAAGTCTAGACGAAAAAGGAAAGCAATTGCAAATTCTACAGGAAATGCATAAAGATGAGCCTAAGCTTGCGGAATTTATTTCAGAATCTATTGGCTTAAATGAGCAACTACTGCAGCAACAGGAAGAGTTGGGACGTAAAATATCACAGTGGAGTCACTATTGCGAGCTGAGCGATAAAATCACCAATCAAGTGGTAGACTTGCAGAGTGACTATGATCAGAGTGACAGACGAGTGACGGAATACTTAGCTTGGCAAGATGAAGATGAAGGGAAAAGAGCAAATGCACCCAGAATAAACGAGAATCATAAAGAATTGCTCTTTAAATAAATGGGACGATCAAATCAGGCAAGCGGAACAAGCAGCGGAGAAAGCGGCCACACAAGCAAGCATTCTTATCGACTGTGTAAATGAGAATTTACACAGGGCCAATTTAATCGAAGAGACCACCCCGGGGTACCTACCAAATAAGCTACGACTGGAAGCAGAATGGAAGCAGAAAGCACAAGAAAAGGGAAAAGCAATCCAAGCATTAAACAGGTTGAATTGGGAGTATTACTGGGCATACTTGGTCAAGCCGCATAGTCAATGGATGACTATGAAATGCATCATAAACGCGGCCGAAAAAGTAGTTCCAGCTCTCATAGATTCTGTTTTCGCGGCCCAGCTCAACGCAGAAGTCAGCCAACCAACTCTCCTCAAGCCCATGATGAACACTTGCAGCTTTAAAGACCAAGTTCAGAAGTAGCCTTATTTTAGAATGTTGTTTTTTCTTTTAAATTAGATTAGAAAAAGGGTGGTCATTTGAAAACCGAATCCTAAATTTTGTAAAAACACTATTATTAGAATTAGGAAGTAGTATTTTAACCCTTCTCATTGCATTTGGAGAGGGGTCCAGAAATTTGTCAAAAACTTGTCCTTGGAACATGCACTTCTCCACCCTCAGAGGAGGTTTTGATGAATGGATGGATCGAGATTTATTAATGTTTGCATTTTAATGTCTGCTACTGATGTTGCACTTCTGTACTCTTAGTAGATGTTAGAACAAGTAGAGATAAATCGTTTTTGCTTGAAGCTTATGGGTAGGATTAGTCATAAATGGTACTTTTATCTCTTGGCCATTTCTGCTTATATTCTTAAAGTGATATACAGTTTTTAGTTGTTTATATGTTACTGCATGAATGTATGAGTTACCATTTGGCACTTTTGTACGGTGGAGCCATTTATTTATGTCTGATATATGAATAACTTATTATGCGATATGCTGTTCACAACTGTTTTTCCTAACTTTTTATGCAAAGTGGTTTATCTTAATTGCTTTCTATTCTTATGATAGCTGAATGATCTTTATTACCAGTTAGTGTTTGAAATCTCTTTAGATCGCATAATAGAAGAAATTTACCCCGGGTTAGCGTAGATTAGATGTGTTGTTTCTCATTAGATTACAATAGCATAGAGTTAGTTTAAAAGTTTGAATTAAATTAGCTTTAAGTACTCTTACATCAGCATCATCCAACTCTACACACACACACACACACCCTTAGATTGGGAAACTGGTCCCATTATCCCCAGTCGGACCCGCTATACCAAACGGATAAGGAGCTGCCAACCAAGGTCCGGACCGGGTGGGTATCCCCCTTGTTGTCGACCCGATTTTCGGGGCTTCAACAGGTCCAAATGGATGGGGGGCTGAAATTTTTATTCTCTTCGTGGATTTGATGATTCCAGACCTTTTGCCGACAATTGAGGAATCGAGGATAAATGATTTTATTTTTGGGGCTATCAATGCCACATTTATATCTCTCATACCTAAGAAGGAAAATTCCTTGACATTTGTGGATTATAGGTTGATTTCCATCTGTAATTATGTGTATAAAATGATCTCTAAGTTGATTGCTCGTAGACTCAAACTGATACTATCTAAACATATCATTGAAGATACGTTTGGTCTTATTGAGGGCACACAATTTCAAGATGCCATAGGTATTGCACATGAGATTATTAACTCTATAAAAACTCAGAAGATGAAGTCATGCCTTCTTAAGGTGGATTTAACCAAGACATACGATTGCATTGGTTAGGAATTCTTAAAACATATATTGATCAAAGCAAGTATATCCCCATTGAACATTTATTGGATTATGGCCTGCATCAAGGCCACAAATTTTATTGTCATCACAAATGGGCTTCCTTCCAATTTCTTCTCTACTCATTGAGGTCTGAGATAGGGTTGTGCACTGTCACCCATGCTTTTTCTCTTAGTTATTGACAGTTTGAGAAAAAAAGTGAGATATTTTAGGGTCCAAGGTTTTATAGCTGGGGTAAGAGTATCTAGATAGATAGATATTACTCACTTAATGTTTGTTGATGACCTACCTTTTGGATGATAGGTGACCATATCAGAATGGACATGTTATTATAACATCATTAAGTCCTTTAGAGAGGCATAAGGTTATGCATGAATGGCTATAAATCTACCTTGATACACAATGACAATGTAGGGTCAAAGATAAAGGACATCAACATGCTCTTTGGGGTTGGTTACAGTCACATTGAGGAAGATATCATATACCTAGGTTTCAAACTGAAGCCTAATGGATACTGTAAAAAGGATTGGGACTGGCTAGCCGAGAGGCTCCACAAGAAGCTAGACTACTGGAAGCATAGATGGTTGACTATGGGAGGATGAATGATTATGTTAAAAGTGGTTAAGAAAATATTGATGCATACTAGATAAATATATTTCTCCTTCCTCGGAAAGTTATTTAAAGGATAAAATCTATCATGGGGTGCTTTATTTGGGCCGAACCATTACTCTCCAGGAAGATACATTTGGTTCAGTGGAACCTTATAGCTAGACCTATTGAAGAAGGTGGATGGGGGATCATAGATCCAACTACTTTCGACATGGCACTCATAATTAAAAATATATGTAGGTCCGAAATTGGTATATGGTCTCATATTATAAAGGACAAATATGTGTATGGAAAAACTTTCACTACCTGGATAAGTTGTGGGGAAAAGAAGAAAACTAATACATTGTACATTTGGAAAAGCATGATGAAAACTATACATTGGCTAATGGGGTTTTTTCAATGGGAGGTTGGGGATGGATCAAAGATCAAGATTGGTTTAGATGTTATCAAAGGTATGGTGGGGAACCACTCATTATCTATTCATATCCTTAGTTTCCTTCATGGAAAAGATATACTCTTCCTTAAACATATATTCCAACAAAATGTTCATTGCATTGACCATCAAGCATGGACGAGAGCAGGGGAATTACAGATGCCAAATGATTTCGTTTGTGAATGGGAAAACTATATTTCTAATCTCAGAAATGCAGGTATCACCCTTAATGATCAGGAGGATCACATGACATGGGGATGAATTCTCAAGAAAGGGCTCCCAATGGTCAAAGACATATACAACGATATGCCTAGGAAAGAGAAGGGAAAACATTTTCCAAGCTAGTCTGAGGTCATATGGAAGTAGAATCTACCTAATAAAATTAAATGTTTTAGCTAGTTGGAAATTCAAGACCATATATTGATGTGGAACAACCTTTAGCGTGGAGGTTACTCGGGTCCGGGCACCTGCCTTTTAGGCAAGAGTGACACTGAAGGCAATGCACATCTATTTCTTCACTGTCCTTATGTGAGGGCTCTTTGGGATGGTATCATGGATTTTTTCCACATAACACCTCTTCGACATTATCAATCTTTGTCTTGATACCTGAGTTATTGGCTCAAGTCCCATACATGATACAAAGTTCTCCCTCTATACTTAATATGGTTCATCTGGCATTGCTGCAACGCAGTGATTTTTGAGCAAATAGAACTGGTGGTTAGGGAGAATGTCATACAAACCACTACCTTTTGTAATGAAATAGGACCACCCAAGAAGAGAAACAACTATAAATTTTACAAACTCAGAGATATATGGCAAGTATATCTAGCGGGGTTTTTTGTTGGTGCATGTTTCAAGAGAAAATATGGGTGTGGTGCCTATATTGTCATAGAACTAGGTAAATTTTTCCACTTCTTGTGAGAAACAAAACATAGACCATAGCCGTGTGGAAAGTCCTGATTGTAGCAAAATGGCTAGGTATGGAACACATTCAGGTATATGGAGATGCAAAGGGAATCATAGACTGGGTGAAGGGTTTCAATAGTTTCAATCCTCCCATTCTAAACAACTGGATGAAACACATCAAGACACTGGTAAGTACCTTTCATCATATCAATTTCGATCACATTTATAGGGAGAATAACTAAACAACAAATTTATTATCAAAGAGAAGAATTGACAAAGATACATGTAAGTTTTTCTTTTCTGCATATGAACATGGAGTCATGACAAATACTGACAGCATTAATTTTTCATAGAGATTTCATGTCTTATGCACTGATACATATTTTTGGAGAAAATGTAAGGAATAATCAGAAGAATTGAGATCTAGTGAAGTAAAACCCTCTTGTTTTTGTTGTTGTATAAAAAATAGTTTTCTCCTTGACGATAGATGTAAGAATCAAATGAGGAATAGTAGAAACAAACTAGACAAGTGTTGTAAGAATGTTTATCCAACAAAATATAGGATGTTTAAAAGAATATTGGGATACTATGAAAATCTACTATATTTTTATTAATATAAATCAAAAACATTTATTTCCACTGATAAAAAAGAGTGCAAGATACAAACATCTCACCACGTTATCATCCAGAAGAGCAATGGCACCAAACACCAGAACCGACAGAAATGCGTGCATGAAATCGAGGAATCGAATGTGGTACATGCCAGCATCAGGTATGATCTCATGATTTCTCAAGTTAAAAGTCCACATCCCTTTAGGATTTGCGAAGCCATAGTAGATTTTCCCATCAGACCCCCGAAAGCTATCAATGAAAGAAATGAAGAAACAAGAAAGAAAAAGAGAAGGATTTGTGTCATGAAAATGTTAACAGAAGAGCACAGAGGACGAGAAGGACTTGTGTCATGAAAACATTAACAGAATCACAGTGCCCGCTGTTGGAGAAAATTGGGCACAAAACCTGAAACGCAAGGACGGTCCTCGTGGGAAGGAGGTTTGTTAGATGGGCCGTGCTCACTAATGTTTGGTTCAGAGCATTCTCAATCAAACCTTTCCTCGTCTTCTCCTCCTTTTCCTCTAATTATTCCTCTATCCTCCGTGACTTTGATTCATCTGATTTTTCAAATTATTTCAGAAGAGGCGCCTTATCCATCTTCTCTTCTCTTCTCTTCTGTTAATGTGCATGTGTGCCTTTAATGTTCACCCAATAATCTCTCTTTTCTCTTTTGTTTTATGCCACTTTTTCTCTTATACACTAATATGATCTGCAACGTCCTTGGCCTTTCTATGAATCATATAGATTATAGAAAAGCCTGGGGCAACAACATTGTAATTAAATTGAATCAATCATGGAAGAATGTGTTGAAATATATTATGGAAAGAGGGTTTTCCGTAATAAAAACGTTAGAGTAGAGAGACGGGGTGTTTTCTAATTATTATGTTTTGAAGTTTTTTCTTTTAAGAATGTAAGAAGTAATTTTTAGTATATTTTTTATTTTTGTTATTTAAAATGTGTTTTTATTATATATTTGAATTTATTACATGAAAAACTAGCCAACATTTAAATAGTAGAAAATTCCCAATTCAAACTTATGATTCAAATTTCCAATCAATCTTACCAAATTACAAATCTCGCCCATTTCCAACTCAAAAATATTCCAAGAAAACATAAAAATATAGAAGAAGTAAACTACAACATCGGGGAGAACTAACTAACAGACAATCAGTCAATCATGAACTTCCAGTCTAGCATCTCGAAGACGGAACAATGTCTTAATTGTGAGACAAGATACGAAAAGTTGAGAGAAATTTCATGGCTTGGGAGATGATTTTCCTCAGTGAAAATGAAAGCCCGTTTGTTTGTTTCTTGCACACTTCAATTTGCCTGCTTTTATTTCAAAATTAATCTCTGAAAACTTTAAATTCATTTATGCACTTGATAACAACATAAAACACAATCTAACCAAAAAATCACCCCCAAAAACAACAAAGAAATGTCTGATTCAATAATGATGCGTCCATAAATTGAAATCCCCGGGTTGTTACATGTGATTTACAGGTGAGGGAATCTATTTAATCGACAAGGAAAAAATAAAAAAAATAGAAGATGAATAAGGAGGTCATAAAAATTAGAAGAAAATATGGATTTTAATGATGAGATGAAGCAGGATATCCAATACCATGGCGAGTTGTAGTGAGTGTTGGATGTTGAAAATGGAAACAAGAAATGCTAAAAATAGCATTGCTATAAATAGCATTGCTATAAATAGCAGTTCAAGTACTAGTGTTGGACATAGCAAGAAGGAATGAAAAATGGAAGTGCTAAAAATAGCATTACTATAAATAGCATTTCGGAATGGATTCCTATTTTAGTTAGTCCCTGAACTAAAATTGACAATTAAAATTCAAATTTGATCTTAGCAGCTGTTTGTAAAATTAATTAATTAATTAATTAATATTGAGTTAATTAGTTAAGGAAAAATAAACATGAAGTCTATGTGAGGACATGCAACATTTATTCCTTTGATTAAGGGATTTATCCATTAGTTAAAGAGATAAGAGTAAGTTGTAATTATGAATTTTAATTAGTTAGCTCAGTTATCTGAGTTAAGTCTTGTTAGATTAGTTCCAACGGTTTGTGGAATTAATTGTTAGTTCAGTTAGTTAATGCTTGCATGCATGTAACTAATGCACTTCAAATAACTGAATATTCTCTCATAAATAACTCATGCATGTTAGTTCTGTCAGAGACCCAGTTGAGATAAGAGGAGGGACAGTGTACTATCAGTTGGATGAATTTTTCCTATAAAGCAAACTCATCCATGCAGAAGGATTTATCTCCTTTAGGATTGTGTAGTTAGATCAGAGGTTAGTGAGTGTGAAGTGGCCAATTCACATAGGTGGAAGCACTGGACCCGAAGGAAATAGGAGGCTTGGATGGCAGAGGAGAAGGTTTGGAGAAGCCTTTGACTGTCTATGAATAGCATTGTTTGATTTCAAAGGGAGTAGGATAGCTTGAGAGCTGATTCTTTTTGTAACTTGAACAAGATTTCCACTTGTATGATAATACAAAGATTGGGGTTTTAGGGTGAGGCGTTCCCTGGGTTATTTCTTCTGTGTTATGTGTGATTGATTTCTCATTCTCAGTTATATGTGTTCTCATTGATCGTGCTCAATTTGATTAAGCTTCCACAAAGTTTATTGTAGAAGTAGATCTTCTATTGTACTTCAGTCTATTGCATAATCTATTGATCTATAGTGGGAAATTCTACATGGTATCAGAGCCAAGGTGATCAAGGTGAAGAATAGTATACAAGGAGGATAAGTTCGAAGGTTGAAGTTCCTGAATATAGATATCGAGTTCTTATCACATCTCAATTTCACCAATGGTGTTCAGTGGTTTAAGACTCGAGTATGCCCTTGATGGAAACTTGAATTATATAGCCTAGAAGGATCACATGGAAGTAGTATTAGAGGATAATGGTCTAAAGGACTTCATTGATCAAGAAGTCCCCAAGCCGACTGATGCTACTCAATTAGCAGAATGGAAGAAATGTGTGGCGAGAGCAAGGAGAATCCTTTTGGAGGGAGTTCGAGACCACATAGTCTCGAGTCTCCATGGGAAGGAGACACTATTTTCGATGTGGAAAACATTGAAAGATCTATATCAGAACAACAACGATCAGAGGAAGCTGGCACTGTAAGACAAGCTTCAGAAAATCAAGTGTGAAAAGGGCGACGCGATCTCTACATATCTGAACAAGCTCACCACCTACAGGGATGAGATTGGAAGTGTAGGGATCACGACTGCTGATGATGACATGGTGAGTCTTGCACTCCTCAGTCTTCCTAAGATTTGGCATAGCTACCAAGACTTGGTTAATGGAAGAGAAAAACTGCCATATTGGGAACGAATTTGGTCAGATCTGATGTAGGAGCAGATAAGAAGAAGCACCAGAGATGGTTCTTCATCCAAGGAGGATGAAGAAAATTGCGCCTTAGTGAGTAAGGTAAAGAAAGGGAAGGAGAAGGATTCTCATCCCAAATCCAGTTCTTCCCATGGTGGGAAGAAGTTTGACAAATCGAAAGTGTGATGCTTTCATTGTCATGAGGTGGGCCATTTTGCAACAAATTGTCCACTGAAGAAATCCAAGATGGGATCCAAGGAAGGATCTAAAGGTGAGGCATTGGCCTCACAGTTCGAGTTGGATTTCACCCTCTTCGCATGCATGGTTTCATCCATGGTGGGATGTGGTTGGTTTCTTGACAGTGGAGCTTCTTTCCACATGACCGGTGACAAGAGTTTGTTCAGTACCTTGGAGGAGAAAGATCTCGAGATACTCATAGCGATGGGTAATGTTGAAAATTATAGTGTCTCAGGTGTAGGCACGGTTCTTTTTCAGAGGGAGCATGGAGCTCACATTACCTTGACCGATGTCAAGTATGTACCAGGACTGAGGAAAAATTTGGTGTCGATCACAATGCTGGAAGACAGAGGCTATGATGTAGTCTTCAGTAAGGGAAATGTTTTCCTTAGACATGTCACCACGAGATAGGTGAAGCAGATCGGTTCACGAGTCAAGAACCTATATTCTCTTGAGGTTCAAGATGCATGCAAAGCCTTGAGGAGCAAGGCAACTGTTGGATACTTGGTGGTTGAGAGGGAGAGTGCATTACCTCTCAACATGCAGTGCTACAAGAAGTCTCAAACAATTGTGGAGAAGCCACAGTTGGTGAAGCAGCTTCAAGAGGTTGTGGAGTAGCCACAACTAGAGAAGCTGGGAGGAGATCAAGTTGAGGCATACACTCATGCAAAGACCTCCAGTAGGGGGAAATTTTGAGCCAAGTGGGCAAAGGGATCACATGCATCCATACCTCCAGGTCGGAGGTGGGGCGATGTGGAGTGGCAGTCCCAAGAAAGCTGAAATAGGGGTAGGATCCTTGAGGTACCCAACCTCTTTGATTAGACCTCGCTACGGGAGCCCCGACGAGGAGTAGCAGGACTGGCTGAGTGGGTAGAGACAGATGCAGATGGAGTAGCAGAGAGAGCTACAGTGCAGGAGTCCCAAGATTGTAAAGAGCTAGCAAGCTGCACCGATGCGAGAGGCACGAGAGTGTTGCACCAGTGCAGGATGACAAAGAGTGGTGTGCAATGGTGCGAGATGCATGGAGTGTTGCAGTAGCTTAGAGGTCACAAAGGAAGCACTTTTCAACGACAGAGGGAAATTCAACATTAGAGAGTGTTTCTAGCCCAATGAGGAGGTCAGTTGGGAAATTTTTTTGTTTCTAGAGTTGTTGGAGCAACAACACTTGGGAGAAGTGTTGCATGCATAACATTCCAAAGGTTCAAGATCGGGTTCGAGTTGAATGCCTTTCTTGTTGAGAGGGAGTTTTGAAAATGGCAACAAGAAATGCCGAAAATAGCATTGTTATAAATAGAAGTTCAAGTACTAGAGTTGGACATAGCAACAAGGAATGAAAAATGGAAGTGCTAAAAATAACATTGCTATAAATATCATTTCGGGATGGATTCCTATTTTAGTTAGTACCTAAACTAAAATTGACAATTAAAATTCGAATTTGATCTTAGCAGCTGTTTGTAAAATTAATTAATTAATTCATCTTCAGTTAATTAGTTAAGGAAAAATAAACATGAATTCTATGTGAGGACATGCAACAATTATTCCTTTGATTAAGGGATTTATCCATTAGTTAAAGATATAAGAGTGATTTGTAATTAGTTAGCTCAGTTATCTGAGTTAAGTCCAGTTAGGTTAGTTCCAATGGTTTGTGGAATTAATTGTGAGTTCAGTTAGTTAATGCTTGCATGCAAGTTACTGTTGCACTTCAAATAATTGAATATTCTCTCATAAATGACTCATGCATGTTAGTTCTGTCAGAGACCCAATTGAGATTAGAGGAGGGACAATGTACTATCAGTTGGATGAATTTTTCCTATAAAGGAAACTCATCCATGTAGAAGGATTTATCTCCTTCAGGATTGCACGGTTAGATCAAAGGTTAGTGAGTGTGTGAAGAGGCCAATTCACACAGGTGGCAGCACTGGACCCCAAGGAAATAGGAGGCTTGGAGGGTAGAGGAGAAGGTTTGGAGAAGCCTTTGACTGTCTATGAGTAGCATTGTTTGATTACAGAGGGAGAAGGATAGCTTGAGAGCTAATTCTTTTTGTAACTTGAACAAGATTTCCACTTGTATGATAATATAGAGATTGGGGTTTTAGGCTGAGGCTTTCCCTGGGTTATTTCTTCTATGTTATGTGTGATTTATTTTCATTCTCAATTATATGTGTTCTCATTGATCGTGCTCAATTTGATTAAGCTTCCGCAAATTTTATTGTAGAAGTAGATCTTGTATTGTGCTTTAGTCTATTGCATAGTCTGTTGATCTACAGTGGGAATTTCTACATTGGAAGTAATGCTTCCATGTCTTCCAAGTGGTATTGAGTTGTATTGTGTGAGTTCCTAGGTTAATAGGTGTACTAGCTATTTTTAGTAATCTAGATCCACTATTCTCGGATCTAGAAAGATCATGTATTCCTATATATGTAATGTCCATGAGATCAATAAGAAATATGGTGTTTGGTGTTGTGTTTAATCGATCTCTCTGCTTTCTCTCTATTTTCTAATATGGTATCAAAGCTAGATCTGACTTAATTCTCTCATGGGAAAGCCAGGAAGATGAGAGATCCTTGAATATTATTTCTCTGTGAATAAAATAGAATAGGATATTGTGTTGTGTGAGTAAATTATATTATTTTTCATTTATATATCTGTTCAACGTATGTTTGAGAGAGATTGGTAGTGTGGTAGTGTTCGGTTTTATAGATCTGTATGTTGAATGCTTATTGAAGCATTGAGCTGATCCATTGTGAGTTTTCAAATAAAAATATTATGTTAAAGATTCCATATGTCACTGCAAAAAATTCGATATCTAAAGGGATTTGTTGTTGCTTCTGCTGCAATGTGATTGTGTTCACAACAAATGGGTGGCTCTGGTCATTCGATGCCAAACTGTGATCTTAGGTCAGATGTGTGAAATGATGAAGATACGACCTGTCAGCATAACACTAACTCCTGCGGAACCCAGATTTGTGATGGAACTGTGGGCAAGTGCATTGATAAGGGTGAAGTTGAGTTCATGATGAATTCCGCTGAAGTATCACTTCTCCCGCACCATGAATTCTTGAACGTGTAAATCTAGACAACAATGATATTGAAATCGTTCTTCAATGAGCAATGAATGGCGCGTGGAGAAGATCTGGCATATCAATAATGGACAATTCATTTAGATGGAGGTTTGATATCGTTGGTGGGCATAAATTGCAGTGGGCATCAAAGTGAATGGAATAATTAAATATTGTATTCACTTTATGTTGCATTCGTTTATTTTAAAGGTTTGATTTTATTAAAGGAATCCAATCCATAAGCGAAGGCTAATGTGTGCATAATTTAAGAAGACATAAGGGATTAAAGATTAAATTTTTTATGGTAAATTTTTCGTGGTGAAAAAGTTTTTATGGTGAGTGAAATAAAATTGTGATGATTAGTTGGTATGTATTGAAAAAAAAAAATTGTTGGTAAAAATCAAATGATGCAAAACCACAAAGAACAGGCCAATTATTCAACAGATTAATGTGACACGTCATGCTCTAGGAGCATTAGTCATAGGTAGTTTTTAATAAGGTCAAGCTGGTGTGACCCGTCATGCTCCGGGAGCGTCCGTACAAGTTATTTTATAAGGTCAAGTTGTAGAATTCTCTACTGAAGACATTCTGTATCCAGAATGCTATCCTATATAACTGATGAAGGTTGCAGAGGGCCATGGATTCACATATGGTGGAAGTTCCATAAGATGGTTCAATATCGAGACTGGCCCGTTGTGCTCTGGGAGGTTGAGAAGCATCAATTCTGCAAAGTTTATTAACGATGGTCAGAGGCGGTTAAATTTTAAATGGAGATCAAGTGATAGCTTAAAGATGTGGTGGTGAAAGAACAATGTTTGCAAGATTCCAGAGTGGATGTGGGTGCTAATGATGACCATATCAGACAAATCTGAAAAAGATTTATTTATTGTTATAATATGGGTTTTTTATATTTTCTACATGTAATCATTAAGGGAGGGTGTTGGAAGTAATTCTTCCATGTCTTCGAAGTTTTCCTAAGTTTTATTGTGTGAGTTCCTAGGTTAATAGGTGTACCAGCTATTTTTAGTAATCTAGATCCACCATTCTCGGATCTAGAAAGATCATGTATTCCTATATATGTAATTTCCGTGTGATCAACAAAAAATATGGTGTTTGGTGTTGTGTTTAAGTGATCTCTCTACTTTCTCTCTATTTTCTAATAGGGAGTTGTAAGAAACACAACAAAAAGTAGGCCGCAAAATACAATTAGAGTAACATAAACGTCAGAGTAGACAGATTGTAGCGTTGTCTAACTATTATGTGTTTTGGAATTTTTAGGACCATAACAATTTTAGTTGTTTAAAGTATCTCAATTCAAAATAACACATAGAATACATCATTAGATAAAGCTAACTAATAGCCAGTCATGAATTGCCAGTCTAGTATGCTTGTTTGTTTCTTACCCACATCAATTTTGAAAGTGTCGCACCAAAGAAAGTTCCTGCCATTTTCCTTGCTACATGGAAATGAACTAGTGGCTGGCATGAGTCTTGGTACGTATGCCACATAATTCAACAAAATAATTTGCCACATTGTTACTCTGCTTCGGATTCCGAACATGTTTCCCTCTTCGTGCTCTTGTTCTTTCCACTGCACCACTTTAGTTTTTCTTTCATTTTTCGTGATGTCTCACTACTTTTAGCTCTAATAAGCTCTGCAAAATGCGAGCCATTATCTATGTTAAATTTGAAAGGTATTTGAGTGTACTTTTCTTATTTAATTATGAAATATTGATATTTTAAATTTTATGATATTTATTTATTTCTCAAAATTATTAATGTGATAAATTAATTATATATAATTAAAAAAAAAATTAATGATCATAATTTAAAACAAGTATAAATTAAAATATAAGGCTTATACTCAAACATAAACATAAATTCATCATAATTTGCTTTTGGATGTGTTAGATTTTTTTTATCTTTCTCTATAGTCATCTTATTCAATCTTTTCTCTTTTGAATTCCTTAATTGGTAATATATGCCTTTACAAGATATCTCATGTCATTAAATATGAATGAGGTCCTCAAAAGTCTTTACCTGATTAAATTTAATATCCCCATTCAAGGTCTTATGTTGGACCTAATATATCGGTTCTTTTATGTAAACTACAAATTTCACCTATTTATTGGCTTAATCTATGGAACATGGGCTTTCTTTATAGTGTAAAATTCATGTATTCATTTTGAAACTAATTAAATTGGTAAATCCCACATATTTTAGCTACAAATGGGAGAATTTTCCCAATGGTTATTCAGTGTTCCGATAAAACCCTTGTGTTACTATTTTATATATAAGTATCTTCAACCCTTGTGTTACTATTTTGTGTATAAGTATTTTCATTGTAATTTGCTATAGAACTCTCTCCTAACTCTTTAAAGCATTGATATTGTGTAGATTTGTGACCAGAATATTCCTAGATCACTTCTCAAGCTTGTGGGGTTCTTACATTGTCATATCATCTTACCCTCTTTTCACATAAGTTTTCCCTCACAATTTTCTCTCATTATCATAATTTCATCCTCTTATTACTATAATTATCTTGGATATAGGGTCATTTACCTAGGGATTTCCTTTGGATATTATTCAATCTTATCTCAAGGGGGATACAAAACACAAGCAATAGGGAGTCAATCTCACAACTGAGGGAACACACGATCTATCATATTGGATAATATAATTTTTATTATTGGTTTGGTATATATTATTTTCTATGTATATTTGTTTATTTTGAAGGCAACTTTCCATGTACCTTGTAGGCCCCATCTTAGCCTTTTGGAGTGTAGTGGGAGAATCAACTCTCGGTACATATTCTACATGTGATTTAGGTTTACCTAAGTAATATCCATAATATCCCCTTATTTTCTCTAGTTATTTCTTTTCCATTTCAATGAGTTCAAACACTAATAATTAGGAGGACATAAACCATAATCAATTCTTATTTTTTTATTATGTTACTTATTAAGTCTTTGAAACCCAACTAAATTCCCTTCAAAAATCAACCAACCTGAAGTGAACACATTGACTTTAATTAATAAGTAATATAATGGATGTTTTTCATTGGTCTTCAATTTTCCTAGCAAGATCTCAAGTTCCCTCAACAACTTAGTGTTGATTCCACTCTCTTTACCCTCTCTTCCAAAGACACCATTTGGGTGAATCCATGAAGCTAGGTAACCTTTTTAGCAAAAGATAGCATGAAAATAGTGTTTTCAATACCCTCATCTAAGGTAATTTTAAGCACTCAATGGAGCTATTAAGATCTAAATAAACCACTTAAATCCATGAATAGAGAGTTCTTAGTAGTCGTAGAAAACCCTCAATCAAGATGAAGGATTAAATTAAATAAACCCTTGGTCAAGTTCTAGAGCTTGATTGAGATCCCTTTTAAATAAATTTATGAATATGGAGTGTTTATTATTCTTTGTGCAGTGTCTTAAATTCTTATACCCCTTATGATCATATATATATATATATATATATATATATATATATATATAGATATATATATATGGATGGAGACAGGACGGGAGATATCGCGCGAAGGTTTGGGTTAGGGTTTCTGAAACCCTCTGCAGCTACTGAACCGTGCTGCCCTCCGTTACCCGCATACCACTGATGTCGTTTCTCCTCTAACCGCCGTGAGCACTTTCTTCGTTTTCGCGCTGGGGGACTACCAAAAGGAAGAAATACAGTGCCGCGCCTACCGGTTGACATTCCTGTGATGGTTTGATACTTGCCCAGCACGGTCCGTTAACTGAGAACTGTCATTTTCTCCGGGTTTCTCTACTCATCGAGGTGTCCGCCGTTCTGAGGCGCAGCTGGCAATGGAGGATCTAGAAGCCGTCGATTATTCAGCTGACCCGCTGGAAGGGGTTTCCATCTGGCGCTCACCCTTTGCCACATCAGAAGGTATGTACAGTTCGGGCCTCTCCGAAAATTACTCTCCGTTCTCGCTTAGCGAACAGTCGAGGTCATATCCTGTGGTCCTCCCAGATGTACCACCTACCTGGCCTGCACTCTCTACCCCCCCTCACTCTCCGGCAACCCTCGGTTTCGTTTCCGGTTGCTTGAACCCTAACCCTGGTTTAGAACCACCGGCATCTGGTTCCATTTCCCGGCCGCTATTAACCCCTACTCTGCCCACTGTCTCGGCCGGTCTCTCTGGGTCACTCGGTCCTTCTTCGGGAAGTTTCACCTCCGTACCTCCGCTCTCTGGCCCCCCTAATGCATCTGGCATCTGTGACCCCTCCTCCTCGCATCAGATCCCGACACCGTTGAATGTTACTGCCCCTCCCCTAGGTCGCCCACAGATCATTCCTCCCTCACAGGGCCCTAAAAAGAAATACAGGTGTTTCAAATCAAAGGAGGACGATATCTTTCTCAGGCTGGAGGAGGACATCCAGTGGGGTGAGACAATGGAATTTGCAGATCGAGTACTGGTCGGGCGCATCAGAGGTCAGAACTATTCGGCAGCACATTTGAATACCTGGGTAGCAGAAGTTTGGGGTCATCATTTGGTGGACATCCCTTTCATGCAAACCTTCGTGAGGGGATGGTTCGTACTGAGGTTCGCTCGTGCTGATCACACCAATTGGGTCTTGTCCTCCTATTGGCACTTTGAACATGCCCCGGTGCTTCTTAAGCGATGGAATCCCTTATTCGACCCCGAGACAAAACAGATTGGCATCGGGTCCATATGGATTCGGCTCCCAGGGCTACCACTACATTACTGGTCAGAAGATATCTTCAGGAGGATTGGCAATGCCATTGTCACCTTCATGGACTATGACAAATCCTACCAGTAGACAGGCATGATGGCTTATGCCCGGATTCTTATTAACCTGGACACCAGGGGAGGACTACAAGAGTTCATTACCATACAATGGAGAGACACGGCACGCAAACAGATTATTGACTATGAGGGCATCCCCTATCGCTGCCATAGATGTCACAAAGTGGGACACCTCTACAGGGACTGTCCACTCCTTCGGAAAGTGATGAGGAATGTACAGGATGGAGAGGCCGAACACCCCCTGGGCAACTCCCCCAGGCTGAATCCGGAGAAGAATCAAGAGGAGCATGCTCATACACATGATGTTGGTGGACCCCGTAGCACTCCAGAAGCAGCAGACACTGCTATAGTATCCACTGCTCCCCTTCCTTCATCACCAGCTCCTGTGCGTCCAGCGACTGAACAAGCGGGCATCGCGACGACGGGTATGTCAATTTCATCCCCCTCTCCTTCGCCTCCTGTTTCATGCATATCATTTGGCATTACATCTCATCACATTATTAGCACATCTCCTATTTCTGCACTATCATCACCTGTGGCTTATCGTTATCCCCGGGACTTGCCCCCTCACCCCTCTCTCATTTGCTCCCTCCCGCTTCCTTCTCCGGTGGCCTCCCCTTGCCAGCCATCGCTGATATCATCATCCCTCGCATCCCTCTCCATTCCTACCTCCCCGGTATCCCCCCGTTATTCCCTTCGATCCCGATCGAAGGACAGAGGTCTTGATGTCGTTGGACTTGACCCTGAGGTCGCTCCTATTACTCTCAAGAACTCTCGTGGCTGACCCTCACGCATTACCAAAGCGAGACACACTGCAGACGAAGAAGTTGCCCTCGGGCGACAACAAACTATCTTCAGGGCCCTTAGAGCGAAGAAAGGCCCCCTATCTCACCCTACATGAAGATACTATCTTATAATTGCCGTGGGTTTGCTAGTTTAGCCAAAAAACTAGCGCTCAGGAGATTGCTTATCTCATCTCAGCCGGATATTATTTTCCTACAAGAATCCCTCTGTTTGGCCGAACCTCTTATCCATACTCTCAACTCCTGGCTACCTAATTGGACCTTCCATGCACTGGATGCGTCCGGGCGATCCGGTGGATTGGCTATTGGGGTTAGCAACAGAGCAATGGCGATCCGGAACATTTGGGGAGGCAGAGGTTACATTGGTCTAGACATATTTGCTTACTCTGTAGCTTTGGATATTCGAATCATCAATGTCTATGGCCCTTGTGCCGACCGAGCCAACTATTGGAGAACCTTACTGGAATCTGAATTACTTCAAGCGGACAACATTATTCTTGGAGGTGATTTAAATTTTTCCCTTGGATTCTGCGAGTCATGGGGGCACTTGGCGCAGGTCGACTCCTTATCAGATACATTATCCAATCTACTGGAGGAACACCAGTGGGTGGATATTCCATCTGCCAGAATTCAGTATACCTAGACTAATAACCGAAGTGGAGAACAAAGCTTGGCCAGAAGACTCGACAGATTCCTTATTAAGGAGACACTGCTCAACAGACTCCCCCGAATACGTCAATGGGTCGGCACGGGAGGCATATCGGACCATCGTCCTATATTCTTAGAAGCAGTGGACATTAATCATAAAATCAAGAGCCCCTTCAAGTTTAATGCCTCTTGGTTAAAGGACCCTTCTTATATACAATTGGTAAATAACTATTGGCAAAACAACCTTATCAGGGAAGATGAGGATCACTCAGAGGGCTTCGTTAGAAAATTAACTGAACTCAAGCAGATATCTAAAATCTGGGCACATCAAAAGCGTATCCAGGATAACCAAACTCTGAAGGAGGCGGAAAGTGTCATTGTTGCTTTCGAGGATTCATCATCTGGGACCTTCCCCACCCCTGAGAGCAAGGAACAGTACACCTCTCTTATAGCGAAGCGCTCTCATATTCTGAAAGAAAGAGAAGAAAGTTGGAGGTTAAGAAGTAGGGCAATTTGGCTCACAGAGGGGGATGATAATACAAAATTTTATCATAAATTTGCCAATGGGCGCAAAGCCATCAACACTATATGGGAATTAAGAGATGAGCAAGGTCAACCTGTATCATCACAGAAGAACCTGGCCAGACTAGCTACAGAGCACTTCAGGGGTATATATAAAGCTCCTGGAGATATTAATATCATGGAAATCATGAGGGTGGCTGAACTTTTCCCTAGATATGTAGCACAAGAAGATTCGGATGAACTACTAAAGGAAGTGACTATGGAAGAATTGGAGGCTACTTTAAAATGGTTTAAAAAAGATAAAAGCCTAGGCCCAGATGGGTGGTCCATTGAATTCTATATCGCTTTCTTTGAAATCCTGGGGAATGACCGACTGAAGATTGTAGAGGAAAGCAGAAGGAGGGGCAGAATATCCTCTGCTATTAAATCCACCTTCATTTCTCTTATCCCTAAATCGAATGACCCTGTCTCTTTCGATGACTTTCGCCGCATTTCTCTCTGTAATTGTCTTTACAAGATCATTGCCAAGATTATTGCCAATCGCCTCAAGCCTATACTCTCGCAGCACATATCTTCAGAACAATTCGCCTTCCTTCATCACAGACAGATACATGAGGCTATTGCCATAGCACAAGAGCTCATGCACACCATGCAGATCAAAAAACAGAAAGGAATGATTCTAAAAGTGGATCTATTCAAGGCCTTTGACAGAACTAACTGGCTGTATTTAAGACTACTGCTAACACATCTTGGTTTCCCCTATGCATTTATCAAATGGACGATGAGCTGCATTACAGATGTATCCTATAGTGTGCTTCTCAATGGTGAAGCTACTTCATTCTTCACTTCAGAAAGGGGGCTCAGACAGGGATGTCCGCTCTCACCTCTACTTTCCTTGCTTATTATGGAAGGATTAAGTAGAATTATTTCATCAGCTCGAGATAGGCATTTATTGACTGGCATTAAAATTGTGGATAACTTCTATCTCACTCATCTGTTATTTGTTGATGACATTCTGATCTTCCTGAATGGCAGCATTGGGGACTCCACTACTCTCCATAACTCAATTCTTCTCTTCCAGCATGCTACAGGTATGAAGATCAATGATAATAAGTCCACGATTACCACAGTCGGTTGCTCTCAACATGAAACCGCTTTCGCTGTACAGCGTTCCCCCTTCAACTCTCTGAACCTGTCGGATGGTATAAAGTACCTCGGTTTTAGATTAAAACCCCTTGGCTACAGAATTGCAGACTGGACATGGCTCATAGCGAAAGTGGAAAATAGGCTTTAGGTATGGTACCACAAATATCTCTCTCATGCAGGCAGATTGGTCCTCATTAAAGTTGTTATTGAAGCCACTCCAGTCTATTGGATGACCCTAGCCTGGATACCAAAAGGCATTTTGAACCGCTTACAAAGTATTTGCTGCAGATTTCTTTGGAAAGGTCACCATCTGGGGAGGCTTTTTGCCTGGGTCAAATGGGACACCATTGCCAAACCCAAACGCTGGGGGGGATGGGGTATTAAGAGGCTCGATCTATTCTCCAGAGCATTAGCAGCCAAACTTGGGTGGCAGCTCCTCACCTCTAATAGTCTTTGGACTCGAGTAGCATATGTTAAATATATCAAGCCTCAGAATGTTTTGGACTGGATCCGTATGCAGCAAGGAACTAGCCAAAACATTTCCAATATCTCGAAGGCGATCATAAGCTCCTTACCTCTACTGCATGAAGGAATCACTTGGCGAATAAGGGAAGGTAATGCAGTTCGCATTGGACAGGACCCATGGGTCGGCTGTGGCAATGCTCACAGACTATCAGCTGATCTTATAAGGTATCTTCAAGACAGAGGGGTCACTCACATTAAACACATTGGCGATAATGAGAATTCCTCCTTTCTCCAACAGGCATGGACTACTGAACAAGTGTTGGAAATACCTGAACAATGGCAACAAGAATGGTTGGAGTATGCAGATGCACTCACACAAGCTCACATCAGGCTCACAGAAGGACCTGATGAAATCATCTGGGCCTTTGCCAAGCATGGAGCATACTCCCCGAAGCTAGGATACTTAAGGCTCATGGAATCATACAAGCCCCTGGATATCCTCCCCACCTCGAAAGCGCTCTGGAAACTTAAGTCAGCACCTCGCACGCGATTATTGATGTGGAACATTCCTTTTGACAGAATCCCTACAGGCACCAATCTCATGAAAAGATCATTCTATGGTCCCTTTCGATGCCACTTATGCCGAGGGGAGGAAGAAAGCACAAAACATCTTTTCTTAAAATGCAGCACTGCACTACAGTTTTGGCAATCCCTCACCTCTCACTACCCAAACTTGAAAACTGGCAAGGTAATAACCTCATGGAAGCATGGAATAACTGGTGCCAGAATCACACCGGGAAATCCATCAACATTCCACTGCTGGTCTGTTGGGCATTATGGATTGCGCGCAATCAGGCCATCTTCAACTTCAGGACTCCTCATTGGCCCACAATCTTACACCACACGATTGCTGATTTTGACATGATACCTGAAGAGGAATCCTCTGCCCCCCCCCCCCGCATCATTAGACCTGAAATCATCGACAAATCTAAGCCCTGGGCTTATTTTGATGGCTCGGCACAGGATGCAGGCTGTGGGGGAGGGGCCATACTATATCTCAATGAAATGCATTGCTTCAAGATACAAATAAATCTAGGTAGAGGCACCAATAATTTTGCTGAACTGTGCACAGCTAAACACATCATACATTTTGCAATTCAAAAACAATGCAGACACCTACAGCTATTTGGAGATTCTAAAATTGTTTGCAACTGGCTGAATGATGCATCTCATTGTCATGCATTTTCATTGAGGCACATTTTAGATGAAGCTAAAAGACTGATTACTTCTTTTGAATCATTTGTCTGTCGACATATCTACAGGGAACAGAACACAGTCGCCGACCAGCTATCCAAAGAGGCAGCGCACAGACAAGGAAACGACTGGTTGATACAGGAGGAAATCGATGGAACATACTACCAGCATTACCACAGACCTTTTGATGATCATATTGGAGATGGGCTATAAAGCCCTCACATAACAGTACCATTTTTTGTTTACAGCATGTATATATATCTACTGTTTAGTCATGAAGTACAAACTCTTTTTTGGTTTTATACAGTTTATATGTAGCTCTCTGCGTAGAGCATGGACACAATTTTGATCACTTCTAGTTACAGTTTCGATAGGCTCCCTGTGTGGAGACAACTTGTTTTCTTTTGCCAGATCAATAGACTGTGATCTCGATAGGCACTGCTGCCTCCATATGAATATGCTTCGGCATCTACAAAATGTAATTTCTTAATATTAATAGAAATTATGACTTTTTCCCACGGGAAAAATATATATATATATATATATATATATATATATATATATATATAGACACACACACACACACACAATATTTTAATTACATATTGTGCGTATTATGTGCTTATGTACACATGTGTACACTCACCTATAATACATGTGTCAATACATATAACACACTCTAATATAAACACATAATACTATAACATGTTATGATTTCTCTCATATATCATAGTTGTTTCATTTTTACTGTAGGTTAATTAGGGGGAAAAACAATAGTGAAAGTCTTATTTCTTCTTTTATGTGAAGGTCATTAATTAGTCAAGTTATTTTCCTAAAATAATAAAGACCTCGATACAGGGTTTTTGTAACCCTTGATCAAGGTATTTTGAAAATCTTGAATATGCCCTTGATCTATCTTTATAAAAACCTTGATTCAACTAAATTACTCAATTGAGATTTTAATATATTTGAATATCTTTAAATCTAGCTCCCTTGCTACAAGATTTTCTACAACTACAACTTTCAATGTGCAAAACCCTTCATCTCATTCGTCTAAGGTGGAAAAATGAACACCCATGAATTGATTAGTAAATCCTTTATGCAATGGAATATAATTTTCACACACACACACAGAGTAAGGTTAGAGATATTATATTACTTCAAAAAACACAAAATTACATCATAGATAGTCTCTAGTAGTCTGCCACTAGGGAAACTAGACCAATAGTATAAACTCAAAATTTTTAAGTTTCCCCTACTATTCTTAATCTACTAATTTGATAGCATAAAACATAAAAATAAATAAAGTACTACATGGACTGCTAAACAAGATCATTTTATAAGAAAAAAATTAGATTACATCCTAAGCCCTGAATGCTCTGATACTACTAAGATGCATGTTTGACTAGGTGGCTAAGGTTCACCACTAATGTCTAATGATGAGTGGCTGGTGCCAGTAATTCGATTGAAGAAATTGATTTTCCCATCTACAATATCCATTTTCTCCATGAGTTCAGCCATATAGATGATAATCTCAAGCTAAGTGCCTTATTTGGTAGTGAGAACCCTCCCCACGTGAGTTGTAACATGCAAATGCAGGTTAACCATTCACATGTAGGGAGATACCCGGTAATGGTGGAATTTCCGATGTTGGGGATCCAATCTTTATTCACCTTCTCCACATGAGAGTCGGGAATGAATCTACAAGCCTACCTCACTTGATCCTCAATATATGAGATAGCTTTCTGGACGTATTCTGGAATAATACATCTATACCACTCCATGGATGCTTTGGTTGAGGTTTGGGTGTGGGTGTGGGTACCACACAGGGTAGGGGAATTTAAAATGAGAAAAGGGGTAGACTAGGCTTGCCTCGACAACCTCATCTTGAAGGGCTAACCTATGGATGGCATACCATAATTAAGGAGGGAGAAACAATGGGGGATGTCAAGGGGGTAAGAATAATGCCGGAGGAGGGGTAACTCACAAGAGAGAAAGGCGAAGGGCCAATAAGGAAGAGATGAAAAATGACAAGAAATAATATTAGTTGGAAAGGAAGGCAAGGCTGATTCACTGAGAAGCAGGCAAGATAGAGCCCCCCCAAGAATAAAGGGCTTTTGAGGGGGATAGAAAACAAGAACCTGAAACACCAAAATGGAGTGAACTATGAAAGCATACAATTATTCCAATCTTAAAAGGAATGTAGGGAACAAGAAGTAAAATTATCAGCTTGAGAAATAAATATCCTCATAGAGGAAAAGCCTGGATTAGCATAGAAATCCTCAAAATCCTAAGATGAATTGTGAGCATTAAGGTCTGAGATTGCATCTTTCCTAGATGCCTATCCTAATAACCCAAAATTGCTCCACTTACGAAATTGTCTCCATAGTTAGTTAGTTGTTATGGATTGTAATCCCCTTTATTAACTTGTAGTTTCCTTCCCCCCTCTTCACAACATTATAGCATCATACCTACCCCTTTGCAACCATAACTATTTTCTTGAATTAGCGAATTTATGGTCCCTAGTACTAATGTACCATCCCAAGTGCTTGCACCCTCGCATACAGTGAATTAAAAATTACCATACTTGAGTTGAGTCTCATGGCGGTAAGGTGGCCATGCAGGGTGCCAAGTGGGGGCAACATACCAACGATATTGAAGCCAGGTCGTGGAGGAACAAGATTCCATGTGTTGTTGCGTAGAAAAGCATGAAATTCTTCTTGCATAGCATGACGCCAATGAGGCTCTTGCTTGGCTTGAGAATAGCAGGTTGGATCTGAGGATGCAGTGGTAGCAAGCATAGCATAAAAACATGGTGGAATAGGATGACAAGTAGCATATAACACCTTTGGTCTCCGAATGCCACTTTTCGACCGAGCCACCATGTGATGAGTTGATGTCACCAGTGTTTACAAGGAGGTCGTCGAAGCAAAATAATTGGGAATAGAAGTGGTAAGGTAATAGGAGCTACTAGGGCCAATGTTGAGTCCTCCCTCCCCCTTGCTCGTGGTAGTTCAAGTGGGAACCACTCAATTCCCCAGCTCGCTTACCCTCCTAATACGGAACGAACCGACCCACTCCATGCATAACTGACCCCATCACTTATTAAGTTTGATCTCATTCATCACAGTCATGTCAGACATTTGATAGGGACCCTCTCTGGGAGACTATTCATATCATATTGTATTTTAAATTATTTTCTTTTAAAAGTTATACTTTTTTTTCATTATTAGAAAAATGGTGCTTGGAGGAAAATTAGTAACATAAAATCCAAACAACCAATAAATCATTAAAAATAATGTGGGATCCCTATGGTTATTCCTCTTCAAAAAAATATTTTTTGGGTTTTCAATCTATGCATATAGTAACTAGAATACAAAGGTGTAAAAAATGTGTTTTGAATATTAATGACATAGTCTAACTATTAGATATTTTGTCTTTTTTTGTCAAAATACAACGATACCATTTTTGGTAAAATTGTGATTTTTCATTATTTTAAATGTGTTTTAGAATGTATAAATAGATTTGGTACCATAAAAACCCTTGAGACACTCCAATATGTTAATTACATATAGCTCAAACTTATAATTCCGACAAATCCCAACCAAGTTTGAGGCAAAATTGACCAAAAATAATTAAATTACATTGAATATTAATTAGTCAAAACACACAGACATATATAAAAATTTTTAAAAAAAGGGAAAAAAAAATCTACACAATGTAATGGACATATATTTTGTTGTTAATTTAAATTATATATTTAACATAAAATTAATTAATGGAAACAAAATTGAGTATTTAATTAAATTTAAATGTGATTTATTAAATAATATTTATATTTTTTTTAAATATTATCATTAAAAAACAATTTCCTAACATTTGCCTTTTAACTATATATTAAAATGAGTGAGTTTTGAGGATTTCAATTTAAAAACATAAAAAATATTAAATTTTCATCCCTATTTCACTAAAAAGAATGTTACTCATTTTCATAAATTATCCTATTGTATAGTAACTAGTTATCTTACATTAATTAGTATATACGATTACCATCTCTTCCATTACACAATAAATTTCAAATAATTAATTTATAAATAATGAAAATACCCTGAATTAAAAATAAAATTCTACTTTCTCCATAACTTAAAAACTTCAAATATTATCCTCATTATCACCGCAATAAAGTGATTTCTATTTGGAAAAAATTATGTCTTTGTCATTATTAAATGAATATCATCCCCAAATAACTTGTATGGATAACATATTTGAATGTCATGCACACGGACTATTAATCATTAGTGTAGAAAAAATGATCATTTACACTGTCTCACTTCAAACATGTAATGTGATCAACTCTGATCAACATTTAAATTAATTTAATATTAATGTTTAAAATTAACAAAATTACTGCGATAAATTGGTAAATAGAAGATAAATTATATAAAGGGAATGTTTAATGTGCTTTAATAAAAAGGGAAGTAAGTGTATCCATTTTTTATGAGCATGAATTAACAAAATAGGGTGAGAAAATAGAATAATATAAGTCTAAGTTCATCTAAATAAGAAAATATTGAAAAACACAATTTCTCTAACGAGCAATTTGCTATAATGAATATATAATCCAAGAATAATCCAAGAAGAGTCTATATTTTCAGATTTAGATGAGTTTCAATGTTTCTTGTTATTTGTGTGAATAATAGGTAATAAGGAAAGAGGTGCTCGATGAGATTGGATTTAGCGGTATGTAATGATTTATTTTAAAATTAATTAATAGTGGTATAAAATAGTTAATTAGTTATTAAAAAAAAGACTAAAAATTATATATAAATGATTATTTTTTAGTTGGTGATTAATAATGGCTAATTTATAATATTTTATAAGGTGATCAATTTTTAATTGTTTTTAGTTTAGTTATTAATTGGTTGTTTCAATCTTATTGTCTAGTAGTATATTTAGTTATAAATCTGGTCATTAATTTAGTCATTGATTTAGTAATTATTTGCAATAATTAATGACCAAATACACAACAAAATATACTACTATATGATCATCCCAAAAAACTAATTTATGGCCAAAGAAATATGACCAAAATGTTGGTCACATTATAAAATATTGTAAATTAGCTACTAATAGTCATATATATGCAAATTTTAGTCATCATTTGAAACTAATTAATGACCAAATAAATATGACTAAATTTCGATCATGTTATAAGTTACTGTAAATTAGCTACTAATAGTCATATCACTAGTATAAAATGGTTAATTATTTACTAAAAAAATGACTAAAATTTGCATATAAATGACAATTTTTCAGTTGGTGACCAGTAGTGGCTAATGACCATTTTTCCCTTGAATTGGTAATGTTAATCGTTTGGGTTTATTAATCCCTTAGGATTTTAATATTAATCACTTGGGTTTATAGTATCAATCCATTTTATAATATTTATCCCTTTTACGAACAATATTATAATAATTATTACTAATACTTATTAACTAATTACTAATAATAATAATAATAATAATAATTAATAATTTAATTTTTAATATTAATATTTAGATTACTTTTAATTATTAGTATAAATAGTTATATTTATGTGATTATACCATATTTATATTTATGTGATTAATACCAAAGTCATATTATTGCATTTATAAAATTAATCCCTTGGGTTTATAATATTAATCCTAAGGTTTATAATCCTTTGGGTTTATAATATAAATCCTAGGGTTTGAAATTTCTCCCTTAGTTTTATTTTCCCTTGGGTCTATAATATTAATCTATTGAGTTTATTTTCTCTTGGGTTTATAATATTAGTCCTTTAGGTTTATAATATTGGGTTTATAATATCGCATTTAGTTTAAAGGTTTGAAATCTTGGTTTTTTAATATTGGGGTTTATAATATTGGGTTTTATAATTCTAGAGTTTATAATATTAATATTAATGTTAATATTAATCCCTTACATTTTTTTTTTTTTTTTGCTAAGTAAATTTAATCTATTATATACAAAAAAGAGAACAATTACATCCTTGGATAACAGAGAGCCATCAAGCCTGTGGATTAGGCCGTTTGTTCATGACAGATTCAGAAACAGAGAGATTGAACCTTACTTCCCGCGCAGGGGCGACAGAGTGATACACATAACCGACACTAGACATTCCCTGTGAAGGGTATACAGACACAAGTAACATCGCCACATCAGACACTAGACAGTAGAAAACGGTACAGAAAACATGAAGAAAGATTGACAGACAGAACCATAGATAACCTGTCCTCCTTTTCGTTGGGCATCCAAAAAAAGGTGAGAGCTGGAGCCTGGATTACTCATCGGGCTCCTCCTCTACGATCCTACACCAACCCATTTCCGGTTCCTGCATGTCTGGCTGCGCATGGGCCTCCATCATGGAGCTGATGGCGCTGGCTGGCTGGGGCTGCTCCTTTTGCATTTCTGAGGTGGGCTTTGGAGAGCTGGGATTATGGACCTCCTCAGAATGAGGAATTGGAGTGCTGGATTCTCCCTCGTGCTGAGCTTCCTCGATGAAGAGAACAGAGACATGAGCCGTTATTCGAGGGCGCGTTAGAGAGCAGTTGAACGAGAAAGTGGCTGAACCAAATGAAGACGAATTGGCCGAGTCTGGAGAATTTGGGTCCAGGTAGTTGCTAGGGGTCAGAATGCGCTCTGTTCCCCGATGATGAGAAGGAATCCCCAAGGAACCTGAATCAGCAGGGGGCCGTGAGGGGGTTCCTCTTCCAGAGCCTCTGCGACTCAGCATACGCTGGCGGGGTCTCGGCATCACGCAATGACGAACACGAACAGCAGCAAGAAAGTCTCCAAAAGCCGAGCTGCCTTGACCAGTAGTGACACCACAGGGGTTGTTGCTTGTCTCTGTGAGAGAGTTACACCGCCAGAGCGTAGCCTCAGGCTCAAATCGAAACCAGCCTCCGACGTCAGACCTTCCCCAGACCCATTCTTTCTCACAGCTCCGAATCTTACCGAACTGAATGAAGCATAGATGCAGATTACTGGCATTGAGGTCACTTAAAACGCAGGTGCCCTTCCCTCGATCCTCACCCGCCATTACTATGGCAATTAAGTTCGCTGCAGACCGATATTCTCCTGAGCAGGCATGAATGGACAGTGTTGTAATTCCAATGCCAAACATCCGAGCTCCCGTATTGTTAATCAACCTCGCATTTATGTCTTCCCACCTGAAGTTCTGTCCGGCGCGCATGCTGGACAGGTGCCAGCCATGCTTCGCCCTCCTCCATCCCATCATGGGTATTGTGCTACAGGTCACCCGCATCCGGGGAATCCCTTACATTTATTAATCCTAAGGGTTTATCATATTTATCCCTTGGGTTTATAATATTTATAATCCCAAGGGTTTATAAAATTAATCACTTCAGTTTATATATTTAATATCTTAGATTTATTATTAGTGTTTATAATGCTAATCTTAGGGTTTATAATACTCGCCTTAGGGCTTTTAATATTGGGTTTGATGATGTTAGGATCTATAATATTCAGTTTAATATTAATGTTTAATATCGTGACATATCACATTGTTCTTACTAATAATGTCACATTTTAATATTATAATATTAATCCTACGGTTTAAAATAATTATTGTAAGGTTTATAATATTAATCTTAGGGATATAATATTAATCTTAAGGTTTATAGTGTTGGATTTTATAATATTTGGGCTTATAATAATTGATTTAATGTTAGAGTTTAATATTGTTATGTTGGAATGATTTATAAATCTATCATTATGTATAAAAGATATTGATAGTTATATTAATATGTTAATTATACTAGTCATTAAGATAATAGTGAGAGATAAATAAGTATTATTAGTTGTAACCCTATACTATTATTATATTATGTTAATTTTGTTATTGTTATATATATATAAATGTTTATATATAATATATATATATATGTGTGTTATTGTTTATATAGTTATTAATAAGTATAAATAATCAATCTCTAATAGCCATATTAACACTATACATCTAATAATTATTAATGTGATTCATAAATGCCTATCGACGTATATCAACTACATTGGTAAATGTGGTTGTGATAGTATCTTACCATTGAGAGGTTCTCGATTTGTGTCCATTATTTGTGTGATATGATCCATATGAATTATCATTAAGAGCCTCCATTGATTTTCTAATAGCACAAATTTTAGATAAAAGGGATTAGATCTCCAGGCTTGTACTCAAGATTAGTCATATGAACAAATTATATTTTAACTAGAGGTTTGGCCGTTTAAAAAAAAACGCTATTATGCCTGAGAGTTGACTAAATGGATCAACTTCCATCCTAATCTATATACCCATCTATACATCCAAGTAGGTATTTCCAGAAGTGTAATTGATGGCCAAATTCCTATTTCTTCTAACACTTTCTTTTTAACATTAGTTACAGTTTAGCATATTTGTACATTCTAATGTTGCTTTCACATTACTTGGTGGTATAATTTTCTTACCATTCAACACTAAAGACAATAAATCAAGTTGAATTGCATTGTAATGAGTACATTTTCAATAAAAGATAAAACCATTTATCTTCAAAGGTTGAATTATCGAGAAAATGACTTGAATCAATGATTTATTAGAGTTATTGAATACTTTAATACTTTGCACTCTCAAGAATGCAGTCACCATAAGCCAAACAAATATTCTTCATATTCTAGTTTGTTTACAAGATTTATAGGAAAACTAAAATTTTCGAACTTGTATAAGAACTCCAACAAGATGAGTTACAACCAAAGAATCAAAATTCTAAACTAATCCTTATTCAAAGTAATTCTCTTCTAAATTTGAGAAAGATTCTTATAAAAATTAGCACATGATCAAATCAATTAGAAAAATTCAAGAGTACATTCAAATAAAGATGTATATGTCTCAGTTGCACTTCGGAAGCCTGTCATCAGACCTTTGGAAGAAGTCATCAACAACAACCACAAAAAAAATCTTGAATATGAAAAAGAAGCGACCATTCACATTCAGACTATTCCAAACTAATCCAGTTCCAAAGTGCTGAGTTTTTTAAGAAAATCCATCTTCATCTACTCCACTTTCACAACAAATTCCTAAATTCCAATATTGTCATCTAGTTGACCACATGGAGGATCAATGTTTTGATCTTCATCCTTGTGAGCATTGTAGAAACCGTGATCATCAATCAAAAAATTGTTTTGGATGAACTCTACAAGAGAAAAGATTCACCTTGAATGGATCACTTCTAGGCAATGACCATTAATAACTAAGAAAATATATCGATCATACTGTAGAATTTATTCTCAGGTATTATCATATCTTCGAGTAGAGATACTTTTTACTTCTCATCATGTCTGACAGTGGGGGATATTAGTGATTAATAATCATGCTTCAAGTTTTGAATTCATATTAATAAAACATAAACAAGTAAGCATGAGCCATAGCCAAAAAACCAACTGACAAATTGAGCCTCGAGCCCAAGTTAGCTAGAGTCAGAATTGTATTAGAGGTACACACATGTTCCATGAGCATGATTTGGTTTGTGGTCATTCCAAAACCACCACTAAGTAGAATACTCATTGCTTCTTATAGGCAATAGTTTTTGGTCATCTTTAAACCACCATCAAATAACACTTCCATTTCATAGAAAACATCAACTTCTAGCTAGATTTGGAATTGTTTTAGGAACCACTTCAAGAAAAATTTTAGAGTTGGTGGTTAGCCTTAAACCACCATTCAATAGAAGGTTTCTACTTTTGCAACCCATTTGGTTTGTGGTCTTCCTTAAACCACCAAATTCAAAGAGCACATTCAATCATTTCTTGCTATCTACTTGTAGATTTTAGTTCTTTTCTGTGACTTAGATACACCCCTTCAAATTCAGATGAAGAGAGAAATGTTAGAAATCTAATCACTAAGTTCATGGTAAATGCATCATTCTCTTGAAAATGAACATGAAAAGTCTAAATAAAATCTAAACAATCAGAAGATGTGTTGGAAAATGAAATCAATCATTCATAAACAAAAGTACCTATGTATAATGCATTGCACTATTGTCTAAATCAATTCTCCATTTCTATATGTTTTCTAATGAGAAGAATAAAGAAGATGCAAGGATTCACAGATGAGCGAATTTATAACACAAGTTAATTTAAAACTAATCTATACTTGTATATAACCTTTTAAAATCAAATATTTTTTTTATTAAAATATTATTTAAAATCAAACATAAATTTAAAACTAATTTATACTTATATATAATATTTTAAAATCAAATAAATTTTTAAATAAAACACTATTTAAAATCAAACATAAATCTATGCATGACATATATTTAAAATTAAGTTAAAGTTTTATTAAAACATTATTTAATATATGACATTGATTATTACCAAGCATTGAGAACGTAGAAGTAACACAGCGAATGCAAAATATTAAAAATTGTGTAACTTCTATGTAGCGGGAAGTAACACAACCAATGCAAAATACTAAAAATTGTGTAACCGTTATGTGGAGGGGTTTTGAGAAATATATATCTTTTTATTTTTTACTTTTATTTTTTATGATGATGATGATGATGGTTAATGTCTATTGAGACCAAATATTGGTCTATCAGACCTAAAGAAACAAATTATTTATTTTGATTTAAGATTTTATTCCTATGCTCAAAAAGCTTGGAGAGAAGTCTCTTGAGCCACTATAATTTTGACATTGTAAAAGGCTAGGAAGGTCAGTACTGTAACAAAGATTGTGAAACTGAGATCTAATGTGGTTGTACGCGGGGCACTCTAAGAGGAAGTGGTTTTCATCCTCGATGTTCCTATTCTCACATATATGGCATATCCTTTCCATCCATGGCGTTTTAGGAACTGCCCAACAATCTGTTTCACTATGGAGTTCATGAGAATTCATTCTAATCTTTGCTATATTAATTTTCTTCTTTGAGCTAGCTAAAATAGAGAGATACTTTTGATCTTCTAGGGTGGGGTTGATGACCTTCTTATAATAACTTAATTTTCTTTTAGCCGCTAAATCTTTCTCACACCACATTTTTTCTTTGAACTTAGAAGTAACAATATCTTTAATGTTATTTATGTTTTGCAATGCATCATTCTCATTGATCTCCCAATAGTTTAACCAGGCCCTTGTGTCTTTATGCCACCCCCGATTGAGCCTTAGGTGGTTTTGGCTGGAATTTAAGCTAGTTTAGGAAGTCTATGATCGTCTATGTTATTGAGTTTGTGCTTGTACAGTAGAAACCTAATTATAGATAGGCTCTCAATAGGGGAAAGACCTGCTTCTATAAGGAGAATAGGATAGGGTGTATTACTTTTAATTTTCAGGTTATAAGTTATAAAACGCTTCTAGATTTGCTCAATCTTTCTGCATGATTCTCTGGAGATGTTGCAACCCCAAACCTCACAGCCATATAAGATAACAGGAGTGACTGAAGTTTCAAAGAGGAACTTCCTTTTATCCCACATTACGAGGTTTGTTGTTTTACAATTATTTTCAAGACCAAAATAAGCTTTCCACCCCCCATTAACCCTTTTCTCAATGCTACGGTTCAAGTTGATCTTGTGATGAATATCAATTCCTAGGTACTTGTAAGAATACACTTCCTCCAAGTTATTATTGTCATACATAAATTTAGCGTAAGTGTCCTTCTTGGATTTGATAATCATAACTTTTGTTTTGTCAATGTTAACAGTCATACCCATGGTAGAGCAAAAATCCTTAAGATGCATGAGTTGATTATCGAGATCAGATGGGCACCTTGCCAAACGAACAATATTGTCAGCATAAAGAAGAAGGATTACGACTATCCCAGCTAAGATCGTGCCATCACATCCTGCTTCCTCTAAATAGCCTTCAAGCTTATCGATGTAAATGCCAAATAGGGTAGGGGAGAGGGGGCAGCCTTGTTTAACTCCGATGTTACACTTAGTATCTTTCGACCACCCCTCATTGCTCTTTAGCTTGGCAATTACATTCTCGTATAACCTTATAGTGGCAGCTCTCAACTCAAGAGGAACCTTTAGCTCTTCTAATCTATTCCAAAGGTTGTATCTAGGAACCGTATCAAAAGCCTTTCTAAAGTCCACAAAGCAACAAAATAAATTGGATTTATCATTACGACATTCTTCCACAATGATCCTAAGTGTAACGAGGTGGTCTGTTGTTGAGTGATGCCTTCTGAAACCTGCTTGGCCTTTAGCCCGCTTACCTTCACTTTCAAGCCATATGCTTAACTTTTTTTCCAAAATACTACCATATAACTTGGCTAAGAGAGGGCTAATCATAATCGCCCAATAATTAGAGGGGTTATTTGTATCCCCACTTTTAAAAATAGGGATAATGAGGCTCTCAGTCCAAGGTTTAGGGAACCCTTGCTTAATTGCTTGATTGAAAGCTTGTGAATATGGGGGATGAGGACAGGACCTCCAATTTTTAAGATTTCCGCCTGGTAACCTTCAATGTCCTTAGCTTTCCCATTAGCAAGGCGATTAACCCCAAACTTAATGTCTTCTAAAGAGAAAACTTCTTTCGTTGTGAGCAGGGTTTCCAAATTATCCATGACATTTGGAGATTCATAAAGCTTTTTAAGATAGGAATTCCAATCATGAAGAGCAATTTTATTATCATCTTTAGTCTTCCTAGTCAAAATCTGCCTCCAAAATTTCTTAGGAGTTGCCTTAGAGAGGTGTAAGAGATTCTCCTGTCTTTGACGAATGTACTGCCTCTTTTTCCTTTTAGTTAGGACTTTGCATATTTTTATTTTGTCCATTTTAAGAGTTTCATCAACAACTTCCTTAATTTCTCTCCTCGCACTTTTACAATCTTTGTCATACTATGGATTGGTTTTGCTATTTCTTTTATTATTTGAAACTTCAATTGAGAACTTGTTAATAGAATATGAGAGTGTTGTAGTAAAAATATGATAGAGGTCTTCTATGTTGTCTATATTAGATAAAGGAAGCAAATTAGTTTTTAATTCATTTAGAAAGAGATCATTTTTATTTCTATCAAATATTAAGTTCTTTTGGCTATAAGTATTATTTTATGTGGGAACTCTATGCATGACAAAATTGAGAGTTATAAGTAAAGGCCTATGATCAAAGTTAGGTTCGTGGTCGTTTAAGATGTCAAAATTTATTATTTCGTTTTATAAAGGGAGATCGAAAATAACGTAGTCTACCATGCTGCTACGAAGTCCATGGATGCAGGTCATCCTGCTGGAATTGGGCCACTTCTTTAGACCGTTGCAAATTATGAGATCCTGAGCACTACAGAGCTTGACTAGCTCCGACCCAAACAAATTTTCCCTGAGGTCTTCAAAGCTCCTTTTGTACCTACTAGCTAGAGTAGGGTCTTTGTCTAACCAAAGAGGATTAGGGTTGGAATGATTGCTTAGAATAATAGCTTGGTTATTTGAAGTTTGAGCATTAAAGTCTGATGCGGGAGCACCCAGCAACAAAGCGAGCAAACATGGGCACAGAAGCAGAACAAAGGAAAGTCTGCGTTAAAGCAGAAAAGATAGATTTAAAGCGGATAAAGTAGACTTAAAGCAGATTTAAAGCATGCATGCATCTTTTGTTGGAGGAAAGCAGGAGAGGATAGGATCAATCCTTCCCAAGACTTCTTATATAAATGTAATGCGATAGGCATGTAGGAGATATATCGGATTAGTGAGGCATTTATTAGTGGGCAAGATGTAGCTGAGCGTGAGCTCGTTTTTAAGGCTGGAATGCCTTAATTTTGTAACTATTCTATATATTATATATATGCATGTTCGAGTGTTATTTGTATATGTATATGTCGTGAGCTTGTTTCTAAGGCTGGGAGGCCTTAGTATGTAATTGTTTTGGATAATAAATAAAAGCATGCTTTAGTGTATGATTGGGTACGTTTATATGTTTTTTATAATCGAGCAGATTTTGTGTTGCGAGATTGATCAGTCATCGATCACCTCCAGGAAATGATGGCGATCTAACCAACGCTTATATGTGTTTGTTTGTTGAAGTAACGTGTATATTAACTGTTGTTGAAGACAGTATGCAGCACAGGGAAGAAACGGTATCGAATTTCCATTTGAACGCTTTTACTGTATGACAAAGGCACAGATCCGAAATCCATTCGATGGCAATGTTATGAAATCCAAGACTGCGTTTATATGCATGTATGGAATAGTGTCAACGGTGGTGAATGGTTACTAGCTTCTGCATGTTTGTTGAAAATTGCCGTGTATGGAAATATAATTGGAGCTCTGTTTGAGGCGCATGTTTTTACATGCATGAGTGATGGAGTTGGGGTGGATTGGCGCCGACGTATATAGAGGCGCCCATATTATATTTTAAATTCCATCATTTGCATTACCTATATTACATGCTTGCGGTGATGATTAAAGAGATGCTCGATTTATTGAAGACCCACATTAAATAATTAAAAGGTTTAAAGTTGTTTACATCGCTTCCGACGGGACTTAGTGGGCCATAATCCACGGTCCAAGATCGAATTTTATCTGGGAATTGGGATTTTTGGGCAACCCCCAAATTCTCGTCCCGTCAGTTTGGTACCAGAGCGAGAAAAAGATTCTGCGGAAGGAGGTACAGTTCTTGATAAAGTATGTCTGGTCTTTATATTTTGTGTAGGTAGCAGCAGAGGAAGGTCAGAAGGTTGCAGAAGAAAGTGAGAGGATTGCAATAGCCTAGAGCGGTTACCAAAAGACCAAGTCTAGAGGAGAGCTTGGTGAGGTAAGAGGCAGCAAGGAGGACTTGCTGTTGCAGAGGTAGATTGAAGCTCACAAGTTAAAGTTATTACGAAGACCAGAAGCATATGACCTTTTTGTGCCTCGGTAGTATGATGCAGGAGCACCCAACAACAAAGCGAGCAAACATGGGCACAGAAGCAGAACAAAGGAAAGTCTGCGTTAAAGCCGAAAAGATAGATTTAAAGCGGATAAAGTAGACTTAAAGCAGATTTAAAGCATGCATGCATCTTTTGTTGGAGGAAAGCAGGAGAGGATAGGATCAATCCTTCCCAAGACTTCTTATATAAATGTAATGCGATAGGCATGTAGGAGATATATCTGATTAGTGAGGCATTTATTAGTGGGCAAGATGTAGCCGAGCGTGAGCTCGTTTTTAAGGCTGGAATGCCTTAATTTTGTAACTATTCTATATATTATATATATGCATGTTCGAGTGTTATTTGTATATGTATATGTCGTGAGCTTGTTTCTAAGGCTGGGAGGCCTTAGTATGTAATTGTTTTGGATAATAAATAAAAGCATGCTTTAGTGTATGATTGGGTATGTTTATATGTTTTTTATAATCGAGCGGATTTTGTGTTGCGAGATTGATCGGTCATCGATCACCTCCAGGAAATGATGGCGATCTAACCAACGCTTATATGTGATTGTTTGTTGAAGTAACGTGTATATTAACTGTTGTTGAAGACAGTATGCAGTGTAGGGAAGAAACGGTATCGAATTTCCATTTGAACACTTTTACTATATGACAAAGGCGCAGATTTGAAATCCATTCGATGGCAATGTTATGAAATCCAAGATTGCATTTATATGCATGTATGGAATAGTGTCAACGGTGGTGAATGGTTACTAGCTTCTGCATATTTGTTGAAAATTGCCGTGTATGGAAATATAATTGGAGCTCTGTTTGAGGTGCATGTTTTTACATGCATGAGTGATGGAGTTGGGGTGGATTGGTGCCGACGTATATAGAGGCGCCCATATTATATTTTAAATTCCATCATTTGCATTACCTATATTACATGCTTGCAGTGATGATTAAAGAGATGCTCGATTTATTGGAGATCCACATTAAATAATTAAAAGGTTTAAAGTTGTTTACATCGCTTCCGACGGGACTTAGTAGGCCATAATCCACGGTCCAGGATTGAATTTTATCTGGGAATTGGGATTTTTGGGCAACCCCCAAATTCTCATCCCATCAAAGTCACCTATTAAAAGGATATTACCGTCATTCCTTAGGCTAGAATATCATTCTCTAAACCATTGTAAGGGTTAGTTTTATCTAGATTCTTCTTCTTATAGAAGTTAGAATTGATGGGGGGAAAATAACATATTGCTATGTAGGAATTTTTATTATTAATGTCTCTGACCTCTATCCAGCTATATTGGTTGTGAGGGTCGTTTTTAAAAATCCTAGCATGGGGGGAGATTTTCTTCTTAATGTAACAAGCTATTCCCCCAATGCCTCTACGGGAGGATCGCTTGTTCCAGGTAGACCATAGCATAAAGCCATCTATGTTAAGGACCTTAGATTCTTCATGCTCCCAAGTTTCAACAAGCAAAATAATATCAACATCATTTGAAACCCAACTTAGCTTGGGGCCTTTGTTCCATGGGAAGCCCAGACAGTTCCAAGAAAGGATTCGGAGCATGTTTAATTGCTATTGATTACTATCTTTCTGGTTTCTATCTCGAATAAAGGCTTTTCTATTTCTGATTATTGCCCATTTTCCTTCCTTTCTAGCTTCTTTTACCTTTTGAACCTCCTTTCTTAATTCAGCTTGATCTTCTGGAATGAGATCTTCATTTATGAATATTCCCGTTCCTTTTAGACTTGAGGTTTTACTAAGTATGTCATACTTATGATCAATGGAGCTCACCTTTATGCGGATTAGTCTTCCTTTATTCTTGGTTAATTTCCCCAACCTTGTTGCTTCTGTGAGACACACTGTTTCAATTTGTAATCTATTATGTAATTCTGTCTGAGCTAAGGCTAAAGTATCCTCATCTACTTCCCCTTTTAAACTGAAGATTATAAGGTTCAAGGCCCTTTTGTTATCTTCGTGGTCTAATTCTATTATTTTTTTCATTTCATCTTTAATTAGTGTGATATCTAACTTATCTACCACATTATTTAGGGTGAGGCGGCTATTAATTTTTTCTTCTAGTTTTTTAATCATGTCTTTCATTTTAAGGCTCTCTAAAGTATCAACATCTCCTTGCTGAGATGGTTGGTTAGTATCTTGGTTTTGTTTTTCTATAACCTGTAATCTAGTCTCCATTGCCTCCATTTTATTCTCCAGTAGTCCTATTTTATTTTCTATTTGTTTTTTGATCGTGTCTTCAAGAGATGCAAATTTATTTTCCAGCATGGCTTCTAACTTTTTTTGTAGCTTGGTTTCTCTTTCTTCTCTATGTTTTTTTAAAGACTCTATATACTCATAAAGGCCTTGTAGAGTAACTGTGCTAGGTCTTCCCTTGGTAATCTTTGGTAACTATGGTGAAATATTCATACTTGAAATTATATGAGCAAATATGTATTAGAAAAAGAAAAAGATAAGGAATGTGTGCACCTGATATCAACAAACCTGACTGCAGATCACCTGTTTCAACCACAATCCACAGATCGAAGAATATATGTGAAGAAGATATAGAGTACGTTTTTAACTCTTTCACCGAGCCTCAGAAATCTTTCACTAAAGAATATATGTGAAGAATATATAAAGAACGTGTTTAACTCTTTCACTGAGCCTCAGAACTCTTTCACCCAAGTATATATACAGTACGTGTTTAACTCTTTCACCAAGCCTCAAAACTCTTTCACCGAAGAAAATATGCGAAGAATATATACAGTATGTTTTTAACTCTTTTCACCGAGCCTCAGAACTCTTTCACCGAAGAATATATGCGAAGAATATATAAAATACATGTTTAACTCTTTCACCGAGCCTCAGAACTCTTTCACCGAAGAATATATGCAAAGAATATATAGAGTATGTTTTTAACTCTTTCACCAAAGAATATATGTGAAGAATATAACTAGTATGTTTTTAACTCTTTCACCGAGCCTCAGAACTCTTTCACCGAAGAATATATGCGAAAAATATATAAAGTACGTGTTTAACTCTTTCACCGAAGAATATATGCGAAGAATATATAGAGTATGTTTTTACCTCTTTCACCGAGCCTCAGAACTCTTTCACCGAAGAATATATGCAAAGAATATATAAAATACGTGTTTAACTCTTTCACTTAGCCTAGAACTCTTTCACCGAAGAATATTTGTGAAGAATATATGAAGTACGTGTTTAAATTAATTAATTATTAATTATATATATTAATTAATTTTTATAACTGATTTTTTCGATGTTAAAATTGAGATTAAATTTTAAGTTATTACAATAAAATTTATTATATTATTTGTAAGAATTAAATTTATAATAATGATAATGATTTTTTTTCCAACTATTCAAAATATGTTTTATTTTCAAAGGAAAAAATGGTTGTTTATTTTAATAATTGAACTTAAGAGGGAAGGAAGATAACATTCTTTTCTCTTAACTATCCAAGATAAACTCAATTCACAAGAGAAAAAGATACTTGGAAGAATATATGTAATCTTCATAATTGTTTGTCAACTTTAATATTTCTTAAAATATCAAATCTTAGTCTATAACTATTCTACTTTTTGCCATTTTCATAAAATATAGTGATCCAATTTTTCTATTTTTAAAAATGTATTTTAAATGCATAAATAAATTCAGCACTCTGAAAACCTTTGAACACAGAACACACCACTAAAAAATCCCTGAACACAAGACTTAATATCTATTAACTGTGATTTCAACAAATCTCTACTAAAAAAATTTGACAAAAAAGACATAATATAAAGAAATTTGAACATATATATATATAAAAACTTAAACTAAAATTATTTATGTTTTTGAATTATAGAATTATATAATTTTTGAAACTGTATAAATAAAAAAATACAAGAGCAATAATGACACCACTGGTTATTTAGTTTTGGTAGTATCACTGAAAAGTCTTAAGATTCAAATATGTTCCTTTAAATGTGAAAACAAAACTTGCTTGATGAAATAAATAAATAATTATGTTGGTCTTTGTTGGCCTCTGAGCTCCTTTGGATCAGCTGCCAACTGCCACAAAAAAACAATAAATTGCATTTTTATTTGTTTAACGGAAAATATTAAATCACCATGATAAGAAAGGAATTGTCAATCATTTTTTCTTGGTTCCAGCTCATACTTCTTTCAATGTTTAATCATCACTTAGCATCCTCCTGCTAACTGTAACAAAAAGGAGAATTCTCATTCCAAAATGATTAGATCATCAATTACCATAAAATTTCATTTTTGTTTTTAATAATATGTTTGTTTACTCCATTTTATATTTAAATCTAGATTTATCCAGTAATCATAGATATCTTAATCATAATATCGCTTCATCTTAATGGAAAAGGAAAAATCGCTGATCTTTCATTGTGTTGCGCGTGGTTTATTATATTGAGTGGGTATGCAATTCCGGGAATACTGGTTATGTTTCCTTCCTAATTTATTGCCTAAAGATATATACACGTCATAGTCTTCATTTCTGCAATTTTGTACACATCATAGAATTCTCTTTCAAACATTGACTTTGAATTGGTTGATGCATGAATATTTGTTAGTATGTGAAGTATTATATAAGCTACTACCAGGTCATCATTCTCCAATCCATTAAACCTTTAAAAGAAAATTGATCACTACACAGCTCGGGTAACCTGGAATCTAGATCAAACGTTCAGCTCGCTACTACTTGAAACACTTATTGGTGAACGTCCGGCTCTAGCGATATATAAATAGACTTACTCCAAACATTTCCATTCCATTCAAAAATTTCATGTATGAAGCATTCTGCAGTTTGCGAGTGATCTTGCTGCTTCATGAGTCTTATAGATAATCTGATACATACCGTTAGTAGTCTCGACTCTCCATTGGCAGCAATTGATCGAATCTCCAGGATTATTTATATGGAGGGTGAACTGCAACTGCCAAGATTCTTTAGTTGCCGTGGGGTTTCTTTAGTTGCCGAAATTCTTCAGCCGAGTTGAGCATTTTTTATTGCCACGCCAAAAAATGTATAGATAATTTTCAAACCATTCTAGTTTGTATTCAATCTCATAGTAGTGTTCATCTTTATACTAACAAACATACTCCATTAATCTATGTCAAATACCATGCATAATAAAATAATTAATCTGTAAACACCATCCATATTTGAAAAAAAAAAACTATTAATATGATCTTGCTACTATTAGTAAAATGCTTCTCAGCTTTGAGAACATATTCACTATTTCTCCAAAAGAGACGGATGCACGCCTCCCTCATCTGGACTGCTGCTTGTTGCGTAAAAGAAGAATCATCCGCCATCAAACGATGGAAAATTTTGAATTTCCCTGTTGCCAATTCCAGATTTACAAGGTCCCTATCTTTTGGCAGGGAGGAAAGTTGTAGTTCAACATGTCTGAAACTACGAATTTGGACTCTCGTGTTGCTAAATATGCACACAAAAGATGCACGAATCCAGTTCCTCTTCTAAGGACACTGTGCGGGTGTTTAAAATTCAAATTTTAAAGATCTTGCGCGCGAGTTCAAAATTCAAGTTTCAAATTTCAAATTGGAGGGTGCTAATCCAGGTGAATATTGGTTGCTACTTGCCTATTTTACTTGGACCCCAACGCTGTCTCTTCCAATTTTTCAGTTTCCTTAATTGTAGCATAGTTTATTATTTTTGGCAGTTTTTCGGGTCCTGAACTTTCAAAAGCCGTTTTAAGGCACTAAACAATGCTTTTAGGGAAAACCAGATACTGAAAACGTTTTTAACTAGCTTGCCAATTTTCTTTAGCTATCTCTTCATGATCTTCGAAACAAGGTATTATGATAGACACACAGAGATCGTATGCCAAAGTTATGACCCTCAGAAGTTGATGTACCAATTTACCCAAAGGGGACCCCCAGTTTTGGCGCTTCATCTACTAGGGTTAGGATTTTCGATATTTAGGGTTTTCCGTTGTTTCTCAATAATAAATAAGTTTTTGAGCCTCAATGTAACTCATTTTAGAGGCATGTAGCAACCACATCTCTTCTCAAAGATAAACTACCATCGCTCGAGCTAGTCTTATTTCCATTATGTTTATAAGCATAATTCAGTACTTTTCTATTAATGAAAAGAAGTGTTATTTTTGCTGCATCTCTGTATTTATGGTTATATTTGTAATTCTCAGGTGCATTAGTGGGGTGATGTATGGCCATCCTATCTGCGATATCTGAATCGCTTTGTCGCTTTGTGGATAGTGACCGTTAGTCTGTGCAAGCCTCTACAGAATACGGATACACACAAGAATTAATTGCGACTTTTCTGACTTCTGCTGGGGATGGGTCTCCATGTTTATGTAAACGTAAGGCAACGAAGATGAATAGGGTCGACTAGCCATGTTGGCAAGCCCAAAGAACCTGCAATTGAGATAAGTTCGACGGTGGGTTCCCCACTTGTTTTTCTTATTGGTTATCAAGTTCCCTATGACTATGGGTTAGAACAAATTCTTTGGAGCCCTGAAACAACTTGGATTCAGTTACTAATTCATGGAGCATGCAGGTTGAGACTAATGCTCTCGAGCCTTGTGGGTTGAGTTACTAGTCCGTGGAGCCACTAGTTGAAACAAATGCTCTGGAGCCCTAATTTAGTTGTAGGTTGAGTTACTAGTTCCTGGAGCCCTGGACAACTTGGGTAGAGACCGATCTGGTTGATGTTAGTGATTTCTGAACTGCATAGGTGAGATCACCATTGTTGAGAGTTGAGGTGGTTTGGTCACTGGAAGCTCTGGTTGGTTTTGTTTTGGTTTAATCCTTATGATCCCACATTCATGCTCCTAATATGGCGTGGGGGTGATTGGATGAAAGAGAGATTTGGTTTAGCCTAATCTATGGTCAGGAGATATGGGGAAGTCCTTGACTTGGTTTGAATTTTAACATGTTAATATGAGATATTTTCGTACTGTGATCTATGAGCATTTGTAGTGATTATGTTGGTGATTTTATCGTTGATTTTCCATGGTTTCCATTTTGTTTATATGCTGGTTATATGATGTATTATATCTATGCCTCCTGACATGTTTTGATAAGTTATTGAATGGTTGATGAATGCGTGGACTAACAAGTATTATTACAACTAGCTAGAGAGGGCTTGGAGCCTTTTTGGTGATTCTCAGATGAAATTCAAAAGCTTATGATCAAATATGCATTCATGACCTGTAGCTTATATGTTTGCCAAAAGTTTGATGAAATGTTTATCGTGGATTAGGCATGTCTAGGTCAAGTTCTTGCTTGAGTTTTGATTGGTTGGCCTTGTCATCATCTTGTTTATGTTTCTAGAAATTTACAGGTAGTTCTGGGAAATTATATAAAGGCTAGCCTAAAAAAAGTGGCTCAGATCTCTAAACCACTGGCATAGAATTAGAGTTTTTGGATCATAACCACATAGAAGCAGACCTATGCATGTGATTAGGACATCATAACTGCACTAATGTTGTTTTGTGCATGTGGTTGGGGAGTTTCCAGAGTGAAACAAAGTTCCAACTCAAGGATTGATCACCTAGGGTGGTTTGCAAGCTCTTGAGTGGTCTATAGTGCTAGAGGGATGTCTGTAAACTAGCGATGTGTCAGCCCCACTTTCATAACTGGAATTTGGAGGTTGGGTCATATCATAGTGACACTCGTATCATGTTTACCTTGGAAATCTTGTGAATTTGGGTAAATGTGGGAGGGCGATTTCAACCTTGGTGATTATTTTATAAGTTGAATTACATAGAGAAATAGGTAGAAACTTGGAAAAGAAGGATGGGTTCGATTCCTTTGGAACTAGGGCAAGAAACAAAAAGTTCGTGCCCCCTCCTAAATTTTCTTTCTCCCAGAGGAATTGATCATTTGCATGAAGTCCCTCTTGATGAGGTTTCAAAAGGAATGGAAGAAACTGATAGAGAAGCCAACTGATTCATGGGATTTATCTTGGTCCAGAGACCAAATGACCTCTATTACCTCATCTTCATTGACTTCTTTTGTTAACATATGATTCTCAAAATAGATATGACAGATGGGATGATGGACAAAAATTTTATAGCCTTGTCTGAATCCATATCTGAATCTTTTGAGTATAACTTTTGAAAATCAGAAAAGGATTCCTCTTCTATTTCTGTAAATGAAGTTACCTTTGGACAACCTTCTAGGGTGATCTCTTTTACCTAGTTTCAAATTTCCCTCACCTTAGCTTGTATGTGAAAGAAATATGTGTTTTCATCTCCCACTTTTAGCCATGTACTCCTCACCTTTAAGTGCCAATACTCCTCTTCTTACTTACGCATTGTTTGGATTCTTTTTGTTAATTTTTTTCTTTTCTCTTTGTGCTACTCCTCAACTCTCTTAGCTTCCCATAGTTCATAATGGTGTTCCAACTTATTGTATAATTCTTTCCTTTGAAGGCATGGGGGCCAAGGATAATTTTAGGGGCGAATGTTCGCCCTTTGGCGAAATTAAGGGGTTTTAAATTTTTAGTGGGCGAATATTTTGTATCATAGTACATTTTTACAAATCACCTCAAATAGCCCACCTTATTTTAAGGAAAGGGTAAAAAAGGTAAATTTAGCCCTTGAAATTAGGACTTACAACCTTCCATTCGCCCATTTTCAAGAATAGGTTTTATTTAAGTGAATCCTATGGGCCAAATACCATATTTATAAAATAGGTATGGTAAATTAATAGAAATATAAATAAATGAGAGGTATGGTAAATAAATAAAACATTTTTTATATTTACTCCATAAGTTACCTTATATACATGTAAGGGTGTAAAAAAATAAAAATATAAGTAAAGTGGAGGTATGGTAAATAAATAAAACGTCTTTTTATACTTACTCAAAAGGTATGGTAAATAAATAAAAATATAAATAAACTAGACGTATCATAAAACCTCTTTTTATATTTAGTCCATAACCCTCATTCTATTTATGAAGGCTCAAGAAAGAGGTTTTATTTAAGTGAATCCTATGGGCCAAATACCATATTTGTAAAAGAGGTATGGTAAATTAATAAAAATATAAATAAACGAGAGGTATGGTAAACAAATAAAACATTTTTTTATATTTACTCCATAAGTCACCTTATATTTACGAACACTCAGAAAATGGGTTATATTTAGGTGAAACCTATGGCCAAAATACTATGGGACAAATACCATGGACTAGATTGTTATTAATACCATGCAAAAAACCATTATTAACCCTAATATTAGAATTAATAAAAATAAAAATGGCACATGGTATTCACCAAAATGGCACATGGTATTGACCCATGGTATTCACCTGGAATGTAGCCTATTTAAATGGGGGAATTAAACCAGCATGTAGCCTATGCTAAGATTCACTAGGACTTTACAAAGTTTTATTATTTAGTGAAAGACTCACCAAGATCTTACAAGATTTTATAATTGAGCCTATTTAAATGGGGGAATTAAACCAGCATGTAGCCTATGCTAAGATTCACTAGGACTTTACAAAGTTTTATTATTTAGTGAAAGACTCGCTAAGATCTTACAAGATTTTATAATTGAGTAAAATATTCGCCATGCCTGGTGAGAGATTCGCCAAAAAATTATATATACATATTATATTATTGATAGAATCGCCTTCCATTTTTCCTATATACCATGGAGATTCGCCCATTTATTATATTTATAAATTTAGGGGGGGTTCTTAAAATTTTCCCTGTTGGGGGCTTATAGTGCTCTTTGACGCACATTGAAAGTTCTCTTTTGATTGCTCTAAGCTCAGACTCCCAAAAAAAGGTAGGTGAACTAACAACATGAGCGATCCATGCTTGTTTTATCACATCAACTATGCCTTCCTATAAGATCCAACAAGGATTATATCTAAATGGGATGGTGCCCAAATATTCCAAGGGATAAATATTAATTGAGATGGGTCTATGATCTCATTCACTTTGCATGAGAATATATGATATGCACCCGATCCCTTTGGTTAGCAAATTATTATGCTAGAGGATTCGATCCAACCAGGAAACAATGTGGCCCTCTCATGTTCTTTTGTTTGTCCACGTGTACTTCCCTTTATTAGGGAAAATATCAATCAAATCCCATTGATCGATCAAATCTTCCATCCTTTTCCTGAATGGATAATGTATTATCCTTCCTCCACGCTTCTCTAAAGATTTCATGATTGTGTTGAATTCTCCTCCAATGATACTATCATCCTACTAGTTCTCTGCCTTGAGAGAGATCAGGGAGTCCCAAAATTCTAACTTGTCTCCAAATCTTCTTGGTGCATAAACATTTTTTATTAAAAACTGCTCCTTGGATTCTATATATTTTAGATGCAGAACCATCCAAAACCAAGACTTTTGTTGGCCTTGACTAGAGAGAAGTGAACATCTGACCAAAAGGTCACACTACCACATGAGGAGCCTCTAGAGCTCTGAGCAACCCCACTTTTGACTTTCCATTTATTTTTTGAGAGGCTCATCGTTTCGCCTTCTTCTAGTTTTGTCCTTTTCTACATTAATATCTAAGGTTTTTCCTTTGCTACTAATTATTTTACAGCTTGGGACTTGGAGGCATGTTCCAATCCCCTTCAATTCCAATATATGATCTTCATTGTAATCTAGGGGAGTTTGTTTTCTTACCTCCCACATTATTGCCTCATTGTTCTTGATTTATTGTGAACTTTATCACTTCTAATTTTTGAGGTTGATTTCCCAATTTTTTATTCAGCTCTGCTCTTTCTCCCTAACTTCATTATGGGAGTATTGTCCTATTTTACTTCCTTTTGATTCCAGACTAGTGTTTTTATCTCTACGCTCATATTTTTCCTACTATTTCTCATTATAACCCCAGATCCAGAGGCCATTGCTTTGGATGAATTTGGCGCGCCTTTTGGATCAACTTGAGGAGAGCCTTTGGTGGGTGAAGAGCCATGGGCAGCCAAAAAAGGCTTTGAAGCTAGCTGATTTGAATGATTCCTTTATCTTTTGATATAGAGGTTTCTTTTTCCAAAGGGGTCACATTGTTCTCAAGGAAAGATTTTGGAATCTCTCCATTTTCAACTCCTTTCGGATCCTCACTACCCTTTAGGGTTTCTTTCGTGAGGAATTCTGAATCTTGCACTTCTAGATCTTGGATAGCTACAAATGAATTTCCAAAGAATGAGGTTGTGTTTGACTTGAGACTTGAGGATTTTTAGGGGGGCCTAGCCTCCCTCTATTTTTCCCCTTTTTTGTGTTTTCCATTGTTCCTCTTGACCCTCTTTATTTCCTCTCTCTTTTCAAGTTGAGCCTTTATATAGTCCCTAGAAAAGTGACCATATTCGTGGATGAATCTACACATGAAAGGGACCTGCGCATAGTCAAAAACCTGATAATGAATCCATTGGCCTTGAGTCAAATTAATTCCTGAGGGAAGCCCTTTTTCCATATCCACCTCCACAAATATTTTTTCTCATGCAAACTGATGACCTTTCAGATCAGCTCGATCTATATATCTTCCTAATCCATTGTCAATTTCTCTCAAGAAATCGTCACTCTAGGTTTGCATATGAATCTGCAACAGTTTAACCCAAACAGGAACTACATTGTGAATGTCTTCGTCTAGATCACAATTAAGAGACCATGAATTGAGATACATACCTCTCCATCCAAACCGGAAGATGATGTCTCTGTCCTCTTTGAGTTCGAAGAGGAAGGTGAAAAAATCATTTTCGCTTGCAAAGAGGCTACTGTTGCGTGCCATCTTAGGTTTCCAATTATTATTGATCCATTGCTCCATTGAATTCAACTAGGGCCACATGCCCATAAAGTTTCCAATCAAATCCCGGACAATGTAATGAACAAAATTCGTATACTCAGAGGAATGCTTTGATACAATATAATGAACAAGGTTTGTTATAATAGGTTAAACACTCAAAAACCTTGAAATAAGTAGATCTCATTGAGAATACAAAATATATATTAAAATATATGAATCAAAATGATGTTACAAATAAGAGTGAGGGCCTGCTTATATACCCTAAGTAGATACCTCTTCATGGAAGTTCATGTCCCATTAGACATGCCTCTCTATTACTAATTATTAATTAATGTTTACTAATTAATCATTACTATATTTACATTATTATATAAATTATATTCATGACATTTCCTTCCTCTTACAAAAGCTTTTTCCTCAGAGCTTACTAATAAAAGGGCTTGATCTCTTTTCCTGTTTTGAATATCGTCTCATCTCAGTACTTTCATCTTCATTGATATAAGACGATATGATCCTCTGAGTTGTAAAAAAAATTGTCGGATCGAGAATGGATTTGGGCATCCTAGATTAATCTTCTGTGGAATCTTTCGATCATTGGAAATTTGTAATGAATTGTTATCATAGTACTGGATTGTGAAAACTTCAATATTCTTTAGAACATAAGTTTGTTGTTTATGTTCTGAGTGATACAAATTTGGAGATTGATTGAGATGTATGTTATTGTGATTCAGATGTAGATAAGGATTTCTTTTGGTTTGTCTTCACATTAACATGTGCATGGCAAGATTCTAATTTACTTCAAGTTCTTATGTCATCGAGTTTGTTACAAAAACTTCACTTGGAATTTTCATCGTCTCAAATTCCAAGTGTGTTTTTTCTTTAACTACCTTGACTTCTTATTGAGTTGTGATATTAATTGGATCGATATTCATTCCATTTTCTTCAACTTGAATTTCTTTATTTAAATATTGTGACACTTCCTTCTCAATAAGTTGTTGTACCTCTTTTTCCAACGACTTCTTATCTTTCTTAAGTTTTTTAATTTGAGTTAGTAATTTTTCACTATTATCTTTAAGCCAAAAAACTTCATTTTGTCAACAATAATGAAGGATGCCCAAGTCCTTCATCTCAAACTCCTTAGCAAGATCATCCTTGCATGAAAGTATCAATAGCTCATCACCTGTTAGAATCAAATCATCTACACAAAGTACAATGATAAGCAACTTACTCTCCACCACAATCTGGTATAGGTTAGGATCCGCCTCACTCTTGGAGAATCTAAGTCCAGTGAAATAATTGTCTATCCGTGTGTACCAAGCACATGGCGCTTATTTCAACCCATACAATGCTCTCTTGAGCCTGCACACATGCGACTCGCTGCTGAAGATCTCAAAACCTTCAAGTTGCTTTATGTACACCTCCTCCTCAATGACTCTGTTGAGGAACGTAGTCTTCACATCCATCTGATGAATGTGCCACCCCATCTGCGCTGAGAGAGCAAGAATCGTCCGTATGGAAGAATACCTTGCGACAGGTGCAAAGGTCTCCTCATAATCGATCCCCTCTATCTATGAAAAGCCTCGGGAAAAAAATCTTGTCTTGTACTTCTCCACACTCCCGTCAACTGCTTGCTTAACTTCGTAGATCCATCTCGAACCCACCACTGATTTCCCTTCTGGTCTTGGGGCAATCTCCCATGCACTGTTTCTGACAACCGAATCATACTCTTCCACCATGGCATCTACCCATGCGGGATCCTCCACAGCTTCCTCGAAAGAGGATGGCTTAGTCACAACACATTTGCTCACAAGAGCCATGTATCCAGTGTATCGATCAGGTGATTGTCTCTATCTACATTGAGTTGTAGGTGGTCCTACAACCTTCTCTGCATCTTGAGCTAGTTGCTCAGCTTCTGTCACGCGCTTTCGCCCTCTGATGGTTGGGGCTGCATGAGTGGTCTCTTCCACTCCATGAACTTCATCCTGTGGCTGATCCACGTCCTGAAGCTCATCCTTAGGAACTAATAGCTCCTCATCTGCATGCAAGTGTGGCGCCCTCTCAAGCGAACACTTCATGGCTTTCTCCTCCTGAAATTTTATATCGCGTTGCACAACAGTCTTGTGACTGTCTCGAAAATACACATGATAGTTGTTGGGCGTATCACTGTACCCCACAAATATCCCAACCTCTGCGGTCGGCTCCAGCTTCTTCTTGGCATCCTTCGTCACATGCATGTAAACGTTAGAACCAAAAATCCTCAAATGAGAAATATCAGGCCTCTTACCAGAATAAGCCTCCTCGGGTGTACTCATGCCAAGTATCCTGTGAGGACAATGGTTCTACACATATACTGCTGTATTGCATGCTTCCACCCACAAGTGAAGGGGTAGGCCCCGATCATGCAACATCGCCCGTGCAACACCCACGATCGTTCTGTTCTTCCACTCAGCAACCCCGTTCTGTTATGGGTTATGGGGAGCTATGAGCTCTCTTCGAATCCCTTCTGCACTGCAGAGGTCCTTGAACTCACCAGAGATGTATTCACCACCATTATCGCTCCTAAGACCCTTCACCTTCTTCCCCGACTCCTTCTCGACCAGTGCTTTGAACTCACAGAACTTTGAGTATGTCTCTCTCTTCTTCTACATGAAGAAGATCCAGCACTTTCGAGAGAAATCATCAATAAAGATCACATAATACCTTTTCTTTGCTGTCGAAGCTACTGAGAAAGGTCCACACACGTCTGTGTGAATTCTCTCAAGGATCGTTGTGGTGCAACTATCCTTCTTGTGAAAGGTGGCTTTCACAAATTTTCCCAAAGTACACCCCTTGCACTGATCTGACTTCGCAAGAGTGCCTTTAGGAAGCCCTGTAGTAATCTTCTGCAGTATCTTCAAGGCTCCATGGTGAAGGTGACCCAATCTCCTATGCCACAGCTCGCCATCATCCCGGCGCACCAATCCTTCTGCCTTTCATGTTGCACATCCATCTACATACAACTGATAAAGGTTCCTAACTCGAACCCCTATCTTCCGGGTTTCTCCAGTTGTCTTACTGCGTAGGAAAGCCTTTCCCTCGCTGAAAACAACATCATATCCCTTGTCTTCTAACATCACCATAGAGATAAGATTCTTCTTAAATCTTGGAACATGTATCACTTCCTTCAAAATGAAGGGTTTTCCAGACTCCCTCTCAAAGGAAATGGTACCGATACCGGTCGCACTGTATCTACCATCATCGCCCATCTCGATGTGCACTCCAAGATCTTTCTCCTCCAGATCAGAAAACAAATCTCGATCTCCTGTCATGTGAAAAGATGCACCACTGTCCAAGAACCATACCAATCCCATCACACTTGATACCAAGCATGCGATCAATGAAAAATCAAGCTCAAACTACGAGGCTAAGGCCTCTCCTGCTGCAGATCCTGCAACTTGCTTATTTTTCTTCTTCTGCAGACAATTTGTGGCATAGTGTTCGTGCTGGTGACAGTGAAAGCACTTCACCTTGGACATGTCCTGCTTCTTGCCTTTCGCACCAGAATGAGAAGCTTTCTTGTTCTTCCCCTTCTTTGCTTTGGCAGCCAAAGCGCAATTTTCTTCATCAATTGCCTTTGATGAAGATCTGTCTCTGGTATTCCGCCTGATCTCCTCCTACATAAGATCTGACCAAAGTCTCTCCCATCTTGGAGATTTCTCCTGACCATTGACAGAGTCCTGATAGGAATTCCAACTCTTCGGAAGACCGAGGAGAGCCAAGCTCACCAAGTCCTCATCATCGACAGTCACCCCCACACTTCCCAACTCATCCCTACACTGAGTGAACTTCATAAGATACTTGGGCATACTGTCTCCTTTATCACACTTAATGTTTCTGAGTTTATCCTTGAGCGCCAACTTCCTCTGTTTTCTCTTGCTTTGGAATAGATCTATCAATGCTTTCCACATCAAGTATGGAGAAGCCTTTCCATGCAGGCTGGACACAATGTGATCCTTCACGCCCTCCAACAGAATCCTTTAACACTTTGCTATCTTCTTTTGCCAATCCTCAACTTGCACAGTATCAGTAGGCTTTGGGACCTCAGCCTCTATGAACTCCTTCAGCCCATTATCATCTAACACCGCCTCCATCCTCTCTTTCCATGCAATATAATTTGAGCTTCCCTCAAGAGCATACTCCAATCGCAATCCGTTGAAAGACATTGCAACTTTGACACTAAAAAAACACTGCTGCAAATTCGAATTCCACCAGCTCAAAACTCAACCGCATTTGATCTAAAATTCGTGAGAACAAAGTATTTCTCATATAGAGATTGACTGTATGGGATTTTACCAAATATCTCACCTTCCAAAGGAAGGATGAATCCAGAGGCTACTTGGCCCGATTACAGACTCTGCTTGAAGAAATAAAATGTAAACACTTTCTGAATAATAGATCTGATGATCAACCGCTCCGATACCATGTAGAAATTTTGAATAATATGACACTTATTCTCAAAGATTATCCCAATTATACACTATTGCAGAATACATGCATAATACATAACCTCCTCTACGTTGATCATCAAATTTTGCGGGACTAAAAACAATGAAACATCAATTGCATGCGCACATTAACACAGTATGTAACCCAAGGAAAGCATACAGCGGAAAACCCCACACTATCTGTATATTATAATGATTGAGAACATGTAACAATACATAGTACAATACTCCTCACAATTACTCAGTACTATCTCCACCTGTTACACACAAAACTAGCTCAGATCTAAATCAATCACAGGTTCAAATCTCCTCCACTGTCTGCCTGCCTTCACTGCGCAATCCTGCATGAGAGTAATGATGAATGGCTGAAGAAAACTTGTATTTTCTTGGCTGAACCATGCAATCCTCATTGGCATTACTCAATCCCATTTATAGTCACAACTGATAGCAATCTCAACCTCTAACACCTGTCTCCACTGAACTATCCATGCACTGAGTTAACTGATGTATTCTTTAGTTGCTTTATGAGTTAATAATTAGTGAATTAATTAACAATTAATTCACATCACTCATCACTAGTGTATTCTATAGTTAAACTAAATACAACTAGTTTAACCAAGTCAAACTGAACACAACTCCATCAACTCCTCAATCAACTCCACCAAAAAACTCAACCACTTGAGTTCCAACTGAAGTCCATCATGCAATAGCTCAACTAACCCACAAGAAAAGCGTATTTCCTTCTGACAACTGCATGTGCCACATCTGTAGCTCAAACTAAAGTGCTCCAAGAGGACAAGATAATGTTTATAGTCCAAATATTATTATGAGCTAATAAATAGAAGTCCATCTATTTTTACCAACATGACCAATCATCCACAAATAGCATCCTGCAACTCATAGACCATGATCCACATGTCTAAAAATAGACATAGTCTAAAAATAGACTTTGCCCATATGTCTAAAAATAGAATCTGCCCATATGTCTAAAAATAGAAGTCCATCTATTTTTACCAACATGACCAATCATCCACAAATAGCATCCTGCAACTCATAGACCATGATCCATATGTCTAAAAATAGACATAGTCTAAAAATAGACTTTGCGCCAAAAATAGCCTGCGGGCCCACTTAGTGAAGGTGACTTCTTTCCACTAAGCTCCATCATCTTGTTGCATTCTCAGCAAGTTTTCTTTGGGAAAAAGCCATGATGCCCTTTATTTCTAGCCACAGCACAATTGCTTTACTACAGAAGCCTTTCTCAATTTCAATTTTCCTACTGGTGCATGTGATGTTGTTTGCAAGGCATAGGAAAATAAACCTTTTCTGCCACTCCCATGCCATTGTTGACTTGTTGTGGCCCATCAAGGGTGCTCTTGCTAGCTGGGGTTTGATGGAATTGAGTAGTCTCAGATCTGCATATCCTGTGGGGGTGTGGTGTTTCCCCTCACACCCTTTCAACATTTTACAAGTAATAGTTAATAGGTTATTTGTGCTTCCTGACTAGACATATGTCACTCCTTCGCATGGTGCCTGAAAAGTTGCAAAGGAATAGTTTGATTTCTATTTCACTACCAGGCTCATGCTGCACTCTTGCATGAAGGCATGTGTCTTCATTAAGGGGTGCAATTTGATTGTGTCTGGACTCTGTACAGCTGTGTTTTGTAAATCACAGGATTCACTAGCTCATAGGTAGCCAATTTTAGTACTTAGGCCCAACGTTACCTGCCCTTTATATGTTTCTATGGGAAAAGCCTTTCTGCTATCCACCCTTTTTGCGTAATATGTTCATTGTACTGATATATTTTTTTATCGATAGAACTTGGAGGCGTGTTTAATATATACATGTGTGCACTATCTAGGCACACATGTATGTGTGTTTGGCCTCCCTTCTGTAGAAACAAATTGAATTTAACAGCCCCATTCCTTACAATATTAGAGAAGCCTGCATATAATTTTGAATTCATTTACAAGAACTTTTGTTGCTTTGTACATTAGGCTGTGGTCTAGTGGAAACTTGAGAAGTTTTTGTTACAATGACATGGTTTCTAATCCTAACAGGCATGCTCCTCCCTTGAATGGGATTTTCTAGGTGTGGCTCTTGACTATATTGAATATTATTGAGGTATGCGGATTATTGTATGGTCCTGGAAAGTTACCAGTTCTTCGCTTAAATGTGTGAGGGTGGGTAGAGCTTCTTACAAGGTTTACCATCCATGTAAAGATAATAGATTCCAGTTTACGAATAAATAAAGGAATTTCTTTAACCTACCGGCAGATTATGGTATGGTGCTGGCAAGGTACCAGTTCTTCGCTCAAATGTATGAGGGTGGGTAGATATCCTTTCCAGGTTTACCATCCATGTAAAAAAAATAGGTTGCCAGATATAGAATAAATAAAAGAAATTATCTGGTTTTATGACGTTTCTCACTGTTGATAATGTGTACTTAAATTGAGGAGGTAGCGCATCAGATGGATCATCTATGATAAAAAAATTAAGCTTACCTGACTCTCGAGAAGAGTGTGGTATTTCTGTAATAGTCCAATGCTTCATCCATGAGCTTCTTATGCTCCTTCGAACCTTCAAGAAGACCCCTAAAATAACCCATGTTCTCGAAGCTTCTCCTGAATGCCTCCCATCCAATATCTCTACTCCTCGCTGCTTTTAGTGCCGAGCTTTGGACTTCAGCAACCCCTGAGCCACTTAGTCTGAGTTCGGCATTCTCCATCTCTTATTGATAATGCGATCTATGCTGATACATCATCTGAAATCCACAACTTATCTTCATAACCAGTTCTGCCTCCTTGTAATTTGGAGATGACAGAGGCGGCATCGGATAGCAACGCAGTGCCTGAATGGCTTGTTGCACAAGATGAGCATACATGGCCCTTGACTTCCTCACAGAGACATCTACCATCTCCTTATTGCCCAAAAACTTCTCCATCTGAGACACTGCCTTCATGGAATCCACGTCCCATTCATAAAAGTCCTCCACCGCCTTAGAAAGCAAGTGCGGCTCGTGCTTCAAAAACTGAGTCACGCTCAGAGGAACTCAAACCCTGACCCTATGCATGTTAACCCTAGCTATATCAGGATAACCTTTAATACGACTGTTTATAGTGTTCTAAACAACATCACTAGTTCTAGTTTGCACAAAACCACCCACGAGAGCCCGCAAATAGTCCCATACTGAGGGTTTCACCGGTAAATGGTAAACCTCTCCCGCAGAAGTGGACAAAGGCAGAAAGTGAATTTCTCCCTGCTGGATAAAAACCCTGTTCCAGCTGTTTTATGGCCAGATCCATCCCAAACCCTCGCCAAAACTAGGTATGCATTTCATGATTTCGCGTAGAATAAAGACCACCAACCATTCGTCCTCTACGTTGTCTCCGTACTTGAGCCTATCGTGAATATGGGGAATGGAAGCCCGCGGATTCGAGTCCCAGAGATTGGAATTGAGAGTATAGGGACACGATGAGGTTACAGCAGGTTGAAGGTTGAATGATTCGTGTTGCCATATATAATCGTTAGCGAAATCTGAAATTGTGTCTAGACATTGTACTTGGAGTTCTTTTCAATCCGGGCTCGGTTTCTTTGGCTGACATCGAGTCTGATAATGCGAAGTCCGGGAAAATGGTGTAGAGAAGTGTGTTGTCGGGGATTCTCGCTCGGCCTGCCAAGTATTCGTATTGTTCGTCCATGGCTATCATTGCTGCAAAAGCTTCACGCGCTCTGCTCCTAAAAATGATGTGCGTTTTGTGTAGTTCAATGCGACCTTTCTTTCTTCTTTTTAGGGATTTTCCAACGGTACTTGCGGTTGAAGTAAGGGCATGCATGCAGCCCAGTAGACAGATGTCAAAACCTATCAGCCTAAAAATCAACAGCAGAAAGCACGATTTGCACGCTTCAAATCAACGGTTGAAATTGTCTAACATGATCGAACGGAGCAGGGTAAAAGTGTTGACGAAAAATTGATGCATAGGAAGGCCTATCGGCCTAATTAAATTAATTATAAAATTATTTAATATAATTATATAATTAAAATTTTATATAATATAATTATATATTTATAATGCATATATATTTTTCTTAAAACAATATCACTATGGCCTACAACAACCCACCCCGCATCACCTTTGACCAGGGAAACGATTCGATGGAGATTAGCTTTGCAGTCGGATTGGTCAATCAAAAAAGAGGGGTGCGACAATAATTGACTAACCAAAACGATGGAAGTGGCCACAATCAGAAGGGAAATGGTGATAGGGTAGGGAAGGACAGGTCGAAAAATGTGAGGGTCAAAACAAGGGCATCGATCAAGAGTTATAGAGGTGTTGTGGAACTGTTAGGGAAAGGTATGAAAATGAGGACAACGGTGTCAGGGTGACAGACTTCGATGAGAATGGCAGTTGTGGCTACGAGATGAGTATGGTGACTTGGCATATTTAAGAATGGACTTTTGACTCAAAACAAACTTTCAGTCTTTAGGTTATGGATTCAGGCTTCAAATGAGAGCAGCAGAAGTTATCGATGGTTTAGCGAAGGTCTGTTGACTTGGCGAGGGGATAAGGACTGTGAATGGTGGTCTGTGGGATGAGTATAGGACTATGGCAGAGTCTAAAGTTCCACAATTGGCTGAGGTGTCTATCGAGCAAAGGATGCAGAGTTTCATAGCTAGAATGAACATGTGATTATAGCGATAGTGGTCAAATAGAAAAAACGTTAAAAGGTAGTGCAAAAACATTCGGAGTCTGTTGGGTAACCAATCTCAAGTTGAGTGGCCATAGAGGTGGCAACAGATGTAGTCAGGTGAGAAAGGCAATTGTCGCTTTGATGGCACTTTTTATATGATTTTTAAATTATTTTTTTAAATATTTTTTTAATATTGACTTTTTTTTCTATAATCTCGTTTTTTTAATTAATTTTGATTTTTGTTTTTAATTTTCTATAATCTCTTTCTCTCTTTTTTTTTTTTAATGGTCAAAGAGTTAGCGATAAATGAAAAACCTCGCAAACTATGTAGTGAAACACTTCAATAGTGACGACAACAATGTTGATGAAAATTTGATGGCCAAGGGCCAGATCAAATTTTCTCTGTGTAGTAGTTGAGCGGCCATAGGATTGAACAACTCTGATACCAATGTAACGAACAAAGTTCGTATATTCAAAGGAATGCTCTGATACCAAAGTAACAAACAAGGTTGATTATAGTAAGTTAAAAACTCCAAAAGACTTGGAATATGTAGATATCCATTGAGGATACAAGAATATATATTAAAAGTTATGAATGAGAATGATGTTACAAATGAGAGTGAGGGTCTGCTTATATACCCTAAGAAGATACCTCTTCATGGAAGGTCATGTCCAATTAGACATGCCTCTTTAGTACTAACTACTAATCAATGTTTACTAATTAATCATTACTATATTTATATTATTTTTATATAAATTATATTCATAAAAGATAAGGTTGTTCTACCAAACGTTAACGACGACACAACCGATGTAATGCTCTTAGCATGCTTTACAAATTTAGATTATTTCCCTTTTGAGTGAGTTTTCTTGTGGAGACCATCCAATGAGGCTTGGAAAGTTACCAATTCATCATTGGGAGGGGGAGGAGCCCCCTTTGAACCTATTCCATGAGAGATCAGCTAATATCACACCCTCGTATGTAGCCTTAGGGTTAGGGCTTGCACAGAGTTGCATAGTGATATCAATTCTATTATAAGATTGTTGTTTCTAAAGTGCATCTTTGGATATTAGTTCTTTGGAACACTATTTATAATAATATTTTTATACTATTTCCTTGGAACATTGCTTACAATTTGATATAATTGTACATTATGTTATTGCTTAGGCATTAGTTGGAGGTATAACTTTCTTACAATTCAAAACTAAAGGAAATAAATTGAGTTGAATTGCATTGTAACAAGTGCATTGTTAGTAAAATCCAAAACATTTTATCTCTGAAACTTTAATTTTTGAGAAAAATGACTTGAATCAATGGTTTATTAGAGTTTTTGAATACTCTAATACTTCAATTGTCAAGAATAGAATGACCATAAACAAAACAACTAGTATTCATATTCTAACCTGTTTACAAGATTTGTAGGAAAAAACTTAATTTCTCCAACTTGTATCACAACTCTAAAGATGTATTACAACTAAAGAATATACAATCTAAACTAATCATTGTTCAAAATAATTCTCTTTTTGACTTTTAGAAAGATCCCAATTAAAAACCAACGAGCGACCCCTATAAAGGAGTAGGGGCGATGGCGGCCTTATTAGTCGAGCGTGCTAACGCACCCTAAATAAATCCCAGCGAGGCACCCTCAAGCAAGTGCTCTCTGGCAATACGGCAGGCAAGCGAATCTTAGAACGCCCACGTAGATTAATACGCCTTCCAACATTAGCACTGCTGTGGTAACGGCATGCATGGGGCGTGGCCTTCCTTGCATCGCGGATCAGCAGCAGTTCTTTTACAGAAAGGTCCTGCCTTCCTGTTACTCGGAGGTATCCTTCCGCAGAGGGGCGCCCCTTAACTCAATTAGTAAAGGTAGAATACGGGGTAGAAGACTGTGCCCTTCTTTCTCTTCCAATATCTTCCACATCTTCTATTTTCTCCTTGTCCCGTAATGCATCGGCTAGTAGAGATAGCAGTCTACAAAATCTATAGAAAAGCCACTTAATACAGACCTGCTCTGTTCTCCCTCCAATGAGCTCAGAGGGGGATGATCAGATTAGTGAGACCCTTTTATGGACATGTTCAAATAAATATTTAGTTGTTTTTGCACTTCATAAGCCAACCATTAGGCCTTGGGAAGAAGTCATCAACCACAAGCATAAAAAAAATCTTGAATACGAAATGTAAGTGATCTTTCACATTCCAAATATTCCAAAATGTTTAATTTCTTTAAGAAGGTTCATCTTCATGTGTGTCAGTTTTACATAAAATTCCTAATTAATTCCAAAATTATCATCAAGTTGGACACATGAAGGATCAACATTTTAATCTTTATCCTTGTGAGCATTATGGAAAACATAATTTGTAGACAGACAGATGTTACACGAACCTTGCAAGAGCTTGGAAATATCCATCAACAACTAAGAAAATATATTGGTCATACTATAGAATTTATTGTCAAGTATTAACGTATCTTTTAGCAGAGATATTTTTGACTTCTCACCTTGTATTTGATAGGGGGGATATCAGTGATTAACAACCATACTTCAAGTTTCGAAGTCATATCAATCAAACAAAAAAAAATTCACATGAGCCATAGAAAAAAGAAGAACCATTGTGTATAGCAAAACTTAGAGTTGTAGCAACTTGACAAAGACATTTTCCATGAGCATAATTTGGTTTGTGATCATCCCAAAACCACAACTTAGAAGAATACTTATTGATTATGTTAGACAATAGTTTGTGGTCATCTTTAAACCACCATCAAGGAACACTTCAATTTTGTAGAAGTTGTCAACTTCTAGCTAGATTCAAAATTTTCCTAGAAACTTCTTCAAGCAAAGTTTCAAAGTTAGTGGTTAGCCTTAAATCACCATTTAATATAAGGCTACAACTTCCCCTACCTATATGGTTTGTGGCCTTCCTTAAACCATCATATTAAAAGATCACATTCGGTGATTTCTCACTATCCACTTCTAGATTTTAACTCTTCTTCGACTCACATACACCCCTTTGGATTGGGGGTGGGGTGGGAGGGGGGGGATGTTGGAAACTTAATCCTTAGGGATTATGCTAAATATATTATTCTCTTGAAAATGAGCATGAAATGTCTCAAGATAATGTGATGAGTCTAGGAGACCTCTTTGAAGATGAAACTAACGTTCATAAACAAATATATTTATGTGTATCATACTAATGAGAAAATTATCACACTATTATCTAAATTAATGTTCCATTTTCACTTGTATTCTAACAAAAAGAATAAAGAAACTGATGATAGATTCCATTATTGTTGTTCATATTATTTTAGAAATGTTAGAAGGTTTTTGGAAGGGTTTGAAATAGTTTTCAAATTTCTAATTAATAAGCTTTAAGTGTAGTGAAATTAGTTTCCAAGACACGATATTTAAATTTAGACAAATAAACCTTGTGTAGCCTATGGTGGAAAAAAAAATGAAAAAAAATGTCATAATGGCAAACATGTGGAAATATCTGCAAGCATTTGAATTTGATGGATAGTGGGGCATGGTTAGTCTGAGCAAGTGCAAAAAATGATTACCAAAAACTAGAAATGTCATTAATCACATGTTTCTGGATACATGAGATTACCCAAATTTAATAATATATTTAGCATAAAATATAAAAATTAAATACTTATCTCTCCATATTGATTTGATTCCTAAATGAAATGTAACTTATCTCTATATATTAATTTAATTATTAAAAAATATACATACTTTACCTTCCTTAAAAAAATTCTTAAAAATAATACATACTTCACCTTCCTCGAAATTTAAAACGTAACTTAAAAAATATTATCTTAACTCTTACACACTCCATACTTATTCTTCATTAAATTTCCACTTATATTAAAATCTTTCCATACTTGTAATTTTTTTTAATGAAAATACTAAATATCTTTTATGAAAATCATCAAGGAAGACAAATCGATATACATAAGAAATAATGAAAAAAAAAAAAACCAAACCCACATACTGAGAAATAACGAAAAAATGGAAAACAAATCTTATAATAAAGCAACTAGTGGTGCCCAATTTATAACCCAAATTTAAAATTATATTTTCACACCGACCATCTCTCTTCTTTGTGTTTATTACGTGACGGGGAGAAAGGAGTCCAGTGCTATTCGTATCTTTGTGTGCACGTCATGATTTGTTTAATGTTTTACTTCCATAATTACAATAACAAAAATCTCTACAGAAATTTCACGGGGAGAAAACGATGCTGTAATTTAATTAATATATGAATAATATATATATATATATATATATATGTATTTTATTAAAAATTTGATAAAAATTAGTTCGAATCACACATCTTAAAATTCCAGTTAGATAACATGGAAAACAATAAAGAAATAGATGGGGCAGTGAAAATGGAAGCCCATGGTTGTTGCACCCAATGTTCATAAGAAATAAGAAATATAATTTTTACATGTGAGCGAATCTTTTGAATCCACGCGAAGAAAACAAGAAAGAAAAGAATAAGGAGGATATGGAAGATAAGAAGAATTAGTGATGAGATGCAAGGGATAGCCAATTCCATGGCGGGTTGTAGGAAACACAACAAAGAGCAGGCTGCAGAATACCCCGATGCCCACGGGAAGCACATCCAAAACCTCTTTGGTGTGGTGTTTAGGCGCAGGATACAAACATCTCACCACGTTATCGTCCAGAAGAGCGATGGCAGCAAACACCAGAACCGACAGAAATGCGTGCACGAAGTCGAGGAATCGAATGTGGTACTTGGCAGCATCGGGTATGATCTCATGATCGCTCAAATTAAAAGTCCACAACCCTTTGGGAGTTGCGAAGCCATAGTGGAGTTTCCCGTCAGAGCCCCGAAAGCTATCGGTGAAAGAAACGAAGAAACAAGAAAGAGCGCAGAGGACGAGAAGGACTTGTGTCATGAAAACGTTAAAAGAATCGCAGTGCCCGCTGTTGGAGAAAATTGGGCACAGAACCTGAAACGCAAGGACGGTCCCCGTGGGAAGGAGGTTTGCCAGATGGGCCGTGCTCGCTAAGGTTTGGTTCACAGCATTCTCAATCAAATCTTTCCTCGTATTTTCCTCTAATTCGTCCTCTGTTCTCCACTTGGAATCATCTGATCTTTTCAGAAGAGGCGCCTTCTCCATCTTCTCTTCTCTTCTGTTAATGTGTGTGTATGCCTTCTTCATTATCTCTCTTTTCTCTGCCCCGGTTAATGTGTGTGTGTGTATGCCTTTAATGTTCACTCAATAATCTCTCTTTTCTCTTCCGCCACTTTTTCTCTTATACACTCATATGATAATCTGCAACATTCATGGCCTTTCTATGATTTATATAGATTACAGAAAAGCCTGGGGCAACAGCATTGTAATTTGATTGAATGAGTCATGCAAGAACGTGTTGAAATACATTATGGAAAGAAGGATTTCCGTAACGGAAACACGTTAGAATAGACAGATTGAGGCGTTGTTTAGCTATTATGTATTTTGGTGTTAAACTATTTTCCAGACAATCTCCATTTTTGTGAAGAAAACTTCAAAATAACAGTAAACTACACGGGTGGGGCTACTTGTAAATCATTTCCAAACCCCAATAAACTCCATTGGGGGAACTAACTAACAGTCAGTCAGTCATGAACTGCCAGTCCAGTATGTCGATGACGGGTCAGTGTCTTAATTGTGGGACAAGATATGGAAAGTTGGGAGAAATTTCATGGATTGGGAGATGATGAAAGCTCTTTGTTTCTTGCACACTTCAATTTGCGTGCTTTCATTTCGAAAGTGTCACCCTAAGCACGAGTTCCTTCCATTTTCCTTGCTACGTGGAAATGAATTATTCGCTGGCGCGAGTCTTGTTGGATAATCACGACTTTAGACGGCAGTTATCGCTATTTTATTTTCCTTTTGGGTCTGCGATTCTTGTTGGTAGATACGCCACGTAATGCGAAAAAAGATTGCCACAACATTACTCCACTTCGGATTTCGAGCAGGTTGCCCTCTTCCTCCTCTTCTTTCTATTGCACCACTTTAGTTTTTCTTAACTTTTAGTTCTAACACGCTCTGCAGAATGCGAACCATTTGACAGGTATTTGCTTGTATTTGTTTTTTAATTTAATTACCAAATATTGATTTTAAAATTTTCACAACGTTTATTTATTTTTCAAAACTATATATATATATATATATAATTTTGAAAAATAAATAAATAAATAAATAAATATATATATATATATATATATATTCAAAACAAGATTGAAAAAATAAAAATAGTTATCTCCAAAATAAGTAGACTATTAGATTCTCACAATACTCATATCTTAACATAAGATTTCAAGATGAGCATAGATTCTCCACAATTTGTATTTGGATGTGTTAGAAAAATCTCATCTCTAGCTCCACTCACATCTTTCAATCTTGCATTTTGCACACTTAAACCATAATACTCATACCCTAACATGAGATTCCAAGGTAAGCTTGAACCTTGCTTCAAGGTTGAAACTTAGGTGTCATGCATACACCTATGAGATATAAAACACTAACTTATAAGGATCGAGTAATCAAATTGAAGGGCTTTTTAGATGTCCAATAGAAATAATAGAATCGATTTATTTATTTATTTAGGTGAAACATCAATTTTCTCTTTGATTTTGAGAGTTTTTTTGTGGTTTCTTAAGTTTTGATAATAAATATTTTATAGAAAGGGTCTATTGATTAATATGATGGGAAATGGATCTAGAAATGGATCTATTTCTTGGTTGGATATGAAAATCTCAAATGTGTGGTTATCAACTTTTATACTTGAATTTGTAACTAGGTTTGGCCTTTTAAGATTTAGAGTGGGATAGCTCTATCCTTCTTACTTCACTATTATGAATTTCTTCAAAATCCACACTAGTATATTTTTATTGTTTGAAGCATTATAATGCTCCCAAGTTCCTACTTAAAAGTGGGTTTAAACTTATTTTATTATTTAGAAGGTCATCATTTAGTCCAATTTATCAAAATGAAAATCCATTATAATTAATGGGTTTACCCAAGCTACTTTAGAACTTTTCAAGGATGGTTCAACATGATTAAAATCTTTCAAATTACCTTTGAAAAGTAACAAATATACATTATTTCAGTGAATTATTGGCTAGTTTGGTAGTAGGAATGGACATGATTGAATATATTTGATCTTCAAGAAGTAATATAAAACATGTATATCTATGATATTACTTCATTGAGTCATATTTTATCGTCAAACTAGAAATGTATTTTTTGATAAAACATAACACAAAACTTATATTAAAAAAAATTCATTTTATATTCACAACAAAAAATTAAGAAAACCACATATAATATATGATGTGTATAAAAAAATATCAAATAATGAGTAAAAATAAAATATCAAGTGTCATGTGAAGATCGCTTTTAAAAGGAAACACATCATAAAACATTTGCTTGATGTGTAGGAGTGTCTCTCAAATTTATACCGTTATCACAATGGTTCACTTTCAATATCAACTTTTCCAAACAACAAACTAAAATAAAACAATAATTTACATTCTTATTACAATATTTACAAAAGATTTGTCAAAAAATCATTTCAAATCATAACTTTCAATTTCAAGGCTTTCGATCCCGAAAAGATAGAGGATTACATAGACGAAAGTAGAGGGCATCCATTTTCCTTTCAATATCCACCATTCCTTGCTAATGAAGGTGGCTTGTCTCTTACATATTTACCCATGTTTTGTTGCTTGATGAGTTATTCTCTCTCTCTCTCTCTCTCTCTCTCTCACACACACACACACACACACACACACACACACACACACACACACACAATATGCTTTGATGAAGTATCCCTTGCCACTCTTGACTAAGTTGTATTTGTTTTATATCCTTTAGATTCTTATCCCATAGGTACGGGCTACTAAAAATCACCTTGCAAGCATCCGATGTTGCAACTTCACATTCTACCTCATCAACATAGCTAAAAGTAACGGTAAACTTGATTTTCCATCTCCGAGTGATTCTCATAATAGATTTCCCTTGCAACCATACTAGGGAATTGGTTAGATTAGCTCATAGGTTTCTATACCAAGCTCATTAAATAATGTTTCAGAAACCAAATTACTTTGGGAACCATTATCATACAAAGCATTTACTATCTAGCTTCTGACATGAACTTTGATTCAGAAAAGTACATGTTTATCTCTTCTCTTCTTTGGTTGGCTGCAATGTGGTGCAAACTATAGCTTCATCCAAATCAGAGTTGCTTTCTACCACTTCCTCTTTTGCCTCAATAGTTTCCTTTTATTTTTCTCTGGAATTTAGTTACTTTGGACACAAATCTTAATGAAGTTTCTAGCACTTATCTTCTATATTCCCATCAACATCACACTATTTGCAATTCCTACTAGGTTCCCTCCTTTTATGAACTAAGTTGTCATCTTCTCATCTCTTTTCTTTATGGTTTCTTCTCTTGGGGGCAACTAAAGGAGATTTTTCTTCGATGAGCCAAAGAGTAGATAGTGATTTGAGTGATGATGACCAAGATTTTTCACATACAATAGCCCACAAATACCTCATTCATATGTTGCTCAACTCATCCATTTGATCAATTTGTTCAATTATGATGGTGGTGATCCAATTTAGATGAGGCACATTAGCCATTATTTCATATAAAGTAGTTAAGTTTAATGTATTTTGCATTGAAGTAAGGATCATGGGTTGAAATATAATAGTGAATCATGATGCTTGGAATTTATGCTTGTTTCCTTGTTTCATTTTGATTTTCATCATATCTATTCTAGCTCATGGTTGTTACTCTTGGGGAGAGGGGTACTACAAGAGGGTCTTGAAAGGGTAATGTGCCCATATCCTTTGTATACTTAACACATTTCATTGTCCTTTCTTTTGGGTTGGTTGATGATTTATCCAAAAAAGGTTTTTACCTCACACTCTTATGGGAAGAAGGGGCTAGGATGCCCAAGGTTGATGTTGATGTATAGAAATATAAAGAGCATGATATAAATTTCAAAATGTAAAAGAAAAAAGAGGAACTATTAATGATAAATTCAAAATACAAAAAATCTTGAGCTCTACCCACTCACTATGAGGCCATCATCTAAGGTCCTAATACAATGGATGCATAATAAAGAAAGAATTAATTAAAATTATACCAACCCCTCTACAATGAAAAGCATATACATTGAAAGAGGACTTTAAAAAAAAACAAAGAATACAAAGAAAAAAATATAACTTAAGAAATGGTAACTCAATGCACATAGTGCTCCCTCTATAAAGGAATCCATGGAAATGATTATTACATGTGGTCTTGCATGTCAAAAGCACTATGCCCATGAAGTAAACCATAGGTCATATCATATTCACTTACACCTTAATGTATTTTTTTGGGAAATAATATAATATTGGGTATTGGCACACCTAATAGGGTTCTCATATGATGGTCCTCTCATACCTAAACTTGGAAAAATGCATAGGGTCATACATTAGTGTGAATTTTGAAGATGATACCTAATGTGATCTACTTACATGGATTTTATATTAAACGAGACTAAATTTTATGTTACATTCACTCTTGTCAAACCTACCTAAGTTTCACCCAGTAAGTGAGCTAGTTATGCCTGTTGGTTGGTCTCACTTGGTCCTTTGAGCCCATACTTGATGATGATGCATGTTTATACATAGTCCTTTGGAGGAAATTGATGATGCTTATTCCACACTTCATGGATGATGTTGCACACCCTTTGGAGAGAGTTAGACTACTTAATGACTTGGCACCTTTCTTGATACACTTCATCACCCGTTGGACCATAGATTGCAACTGGACCTTGATGATGCACCACCAATAGCTTGGTGTGGCACTTAGAGAGAGCATTTTCAACCCTACTTGACATTGCACCATTTAGAGGATCTTGAGCCATTTCATGAGGACATTGCACTTGATGATGTTGTTACACCTCTTGGAGAGGTCATGGAGCCCTTGTTATGATGATGTCATGCAATTACTTGTGGATGTTGCATTAATGATGGGACATTTCACCTTTATGATGATATGACACTTGTTCAATTCTATCAAGCATGATAAATAGTGATGTGGTGCCTTTTCATGATGAGACATGATCTTTCGATGAGACGTTGCACCTTTGGTGGAGGGACATGAATTTTGGAGCATTATTACCCTAGTTTGGTGGTGAAAGCACCCTCATTTGATCACTCTCCTCACGTGTGACATTTATGAGGACAACTTAACAATTGAGCATATTTTCTCCATTCTAGAGGCATATTTTGGGGGTAACTTTAGAATTATCCACCTTGTATCATGGATTTTATATGTTTTATGTGATTTTAGTGGATATGAGATCTTGTAGAGGTAGATTTCTTGGTTTCCTCATCTGAATGGTGGGGAAGCTTAGATCATTTGGACCATTTCTACTTGAGGAGATACATTACTACTTGTCTACTCTTATATTTCTATATTAGCTATGGATGATAATTGATTTACCTATTAAGTGTTTTTTAAAATCTTTGTGGATTTATTTGTTGAATTTATTAAGTATAAATGTGCTTATATAGAAATGAGGTTGCATTCTCTTTATATTACTATTGGATAGGTCCTATTTTGTAAATCCTAGGAAGTTTTATAGTGGAGAATCTTCCCATGAATTTGTATACAATTTTTTGAAAGAACATAGGAGGGTATTCTAGGGTTAGTAGTGGACAATACCAACCATCACTCTATAGGAGGATCTCTTAAGGCTAGTAGTGGAAAACCTTATGTATCAATCATTATCCATTCTTTATTTTCTTCAAGAGAGTCCTAGGTTTGACACCATTAGCCTGCAAAAATAGTAGGCACTAGTCTCTCCCAATAGCCAATCATTAAAATCAAAATTTTACCTCTTATTTTATGTTTTAGGGTTAGATTAGCATTTGTAATAGCCATACCATAATTTTCATCCATACTTAAGGTAGATGTCTAGGGTTTAGCTAACCTTTTATGATCAACAATATATTTCATCATCATTTATTGCATTACTAATTAATTTTCACTCATTCAGGGCTTGGAATTTGACATATTTAGGTTGTTATATGCTCTTTATATTTCTAGAAAATAGTTCGTTACTATTAAACCCTAGTTTAACTTAAATTTTCATTATTTCTTTTCAATATGAAATTACTTGTCAAAGGGATGATTTGTTTCTAATATTATAACTTGATATATTGCTGAAAATTGTCATATTTTACACAAGTTTTACACCAACCATAGCTTTTTAATATTTTGATAGTATTTGGGTTACCCTATTTACCTATTTAAACTCACTTAACATCATAACTTGTCTTAGAAAATCCTTGAAATCAAATCTAGAAATCACTTTGAATGAACCACCTTGTCTTCACCTTGAATATATTATAATAGTGGTTGTCTTAGGAGTAACTAATATGGGAGGTCTTGTACTTTATTATATTTTTCCTAAGGTTTCCTTGAAGTTACTAGCAAAGCATCCCTTGTGTTGGATCCATTCTTCACTAAAGAGAGGGAAGTTATTTCCTAGGTGATAATGGTAACACTTTCATGTTATACTTGTGTTATCCCTTTGTAAAAGGATTTGCACCAAGGTGCTATATTTTGTGATAATAGGTCCATGGGTTGCTACCCGTTCTTGGAGTCCAAATCAATATAGAGAGCATTATTTCCTTTCTTGTGCTTTTCACACCATGAACTTATAATTGTCTTCAAATATGGTTGAAAAGTCCTTCAAGGTACTTCACCACAAATCCTAGCTCTTCCAAATATATAGAAAATCTAATGGACTTCAAAGTGTATTTTTATGCTCCTTATCCTTGGTATTTTTAAATTTAATGCCACTTCATGATCTACTCCTCTTTATAGCCTATGGGATAGAACTGTAACTTTAGTAAGGCCTTAAACTCCTCTTATTTCATAACGATGAGCTTCTTGCCTATCCTCAATTCATCCACATAACTCTCCCACTACAACAAAGCATGCTCAGTCATTTTAAATCATGCAAAATAAATATACCATAATTCTTGGATTTTATAAAGAAAAAAGTAAACCTATAATAGTTTCAACCAACTATCCAAGACTTCAACATTAGTTTTTCCATGATACATGGGTAGTTCAAATTTTTGTCAAATTTGAAAGGAATATGGAAGATGAACAAAAATAATTATTTTTACCTAATCATTGTGTGTTGGTTCTTCTCACTGTGCCTTACCTTCTTTGTGTTAAGTCTCTACCGAGTTTTCCTCCCTATCTTCCTTTACCAAAAATTGTGTGACCAATTGTATTAATGTAGAAATAATCCATTATTTATGAAAATATAACACTAAAGTCTTCCTCGTCAAATTTTTTTCATGAGAACTCCCTACCATTGATGGTCCTCTGTTTATCTATAGGTCTAGTAAGAATGCATGTCCACCATTTTGGATTTAATTTTCCTCGTTTACCATGTAGGTGTTCTCCAAGTCTTCGGAGCCTAGTCTAATACAATCTTATAGATTAAATTCATAAACAATAGGCCTAAGGCTAGTCCATTTCATCAACATATATGAATAATATGGAAATAATTTTAGTTCTTTATTCTTGAATGGATACTCTTATTAAAATATGGACTCAAGGATTTTCTTCAAAACCTCGATGCAATTCCAAGTTCTTAATGAACTTGTGTTTCATTTACATGTTCCAAAACAAGAACTCACTTGCGTGTTCTATATTATTAACATCAGCCATGAAATCACATAATAAAAAGCATGATTACCTTCTCATCCAACCCTTAAAAAGTAGCTATATTTCCCAAGTAAAATTTTACAAGAAATAAACTAGCGAGCGCCATGGTGTCTTGTAGCAGAAGAATTGAGTGCTTAAAATTCCCTAAGTCTCTACACCCTACTTCCTACGGACTTTGTGCATTGTCAAAGGTGAGAAAGGTGTTTTTAAAACCTCGTAACCTTCATAATATTGAAAATACACTATTGTAGGATGAAAACACAAAGAAAAGTTTCCCCATTGGTACCTAGGTGAATAAATGTTGTGTACAAGATTTTGAGTACAATTTCAAAATCATGTGGACCAAGTATGGGCTTTTATTACAAGGTTATAATTCATCATCCTCTAGTTATCTTGCATAGAATGAAAAGGGGGACTAGGGATATATGTTGGTTCCAGAGTAGAGCCAAAAGGAAGGAAACTGGAGACCAACATACCTTATACAAGGCTTGCATGCCATCCCAAGAAACCAAAATTCCATAAATTAAGAATACAAAAATTACCTATCAAATTATTAATTCAATGAGTAGGATTAAGATGTAGATGGCCAACAATCTATCTCCACCTATAGTAAAAAATTCAATTACCAAACCAATTTCCTATTCAATATTCTAGTAATCAATTTTATGCATAGTTATAACTAGATTATACATAAGAGACCATAATAGGAAAAATTAGAACCAACGAAAATCTATTATGCTTTGGAATTCATTACATAGGGGCGAGTTATGCATGCTCAAGGTCTCATGCATTATTTCTCACTAGAAAAACAAAATTGTAGATGTCCATGGCTCATAAACTCCTTCACTTAATGTGAATAGGATCATTAACTCCTTTGTCCATAAAATTTCAAGTAGGTTTCATTATTCAAGACCTTTCGTATACCACTGCACTCCTCTAATTCTTCCTTTCTTTTATTTTTATTCTTCACTATAGTCTTTAGTTTTAACAGGCTTTCTTTGGAAGGTGTTACACAGTATTTTGTCACACCTCCTACACTTCCCCATGACATACCCTTAAGTGCCTGAAACATGACCATCATGCAATGTATCCATCTAGATATGCAGCTCAGATCCTCCCTAAAACACTGATTTGAAAATGCCTTGAGCTTCCCATGAAGGAAATGGCTCTAAAACCCTAATTGTAGAATCATCGCTCCCCTAATACTGAAAATCGTGATGGTCCCTAGTTGCACTATACTAGCCCTGGGATGCCATTGCGATTTTTGCTTGGATACCAATGATGATCCCTAAAAGGTAGTTTTCCAAAAAAGGACAAGAAGCTTCGTGATTTGAGGCTTCCAGAACAACAAGATGGAGGTTGTTCGGTGTGGATGAGGTCGAGTTCTCTCAACTTGGACTTTTGGTCTTATCCCTATGAGCTACCTCCTTGAGATGAGGGCCTTCTCCTATCTTTGGAGAGATCCTAACTCCCTTTCCCTACCTATATATTCATCCTCTCCCATTCCCAAATGGTTCGTATTTGGCTATTTGCACCCTTATGCTGAGATTGTGCCTACATGCTACTCATTTGGCTTGGGAAAGGAGTGCTTGGAAAGCTTGAGCTTGGACTTAGACATTCATTCAAGGAGAACCTATTGACATCAAGGATTGGTTGTATACTTCCTCCTTTATTCTATTAATATATACAACTGTTGGTTCATTTTCAATAAATGTGTATGTTAATGCATCATTTATCTTAATGCTTCTTGATCTGTTAAGTAGGTTATTTTCGATTATGATATTTGTACTTGCATGATTTGTTGTGTCTTGATCTCTTGTGTGGGAATTAAAACACTGTGAGCATTAGGACCGAGCTCGTGGTGTAAGTGATTTGAGGTCTTCAACAAAGGAGGATATCGTAGCATCAGAACGAGGTCGGCCATATTCCTCTTCCTCTGTTTTGATTGTAACTTAGGAAAGTGTCTAGTAGATTGTCACGTAGGTTTCTAGTCCCACTCATTGGGCTAGCGGGATTGTCTTTGTTCGCAGAGAGGATTACCTAGACAACAAAATGGCGACTCTGTTGGGGAGATCTATAACCCTTTCTATCCAATCCTTCACCCTGATTCTATGATGAGTTTGACCAGCCGTAAATTTTTTGGCTTGTTTGCTTCTTTGTAGTTATTTTCACTTACTAGTTATTGCTTGGGGACACCTAGTTTGTACTAGTCTTGAAATTTTTATTATTTTCCCTTATTTTTCTTGCCTGTTGCACTAAAAATTGTCACCTTGACATCCTGCTATCTGTGTGAGTTCATTACCACTCATACTTGCCTGCTCTGCAATTCTAAAACATCAGTTCCTCATATCAAGTCTGGAAAATGATAGAAAAGCTCTCAAAGTCTTTAAAACTCTGGTTCCGCACTTTATCTTTGTCTTGCCTATGGTCCCGCACCTAATGGTCATGTCTCCTGCGCACCTGACCACACTGTCCTTGTGTTAAAGGTGCAGACCCCTACAAAAGTTAAAAAGAAGTGAGTATATTCTGAAAAACTCACTTTCAATCATTTCTTGAAGCTTCTGGAAGGAATCGTGAGGTGGCAAGTTCGCTCTTTTAAGGTTCATGTATCCCATACCTTAAGGAGCTAACCCCTTGATGTGAGGAGCTTATCCCTTTGAAGGAGGATTCTATCCCTTCGTAGGTGGGCCAATAACCTCCACCTCTGCACTATAAAATGAAGCATTAGGCTGGTTACTTAGGAGGTTGGAAGTTGAATATTTTTGAGGTGAAATGCTATTGGATCTTAGTCTTCTTTAGTTGAGTTTTTATGGGGAGAGATTACATACCTCTAAGATCTCATTTGGAAGAGTGCAAGGCTTGTAAAAGTAAAGGAAATTCATATTTTGGACCCCAAGAAGAGCTTGTTCAACATCAAGGCTAAAAAGGTTGTAAGGTTCTTCTACTATTCAAAGTTAATACAAATAAATTCGTGTTTCTCAATAAGCTGTTTATTCATGGTTTATTTTATGGATTCCTTGATCACCATAATAGACATGATTTATAATATTTTCTATGCAGGTGCTATTTAATGTTTGCTTGTTTGTGATTGCAGGTCCTCAAAGGTAACTCTTTAAAATGATCAGGGGATGATTACTACGAACAAGCATTGGATCTAAGGTAGGATCTTAACACCTTTGTAGTATTTATTTATAAATCGCATATTTCTAGAGAAAGATAGGTTTGTTTGTCCATTTGTTGCTAGACTATCTTCTAATACTAGGGAGATCGGCCTTGTCTGCAAGATCATTTTATCTGGCCAACAAATTGGCGACTCCACTGTGGAATGAATTTGATTTTTGGTTTTCCTTTGTTTTGACTTGAGAAAATTGTTTTCTTTTATGGTTTTTGATTGATGTATACTAGCTTGGGTAGTTTTTAAAATATGGAAATATTTTTTTTTTTTAAGTTTTCAAGGGACCACACTTTCTCTTTACAGACAATGCGGGCATCTCCACATTTTTCCTTTAGTAAACAGTGTGGGACCGCACCTGTTACTTCTGGAGCCTGGGACCCTGTTAAAATTTTTGAAAAACCTAAGATATCTTCTTCCAGTTAGGTTTAGGTTTGATTTAGGATTTTTAGTGTCTACCCAGATCTTTATTTTTCCTATCAAAAATCTCTTGTGAGTGAGTTCCAATAGTATATTTGTTTTGGATGATTTTCTAGAAGTTTTGCATGCTTGGAGTGGTTTTCACTTTGTCTTTGTAGTGACTCAAAGATCAGAAGCTTGAGAAACCTTAGATCACCCTGGTGTATTTTTGTCTTCTTGATGAGTCTGACTTGGTTGTGAAATCTATCCTTTGTGAGAAATATATTTAGTTTTCTCCTTGCAAATCTTTGAACAAACTTTGTTATAAGTTCTGAATTTCATTTTTACAAAAGAAAACATATCTGGATGTTTTTTGATTGATTTGTTATTCTGAACAAATGAATCCTTAGTTTACTAAACAACTAAGTAAAATGTCCTCAAAAAGAATTGAAGCTTTTATTCAATTAGATTTTTAAAGTTTTTAGATCTCAAAATTAGTTTTTGTAGTTTTGAGTGCTTTTCTAGAAATTGTAGATCTCTTTTGGAAGGAAAATTGTTTTTTGTAGTTTCGAGTTTTGAAAAAGGAAAGGGATTTATTGTGAGAATTAACTATTAGTCTCGTTATGATTTCTTATTGAAAAAGACAAAAATATTTTCTTTTCATTTCCATGTTGAAAGAAAGAATTGTTTCTTAAAGAATTGCATTCTCGAACTCTTTGTTTTAGCTAGAATTTCATTGAAAGGAAAATGAATTGCTTATCATTTTAGGTGCATTTTTTAGTGTTTTTGGAGTCGAGTCTTCACACCATAGAAGTTTCACTTCCATACCTATCGACTTAAAGAGCAACCCATAAAAGCAACGCTTAATTAAAATTGATCTAGTAATCTTTTCTATTTCTAGGGCTCTTATCACCAATATAGCGTAGGCTAGTATCTTGGAGTAGGAAGTAATTAACTCTCCAAGATAGTTAAAACAAACAAGTAGCTACATCTTGCAGTAGGAAATAAATCCAATTGTAATTGATACATTCTGGGAAGCTTCTCTTAAAGGATTCAATCACGAGATCATGTCCGAAACTTTGAGACAATCAATTCTGTTTCATTGGGAAAGATAGAAGATTTGCACGTATTATAAACGTTAAACCTCGGATTAACCATTGTCAAGGAGCCTAGGGTCACTTGTTGGTAAACCTTAGATTGACCATGTTGAGGAGCCTTCAAGGGGATTGAGCTTTGTTACTCTGCCCTTGCGCGTAGATCGGATCGTAGACTATTCCCCTAGTTGCATTTTTTACTATTGGTAACCTTAGTGTCCATAAACTTAAGATTATTTCCTAAGGTGATGGTGAAGGAAGGATCTCACTGTACTTGGAGCAGACGTCGACTAGACTCACTTGGACTCTCTGGGGTTCTCTTCACCTGAGATGGTTTTGTGAAGAAACTTGTGCCAGTCTGTTTCATTAATCAGGTTATTGAGGTAACTGTTCCAACCAACCTTTCTATATTAAACTTTTACTAAGTTGGATTTCATCACCAACTAGTGTTTTTAGTATGGGAATTTACTGTTTGTGTGTGGTTTGAACTCTTAGATTTTTTTAGGCGTGTGATTCAACTGTTTGTTTCTTTAGAGACTTTAGGTGTTTTCATTGAAATTTTCTTTGTTTGCGTGTGATTAATTAATATTTAATCGTGGCCGAATTATTGAGACAATCTCGTAGACTTCAGGGGAAACCTCTTGAGTATACACCAAGCCAACTTGAAGGGCTACGAGCTCTTGTATCTCCTACTGACAGTAGATTTGGATCACTAGAAGCCGGAGAATCATCTTTAATTGTTCATCCTGATTATCAAATACAAACAACAGAGTATATTCAAGAGCCAATTTCATTTTCCAAAGTTACTGGTAGTATTTCTCCCTCCAGTGAATTAGCTAAAGAACTTGAAATTTCTAAGCTTGACACTGAACCTGCTGTTACTCCAACTTTAGGATTTTCTTCTCCAACTTCTAGTGGCCCTGGTTCACCTAGGGTAAGAAATATTATTACTCAAAATCTTCCTTCTGGCCTCATTTTTATTGAAGAACTTGTTAGTCCAGAAGAAGACATAACTCTTCTCGAAAACCAACAGAGTTTAAATCTTAGGGAGCGTGAATCAATATTCTACAATCCTTTTAGGAATGATGCTTGGTATATATCATTGACAACTTTTTTAGAAAACCCGAGTCTTAGTTTTTCACCACCTCGAATTCCTTTTCATCCTACTCTAATAGGTTATTATCCTTCGTCGATCATGTCAAGACAATCATCTATGTTTTCCCAATCACCGGAAACATTTTTATCCGGCGGTCCTTCTATTCCTTCGGGGTACCAGTCACTCTCTGGTACTTTTTCAGGGGAAAATCCTCAACCGATTGAACAAGTGTTATCATCTAGTAGTAATGGAACTCAAACGTTGAACGCAGAACAAATCCTTATGATGTCTGGTAGTATTCCAAATCCTCAACCTCAAGGTAGTCATTTACCGCCTGGGGGGCAAACTCAAGGTAGTCAATTATCACCTGGGGGGCAACCCCAAGGTAGTCAGTTACTGCCTGGGGGTCAACTCCAAGGTAGTCAGTTACCGCCTAAAGGGCTACCTCAAGTTTTTCAACCTTTAGGACAGTACATACCCCAAGGTCAACCTCAGAATTAGTACATACCTCAAGGTCAACCCCAATTTCAGTACATACCTCAAGGTCAACCCTAGTTTCAGTACGTGCCTCAGGGTTATCAACCTCAAGGTTAGTACCCAACTCAAGGTTTCCAACCACCTTCTAGTCAATCATTTTTTCAAGGAGCTGGAAATGTAGTGCTTAATTATCAGCCCTACGTTCAACCAAGTTATGGTCCTCCATATGCACAACCTTTTATGGGTCCATACTCCGGAATGAACATGGTGTGGGATCCGTCTCAAACTCAACAGACTTTGCAACCTAATGTGTAGTTACTTAATCAACTTCGACAGCCTTTGGTTTCTGGTCCAACCCAGCAACATATCCAACCTACTATTCAAATCCTTGCATCTGGTACAGTTCAGCAACCTGGGCTTAGCTCACCTCATACTCTGCCTCAAACTACTGCAACTATTGCAACTTATGTTCAACCTAAAACACCTGTTTCTGGAGTATCTGCAGCTCTAGTTTCTACTACCCCTACATCAGTGCAAATCCCTCAAGTCTTTGTGCCATAGTCAAGACCTACAGTTCAGACTTCAATCCATATGCCTGCAGGACAAGCTAGTATGATTGCTACAATTGCCACAAGTCAACCACAATTCACATATCAACCGTACCAGGGACAATATCAATTTGGTCCTACTGTACAAAACCCCGTTTATCAGTATCAATCGTATCCTAGCTATATTTATCAACAACCTCAACAACCCCAGTTTGGTTTGGCTAATCCTAGTTTTCCAGGAGGTTATAACATTCCTGATGCAAATCCAATTCCAGGTTATCCTGGACATCCTCCTCCTAGAACTGATCTCATTACTCAAGGTTTTCGCGACCCTAACCGTCCGTTACCATTTATTGCAACTTTGGATTTACCTGATTTGTCGCGCCTTATGAACGATCCGATTTACTATCTTCCGTATTGGCCGCCAATGCCTAGTAAGTTGCCTAGTGATATCCCGAAATTCGAGGGTAAGTTAGGCAAGGATCCCTCAAATCATGTTATGACTTATCACCTTTGGTGTGCATCTAATTCAATCATTGATGATTCAATTCGATTACCTCTTTTTCAATGAACTCTTATTGGTATTGACGCCAAATGGTACATTGAGTTACCACGAGCCTCTTTTTATAATTTCAATCAATTAGCCACTGCTTTCTTAACTCATTTTCAGTTGCCTGTTAGATATGACAATGGCAAAAAACTGTTAACTTCACTGAAACAATCCACATCCACATATATTTCTGATCATATTCATGAATGGCAACGTAGAAGGCATTTAGCAAAATTTTTCATTCCGGATCAAATTTTAGCGGAATGGTTCATTAAATCATTGGTACCCAAAATCACTGAAGATGTAGCTAAGGGAGGAGTTGTTACTGAAGAGCAAGTCATTGCTTAGGCTCAGTACCTTGACCTCGTCTATATGCATTCAGGTACTTTACATGAAAAAATCCCTGATCTTCCAAAACAAGGTCAAATAACTGCAGCTCCTTCAGGGTCTCATGCTGTTGATGGTATGATTGGTTTAGTTCGTACTAAAAGTAAGAATAAATCTTCAAATAATTCTTCTCCTATAATAACTTTACCTGATTCCCCGACAGGACATTCTTCTGCTAAAATTTCTGCCGACATTCATATCGTAGAATCATCTACGACCAAATTAAAATATGGTAGTAAAAAGAAAGGAAAGAAGAAAAAAAACAAAATTCAAAAGATAAAACAGATAAAAATGAATCTACTGACGAAAAATGGAAACCTCGCTATCCTTGTTTCATCTTTGACGAGGATCATTTTACCAAAGATTGCCCACATCGAACAGAGGTTTCGAAATTCATTAAAGATTTTCAAACACGTGCTGTCTTGAAGGATCCTTTTCCTACTCAAGATAGTAAGATGATTGGTTCTTCCTCAAATGCCTTAGAAGAACCCATTATGATGATGTCTCATGTCAGGATTGCAACGCGATCGTAAGATTATGGTAGTAAAAATCCTGTTGGTGGTAAAGAAGCAGAATCTTCTAATTCAAACACATCAACTACACCTCATCCTAGTTCCAGTCCACTACAGATCGAGAAACCCAACCTTGACTTAGTAATCAAACTGCCTGCTAAAGGTTTACTTCGGAAATCAGCTTTCAATCGACATGTGAGAGCTGCTCAGAATTACAACATTGTTGAAGACCTAGCTATTTCTCCTTCAGCAATGTCAGCTTTGGAAGTGCTCAATCGTGCCCAGAACAACATAAATTACTATTTTCTGCTATAGGAGCTGTCGATATTTAGGATTCAAACCTAATAATCTTCGATTTAGAGAATAGTACACCCCGCCTACCTCATTAAATGGCTTTCCAAATTCCATTTTTAGTCAAAAACAGACCTTGCTTTCGGACTGTGATTGATGAAGGGGCTTCTATGTGTATTATGTCGATCCAGTGTTGGAAATCGCTTGTTTCTCCCACACTCAATCAGTCTCCGACAATTCTAAAGGATTTTGGTGGCTGAGGGTTCCATCCTTTTGGTATTTTGCAGGATTTACCTATAGGGGTCGAAGGCAAAACCATAAATCTAGATGTGGAAGTGGTTGATGCCCCTCTAGATTACAACCTTCTCCTAGGTCGCAGTTGGTCTTATGCTATGGCTGCTATTGTTTCATCGGTTTTTCAGCTTATTAAGTTTCCTCATAGTGGAAAGATCATTACGATAGACCAAATGACTTATTTTTCATCCAACCCAGCCTCTATAGATAGTATCCAGCACATCGGTAAAATGACTATCCCTTACAAGGATGTTGGCGTAGGTTTGATTAAAGATTATGGTTTACTAGGAATGTTTTCCTTCCCTCCTCCTAACATGTCACCTTCTATTGCAACTATTCATATGATTTCATCGAATACTCTTACTTTTGATGATCCTTGGATCATACCTTCCGATTCTGAGGTGGATTCATTTGGTGGCACGATGCCCTTGAGTCCCTTTGAAATTGCATATTAGGCTGTATAGTCGTTTTCTGATTCCTGTTCAACCGAAACTGATCTTCACCCTATAATTGCTGTCGGTCCTTTCGCAAAGTGGCATATTGACTTTATTACATGTAACCCTCACTCAGCCAAGGGGCATGCATATATTATCCTACCAGTAGATTATTTTACTAAGTGGGTCGAGGTGATGCCTACATTTTCGACAGACGGCAAGACTGCTGCAACTTTCGTATTCAATCATATAATTGCTAGATTCGGTGTTCCTCAAGCTATTATTACTGATCATGGAAGTCACTTTCGAAATATCATGATGACTAAACTAATAGATCAACTTGGCCTACGCCATGATAGTTCTACTCCGTATTACCCGCAGGCTAATGGTCTGGTTGAAGCTATCAATAAAGTTTTAGTCACTATAATCAAACAAATCATTGGTATCCATAAGTCAAATTAGCATACCATGCTATTTTCAACACTTTGGGCATATTGGACCTCAATAAAAACATCAACTAGTTTCACTCCTTTTCAACTGGTTTATGGTTTGGAAGTAGTGTTACCTATTGAATGCGAAATTCCATCATTACAATTAGCCATAGAATTACTCCCAGCTACTTCTGAAGAAGAGAAACGTTTTTTGTACTTAGCTCAGCTAGATGAGAATCGACACACTGTTGTAATAGCAAATGAGACTCATGCGAAACGAGTGAAAGCTCAGTATGACAGAAATGTTACACCTCGTAATTATTCAAAAGGAGACCTAGTTTTACTATATGATCAAGTGAACGATAAGCTAGGGGCTAGAAAATTTGTACCTATGTGGCATGGTCCTTACATTTTTAAGCGAAAGTTGGCAAAAGGGGCTTATGAATTGATAGATTTTGACGATGTCTCTTTGGGTAAACCCAGAAATGGACTTTATCTGAAGAGAAATTATGCTTAAATTCTGTGTGGAGATTTTTTGTTAGATTAGTTTCTTTATAGCTGGTGTGTTTTAGATTAGAAAAGTGTGGCTAGTTTAGAGAGTGCTCTTATCATTATTCCTGCTTATCGTGATTTTACTCTTGGTATTGCAGATGTTGACGTCTCTTCAAACATACATTGGTTTTGCTGATGGTGCTTGTCGTAATACATGGAACATTTCTTCCGCAGCTTGGGTTATCTATTCACCCTTTGATGAGTTAGTGTCTATGCATGGGGTAAGTCTTGGTCAAACAACGAATAACATTGTAGAGTACAGTGCAGTGATTGAGTTATTATCTGAATCCATCTCATTTGTGATTCAAAGTTTGATTGTTAGGTTGGATTCTGAAATCATTATATTATAGCTTAACAATGTTTATGCCATTAGAAATCCAGTGTTATTAAGGTTATTTTTTAGAGTTCATCTCTTGGAACGTGAATTTGATTACATTGAATATCAGCATATTCCAAGAAATTTAAATACATTAGCGGATGTAGTTGCTTCTAGTATGATAAATAGACATTTATAATAATCAAAATAGTAAATTTAATAACATTTGATAACATGTTACATGAGATAGCCGGTAATAATGATATATCATAGCATAGAAGTGTGTCTCAAAATATACATTGTCTTCGATCATAGGTTGAAAAACACCTTATGGTCAGCAAAAATGATAATACAAAATGTCATGAGTCTACAAAATCAATCATCCTATCCCTAGCGATGATCACAATAAAGAAACTACTGCTCAGGCCACCCTACATAGGAATCTCCTAAAAGGTCCTGGGACCCCAATCACATATCTCTGTAACCTAAGTGGAATACCATCTATATCAGTCTCTGGAATATCTAGTGTCAAGTGCTCTAAATGATGCTCCAAGTCGGTTAGGATCTCTACTGATTGGTCCTGTGGGGTTGGTGGTGCTGCAGCTAGGTGTATCCTCTCATAAGGTTGGAGAGTGGTTGGTCGTTGTAGACCCACATCTGCATTTAAACTTTTGATTGTCAGTTTTGGATGATTTAAAATATAAAAAAATTAAAACTTAGAAAGTGTTGAAAATGATTTTACCTGAATCATCCCATTGTCCTCCTAGTGGAAGAATCATGTCTGGATCACCGCGGTAATCCATCCCGTCATATGGAAAGTCTTGAATCACAAAAAGTTGGTTGTTCAACCAACGAAAATACTCAGGCGAAAACCGAACAACCTCTATGCCCTCCTCAGGGTGACGAGCCATCAAAGAAACCTAGCGAACTGTCCTAGGCTCTCGAGGAAGACCAACATCAACAGGAATATGCTACGGGGCTAACATGGGGATGCTCTCTAAAGCAAAGCTGACTACAATGAATCCATATCCAAAATTTTTCAGCTATCCATTCTTTTCTCTGGTTAGTTGGCCTTTTACATTTGCCAACATAGCCTCGCACCAGTTGAATATGGTGCCTCGAAAATAGTCTACAACCATCTGCATCTAGGATCTAGTAGCCACATGCAATGCTACACTCTCGCATAGCCTGATAACAGTGAATGCAATAACCTTAAGTTCAGGACAGCTGATAGTTTTAATATCAATCCATTTGTCCTTTGTTTGATCATCGCAAAACTCCAATCGAAGACTGGCCACAGACTGGCCACTTGGCCTAGTCTCGAAAAGAGGTAATTATTCATCCCTCTTGGACAAACCAGTAAAAAAGTATATGTCCTCCAGCTCGATTTCGAGCCAGTGGCCACCAATCATGAAGCACTGGTCCTGTGTGTTCCATTTGTCTACCAGCCATTGCAAGAGGTCTACTTGGGCCCTCATGCCTTGTATGCCCCAGAACTTAAGCAACCCGCATGCTCTCAATGCCTGCAATGTGGGCATATGATTCAATGCAGCAAAATCTACATCCTCGTGCTCGCGTTTGCACCAAATAAGCATTTTGAATGTCCTACAATGCGTAAAAAGATATATTAGAACAAGTTAGTTCGAAAAATTTTGGGCAAAAATGGAGAAGTATAAGTTTTTAAAATTCATTTCATGGGGTCCGCACCCGCTGCTTACAAACAATGCGTAGGTCCGCACAGGTTGTGAACAATAGGTGTGGACCCACGACTTTTTCCTTTATAGAAAGTCGAGGTCCGCGGGCGCCGTGTGTTGCACCTGCGGACCCCCGCAAGCGACTTTCTAAACCTATTTTTCCTTCAAAAATAAAATTTAAAGCCTAAAAACAAAATGTAAATAGATGAAATGCAAGTTAAGGAGGACGTGGATTACCTGGAGCTGACGGTTTTCGATTTCGACGGACAGATTTTCCAGAATCTTCATAGGAACTTTCTTACCCAAAAGCTCTCACTTTTCACTCTAAACTCAAATGGTAAAAATGAAGTTAGAAAAACCCTTTTATAAGTTTTTTCGAATAAATGAATTTTTAATTTATTTATTTTTCACTTTAAAAAGGTAAATTTTTAATCATTTTTATTTATCTTAAACAGGTATGTGTAATGTTTTGAGTTTTTGTGCAGAATATTGGATTTTTCGAGGAAATTGATCATTTTTCAACAAAGAGCATACTTTTATCACCTTTTTGGACTCTTTCAAAAATTTACGAAAAAGTGAAACATTGGAGTCCTCTTTAAGCTCTTTTCAGACTCTCGAAAATTGAAAAGATTGCTGAGCACTTGATTGTTCGAACTCATTAAAATAAATTAATAATCATGCCTTCAGTATAAGTTTACCCCTTTTCTGGACTGAAGTGGGCTATTTACGAAAAAGGTACACGTTGAATAATTACGGTCAATAAGTCCTCTTTAAACCCTTTTCAGACTCGTTAAATATGAAAAGATTGTCAAGCACTTGTCTTTTCCAGCTTGTTAAAGTATTGGAAATGTCATCCCTCCTATATTATTTTATCCTTTTTCGAACCTGAGGGATTATTTTATGAAAAAGTACCCCCATGGAGTTTTCTTAAGTTTTTCTTTTGACTCCCTAAAATTGAAAAACACCGAGTTTTTCCTATACTGGACTTGTTAAAATTTAACAGTAAAGGACCCGTTCAATTTTAAACATGAACAAACCACTCCTTCTTAGGGTTCAAATTTTAAACTAAGTTGGACTCATTCGAAGGATGAGCTTATAAACAAGCAAATTTTATCCTCCTCAAGCTTGTCAAAATAAAGAGGTACTTGCCAGAAATGGTGGGGGAAAAGAGAGAAAAATGAACCTGTTTGTTACACTTTATTTTCTAAAAAAGCCATCAACCACTCTTGAACACGACACTTTTTGTTCACCTGGGTTGGGAAAATCCTTTGCTTGATAGTTAATCAAACCATATTGAAAGTCTTCAGCTAGTTTTTGGGTATTAGCTTTGGGTCAATTGTCACCAAGCCATCTGCAGTGTCATTATGTGTTAAAGAGAACAGTTCAAACAAACCATTCCTCTGCAAGATATCTGTCATCCATTTTGACCATCCCTGAGTCAGTCCTTGCCAATATATTTCTTCAAAACTTGATCTATGATTTCGTTTTGTGGGCTTGCCTATGATGGATCACTTTCTATCGACTTCAGCTCATTATCTAGGAAGTTGTTCTAGAAATCATCAGTACCTTGAAAATTGCATGCCCTAATGGTAGTTTTCTCGCCTTCGATGATAGGTTGCATCATTGACCTTCGATCAAATGATTCTATGACATGTTCGACTTCAGCTCATTTATTCACATTTCATGGATTGTACTGGGTACTTTCAGAGCCATTGACATTACTGGTGGTTTCTCTCACACTTGTTAACAATTCACATCATTGACTGGTAATCAAGTGGTTTCTACCATGTTCGACTTCGACACATTCATTGACATGGATAGAATCGTACTAGTTTGGGAAGCAGAAATAAAGACCTTGGATCTAGTTTCTACCATCCAGGCTACGAGGAATTTTGTTATTCATTATACAGTGGACTATTCATAAACAGATGGTTGCATCCATACTATGTCTACACATGTCTATACTCTTGATGTATTACAAAATCATTCTTGTATCAGAATAGTTTAGTCAGTTTTGATTTGAGTATGGGAATGCCTACCTCAGCGATGATATGTCTACATATATATATTTTGCATTGAATGTTTTTACAGGTTCCGACTGGGGTGTCCACAGGATGATCCTTGAAATGATAAAGTACTTCACTCTTCATAAATGAAAGACTCCATCTTCATCTATTACAGACTTCGCACTTTAGGGGGAAATCTCTTGCACTAAAAATTGTCACCTTGACATCCTACTATCTGTGTGAGTTCATTACCACTCATACTTGCCTCCTCTGCAAGTCTAAAAAATCAGTTCCTCATATCAAGTCTGGAAAATGCTAAAAAAGCTCTCAAAGTCTTTAAAACTTTGGTTTCGCACTTTATCTTTGTCTTGCCTGCGGTCCGGCACCTAATGGTCATGTCTCCTGCGCACCTGACCACACTGTCTCTGTGTTAAAGGTGCGGACCCCTGTAAAAGTTAAAAAGGCGCGAGTATATTCTGAAAAACTCACTTTCAGTCATTTCTGGAAGCTTCTGGAAGGAATTTTGAGGTGGCAAGTTCGCTCTTTTAAGGTTCATGTATCCCATACCTTAAGGAGCCAACCCCTTGATGTGAGGAGTTATCCCTTTGAAGGAGGATTCTATCCCTTCATAGGTGGACCAATAACCTCCTCCTCTGCACTATAAAACGAAGCATTGGGCTGGTTACTTCGGAGGTTGGACGCTGAATATTTTTGAGGTGAAATAGTGCTGGAACTTAGTATTCTTTAGTTGCGTTTTTATGAGGAGAGATTACATACCTCTAAGATCTCATTTGGAAGAGTGCAAGGCTTGTCAAAGCAAAGGAAATTCCTGTTTCAGACCCCAGGAAGAGCTTGTTCAACATCAAGGCTGAAAAGGTTGTAAGGTTCTTCTACTATTCAAAGTTAATACAAATAAATTCATTTTTCTCAATAAGCTATTTATTCATGGTTTATTTTATGGATTCCTTGATCACCATAATAGACATGATTTATAATATTTGCTATGCAGGTTAAATTTAATGTTTGCTTGTTTGTGATTGCAGGTCCTCAAAGGTAACTCTTTCGAACGACCAGGGGATGACTACTATGAACAAGCATTGGATCTAAGGTAGGATCTTAACACCTTTGTAGTATTTATTTATAAATCGCATATGTCTAGAGAAAGATAGGTTTGTTTGTCCATTTGTTGCAAGACTATCTTATGATACTAGGGAGATTGGCCTTGTCCACAAGATCGATTTATTCAGCCAACATCGCCCATCATAGTTGAGTCTTAAGAGTTGCGATGCCGTTGTTGATTTTTTAATTACAATCGCACTGATTACTCTTGCGTTGCCCTTTTTCCATTAACAGGTGCGATGAACCCAGAGGATTAGAAAAATTAGGGTTTTTCTTCTTTTTCTCAACCTTTTTTCCCTTTATCAGTGATTTTCCAGTGTGCCTACAACGTATTTGTCTTAGTTGTTATGCTTGTATGGCTGCAATTATATCTTGATTAGGTTAATGTGTGTTTCAACCTTGATTTCTTTCTAGGGTTTCTAAGTCACCCTCCACTCATTGATTGGTCTACTTTTCTCAGATAGATTGCTCCCATTCAAGAGTCTTTCTGCAATCATGACATCTTTTGCAAGTTGCTTTTGGTTCATTGGTGTGAAGTTGTTTTGATTAGTGTCGAGTCATGTTGATTATTTGAAGATTGCTTTAGTTCCATTGTCAAGCATAGATTACAAATTGTTTGCTTTGGTTGAATTGAAAGAAAGTTCTTGTTTTCATCCTTGTATTTTGGAAAGAGAAAGTGAAATATTTTGTCATTTACATGTTCTTGAGACATTTCTTGCATTCGAAACCATAAAGTGAAAGAGATTTTCATTAAGTTGAGTTCATTTCATTTTCCTTTTCTCATTGCATTAGTTTGCATTGTTTAAATCAAAGTGAAAGGAAAATCATTATTGCATCTTAGTGAAAGGAAAGCGATTTTCATTTATGTTAGAGTGCATCTCGGAATTGCATTTGTTAGTAGAATGAAAGATTAGATTTCATTTTTACATTTAGCATTGGGAAGAATTGTGTTGATGCATATTTGCTTGTTTGATGCATTATTTGGTTCTCTCTCTTTTGTTGTTAGTTTAGCCTTCATCGAATGAAAATGTTTCATTTTCATCATTTGGTTGCATTTTAGGAATAGGTGACATAGTTGAGCCATCCAAATTGAAAATTAATTTAAGATAAACTTAAAATTTACCTCAATTAACCTAAGGAGAATTCGTCACTTAATGCAAATATTTAGAGGTCTAGGCTAGAGACGTGTTCCAATGTCTTTAAACATAGCAGTTGTTGCAAACTACCTATAGTGTATAGCGGGGGTGAAATCCCGTCACCATATGGAAGTATATAGAAGGTTCTCCAGTACTTTCAAGTATATCGGAGGCACTTCAATATGATAAGTTTATAGGGACACTCTCATTAAACAGTTCTTCATTAGACATCGCTAACACAGACTTGTTCTCCCCGTACTATCGCGTATATATTGGGATACCCCATTAGGTTGTTATCCTTTAGACATAGGTAACCGAGTTAGCCACCTTATAAATGTGATACACCGAATATAACATTCAGGAAGATTGGTTGTTGTACGTAAAGTCCTTGGTTTCAGCTGGGGTGTATATTGCAATTCACGGATTCTTGATAAACCCCCTTGCCTGGTTATTACCCATTTTGATTTATTTGTTATTTCGTTTCAATAAAATTATCTTCCAATGATAACATGTCGAACCCAAGCAATTTCTTCTTGGCTCAATATTGAGTAATTCTTGGTAAATTTTAATTTTAAATTAGCCTTCAACAAATCATCTCTTCTTCTTCTGCTCTTGAGAGAAATTCATCGTGGTTGAACCATTGAGTTCACCCCAAAGTTCCCCTTCGTTGACCGATACTGAAGGGTCTTCACAAGGAGTTCATCCAGAACATCCTTAGTCACTTGAAGCTCAAGGCTTTGAACTTGGAATTGTTCCAAGCATCCAACCCCTTGCTTCTCGTCCACCACCTTCAGATTCTTTGTCACCTCAAGAGTCTGATTCGAAAACCCCTAAGAGTCCACAAAGGTTTGTATTATATCCTCCAAATCCGTTATTTGATCCTGTTGTGATATTTCTCAGCGTCCTTACAGTCCCTACGATCGACTTGGTGTTGCTTTGGAGTTATCTCCTCTCCTCAAGGTCATCTAGAATTTTCCACTACTCACACTCCTCATGTTGATGAAGAGCGAGAATATGACTTTCCTCCAAAAGGCTTTCCTTTTATGGGAAGAGTCTCGTCTCACACATTTCCTGAAACCAGTGGGCCTATGATTCCACATGGTTAAACCACCTTAGCTCAATTAGTTTCAAGAACTCCCAGTGCTTCCTCTTTGTACCAAAATCCTATTTGGTCATCAAATTCCATGCCTACTACTGGTCCGTTTATCCCAAATGTGACCTCTCAAATTCTTATGAAAATTGTTGTCATGTCAGTTCCCATTTAACCAATGATTCTGTTGCAACCTTTACCATCGTTTCAACCTTCCATTCTGGTACAACTATCTGTTTTGGTTCAAGCATTCTTAAGTTCCTTATTCCCTCCATAAAGTGGAAAAAATGATCCACTACTTGGGGGCGAGGGGGAATCAAAACGTTCCTCTTGTGTCATGTGGAACCCATGTGGGTGGATAAGGACCTCACATGGTTGGAGTCAAAAAACCTTATTCTGGTGGTATTCCCAACCCTATTGGTCCATCCAAGTCGAGTAATATCCAATATCAACATCCTTACATGGCCCAGATACCACTGAAACAAGCTTATGTCCCATATGGTTCACAAGCATTGCAAAATCTACCCTATATTCCACAAGCAGGACCTCATGTGAAACCTGTTCAATCTACTATTCCTGGTGGATATGGCCAAATACCATTCGGAACTTACCAATACCCACAAGGTATCCCTCAAGGAACTGTCCAAAAACTCCTACAGTAGCAAGGACCACCATTAAAATAGCAAGGGAAACCTTTGTAGCAGCACAGGCAACCTTTGCAATAACAAGCGTAGTTTGTTCAACAACCTACTCAACCCTTGTATCCGCAAGGTGAACCTTTGCAGCAGTAAGGTCAACCCCTGCAGCAGCAAGCTCAACTTGTATATCAACAAGGTCAAACCTTGCAGACACAAGGTCAACTTCTGCAGCAGCAGGGCCAATCACTTTATGTCTAGGGTCAACAATTGCAGCAACCTTACAATCCCTATGCCGCATATAATGCTTATCAATGGCCTATGTTATGTCAATAACAAACCTACCCTGGACAGAATCCACCTTATGGTTAAGGTACCCTTCCCTAGGGGCAGAATCAAATCCCGTATGGTCAAAATCCTCCACTTTGGGGGCAGAATCCTTACCAACAAGGTTGGAACCCACAGGTTGGGCCTCCTCAAAGGCCTTACATGCCCTTTAATCTGAAATTTGCATTTTTAGCTAAATTGGAACTACCTAATGTCTCAAGGCTTATTAATGATCCCATTTTTCATTTGCCTTACTCGCCTCCTATTCCTACTAAAATTTCAAGCGATTACCCTAAGTTTGAAGGAAAATCTAAAGAGAACCCTCAAGCCCATGTGATGACATATCACTTATGGTGTTATTCTAATTCTTATGTTGACGATTCTATTCGTATTTGCCTCATTTAGCAAACCTTGACAAGTGTTGCCACAAAATGGTATATCGAGTTTCCTCGAGCTACCTATGCCGACTTTAACTCTTTGGTTATGTCCTTCCTCACCCACTTCCAATTGCCAGTCTGATATGAAATTGGCACTCATTTGCTCACATCTATGAAGGAAGATAATGCGACCCATATTTCTGATCATATCCATGAATGGAGACATCGGCGTCACCTCATCAAATTAGAAATTCTTGATGAGTTGTTAACTAAATGGTTCACCAAATCATTTGTAAAAAAAAATTCTTAGATATAGAAATGGGTGCATGTGTTAACGAGGACCAAGCTATTGCTCGGGCTTAGTATCTAGACTTAGTCTATTCCCAATCTGACATGCTCTATGAGATGTTTCTTAATGCTCCAAGGCCATCTTTGGATCCAGCATATTCAAAGTCTCTCGATGCACCACTTGTTGATGGTATAATTGGATATGTGTCTTAGACTTCCACCAAAGCTTCTGTGAAGTAGAAATCTATTTCAGATATTGGTTCCAATCATCCTTTGAAAAATACATCCAAATTGTAGTAAAACCTTTGAGGTCCATCCTGTCCAGTCTACCATAGCATATAAAGCCTCGAAAGGTAAGAAAAAATGTAAAGGCAAAGCCAGCTTCAATACCCAGTAACAGGATCCTCCCAAATCATCTGCCAATGATGCCTCTAAACGAAAGCCAAAATATCCTTGCCTCATTTGTGAGGAACACCATTATACCAAGAATTGTCCATTATGTGTTGAAGTTAGTTGTTTATTGAAAGGTGCTCCGACTGTTTTGAAAGAAACATTTCCATCTCAGCAGACTCAATTGGTAAACCAACCACAATCCTTTGCCTCATCTGGTTCTCTAGTTTTCATGATGCAGGGTTCATTACCCATCTTTGTCTCTAATCGATTGAAAGATTATTGAACCCCTCCTAAGCAGACAGTGGATAAGGAAGCCACTAATTTACCTTCTACTTCTACTCCACCCAATTCTGGTCCGCTTCATATTGAGCAACCTAATAATGAATCTGTTCTCTGACCACCTCCCAAAGGTGTGCTTCAGAAATCACCCTATAATCTGAATGCTAGAGCTACACAACATTACAGTATAGTCGAGGATCTAGCTCAATAACTGTTATGAAACCAGCTCACAAAAAGATAGAAAAGAGAGATCCACGCCTTAGAATTCAGCCTCTTCGACGGGGTAACCTCCTTTACATTACATAAATGAGCAATTCTTGGATGATACAAATGAAAAGACCTCCTTTCTATATATAGGAGTCTAAGGGGTCATAACAGAATCAGAGCCGACATAACAATAATAATGTAAGGGTACAATAATAACAATAGTGGGCTTCTATGGGGCACAATAGTAACAATATGGGCACTACATGGGTACATCAATATAATAAGTGGGTTGTACTAATAACAATAAGGGGTTACACTAGTAGTATAGGGGCCTAACATGCCCCTCTCCTTCAAAAGGCGTTGTCCTCAACACTTGAGTAGTTCTTGATGCTTCTGTATAAAATTCTTGTCCTCCCATGTGGAATCTTCAACGGGTAAGTTCTTCCACTTGATGAGATACTCTAAAATTGATCGATTTCATAGCTGTTAGGTTCTTGTTTCTGTGACTGCTCCAGGTTCCAATATGATTTTTCCTTCCTCTTCAATTTCTGGCAATATTGTTTGAATTGGGATCTTTTGCAACTTTTGAATAAGTGGCCATACTTCTTCATCCTTCTTCCATTCATCCCTTTCTTCGTTTATCCAATTTGGTTGGATAATAGAAATAGCACAAAACAATGCTTCCACATCCTCATCCTTGAAGAGTCTTCCCATTCGGTAAGCTCACCATTTTTTAAGTGCATGTAGTATTGCCAACATTTCCTTCTCATAAATAGCTTGCTTGAGATGTAGTAGTAAAAATACCAAATCACCTAAATCAAAACATTTTTCACTACGATTTTGATCTACCTGTTGTTTCGTTTGATTTTTCACCAAAGTGGCGTTATCCTTTAAAAGTTGGAGAACTTGTTGTTGATGCTCGATGTGATCTTTCGCTGCTTGAACCTTTTTTTCTTGATATGTCCTTCTATCTCCAGATTTTGGGAGTGGTAATTTCTTCCAATCCTTTACAAGCTATGGTCGGATTCATTTCTTGATGCTTGATGTGATCTTTCACTTCTTGAACATTTTTCTTCTTGATATGTCCTTCTATCTTGATAGTTTGAGGAGTGGTAATTCTTGCCAATGCTTTACAAGATATGGTTGGATTCATTTCTTCTTTCTCGATGTGATCTTTCACTTCTTGCACCTTTTTCTTCTTGATATGTCCTTCTATCTTGAGAGTTTGAGGAGTGGTAATTCTTGCCAATTCTTTACAAGACATGGTATGATTCATTTCTTCTTTCTCTGGGGTGGGGTCCTGGTGTATATCTTCTTCTTTTGATGTTTCTTGATCCTTTTCTTCCTCCTCTTCATATTATATGTAAAATAATTTCTTCTCAGCACACTTATGACCTTTAGTGCATTTTCTATCACAATTGTAACAAAGCCCTTTTCCTCTTTTTTCTTCCAATTGTTGTGGTGTAACCCTTGTAGGTTGTGGAAGGCTAGGAGAAACAACACTTCCATCTTTATAGTTGTGAGGGGTATGCTTCCTAGTTTCCATAATTTTGCTTTCCACTATGTCACAAAGCCCTTTTACACTTTCCAATTGTTGTGGTGTTGCTCTAAAGAAGGTGTTGCTCTTTGTATCCTCATATTGTGCTATCATTTCCTCCGTGAAAATTGACCACGTAACAAGTTGTTTACGAGAACAAAGCCCTTCATACCATAAAAATTGATCCCGTTATAAATATGAAGATGCAATACATACCTTTTGTAACAGTGGTACACAATGTAGATCAAAATATTGCTCCATCTGAAGTATCCAATTTACCGGATCCTTGCCATCAAACTTCCTCATCTTGCTTTTTCTTGATTTTAGGAGCTTGATCTTGAAACGATTGTAACTCTGTTCTTTCGGATCTTTAAGTTTTGAAATTGCAAGCTGTAGTAGCCCTCTATGTCCTCTTTCCAATGCCACTAGTATGATCCAAATTGGATTCTCCAAGAAAGAGTTATGCACAATCTCCCAAGATGACCTGATTATAGACCTTTCCAGAAGAGCGAACTTGTATGAAGTGGCACGTGTCACTGTTTCGACCTTTGGAACTAAAAAAATATATACAAGAAACTACAATCTGTCATATTTCTGTACCTTCTGACGAAATTTCAATCCGATTCTCAGAGAGAAGGTTATGATGATTTTCCCCAGGTCACCTGTTTGGAATGTAATTCAGGAGTCTGCAAAAAGACCAAATTCCTCAGATCATATCTCCGCAAATATAGCACGAAAAGCTCTGAAATTTGGACCCGAGGTTCAGCGCAATTTCTTCTCAAATGGGTTTGGTTTTTAGCTTATGAAATGTCGTAGAAAAAAAGTTATAGAGAAAATGCCACGATGACCTATTTGAGCAGCGAAACCCTAGAATCCAAAGCTCTAATACCAAATGTTATGAAACCAGCTCACAAAAAGATAGAAAAGAGAGATCCACGTCTTAGAATTCAGCCTCTTCAAGGGGGCAACCTCCTTTACATTACATAAATGAGCAATTCTTGGATGATACAAATGAAAAGACCTCCTTTCTATATATAGGAGTCTAAGGGGTCATAACATAATCAGAGCCGACATAACAATAATAATGTAAGGGCACAATAATAACAATAGTGGGCTTCTATGGGGCACAATAGTAACAATATGGGCACTACATGGGTACATAAATATAATAAGTGGGTTGTGATAATAACAATAAGGGGTTACACTAGTAGTATAGGGGCCTAACAATAACTTTCAGTGATGTCTTCTTTGGAAGTCCTCCAGACATGTCCAATGTAGTGGAAATCATTGTTATCTATTATAGGGGCTATTGATCCTGTTGATTCTAGTTTGATTACTTTCGATCTTGAAAACCATGTTCCTCCTCTTCCTCATGAGATTGCTTTTCTGATTCAAGTTATTATAATAGGAAAGATGAGCCATCAGACTGTCATTGATGAAGGTGCTTCCACCTGCATCATGTCTGTTTCATGTTGGAAATCCATTGGCTCTCTAACCCCTAACTAGTCCTCAAACACCTTGGAGGCCTTTGATGTAAGAGGCTCCCTCTGTATGGTATTCTCACAAATTTTCCTATCACTTTGGAAGGAAATATTGTTGAGCTAGAAGTGGAAGTTGTAGACGCAAATCTTAATTACAACCTTCTTCTCGGGCAAAGTTGTACCCATGTCATGTTTTGTGTGGTTTCCTCTTTGTTCCAGGTGCTCCGTTTTCCTCATGAAGGAAAAATAGTCACCGTCGACCAATTGTATTTTTTCTCTTCTGGTGCTTTGAATGACAATGTTCAGTATGTGGGAAACACTAACATTCCATATGAGAGTGTAGGGGAAGGTATTTTTAAATATTCTTCTTTAATGGGAACTTTTTATCTCCCGCCTCCAAATGTATCCTCGATCAATATGATATATGTCTCTACAAATCCTTGGATTATTCCTTCTCTAGATTAGATTGATTCGTTTGGTGATTCAATGTTGCTAAGTCCATTGGAACATGCTTACCATGAAATTGTTTAAGTGTCAGCGAATGCTTCAGATATTCATGCTCTCTTCAATATGGACCTAGATACTTATGCGCAATCTACTTCGCTTTGTTCTTGGGATTGGATCCTTTGAACGAGACATTCCCCACCGATGAATGTATTATTGAGGTTATGTCTCTTGACGAAACCCCTTCGAACTATATTCATCATCGTTCTTCGTTTCTTCCAAGCCTAAGTGAAATTTCATCATGTCTTGAAGCTTTCATTTCTCATAACCCGACACATCCACTTCAAACACCTGTTTTGGTGCACGCAATCTTGTTTGAAGGTAATATGGGGAACATTACTGCAACCATTATCGAGAACATTCATATTGGGGTTTCCTATTTTCCTAATGAGATCAGGGTTCACACCGATCATTTTAAATAATCTTGTGATGTATTTGCTTGGTCATATGAGGAAATTCCTGGTATTGATCTAGCTATTGTGGAGCATGAAATACGCACGTATCCTGGTGCGAAGCCTATTCATCAATGGCTTCATCTCGTGCATCCTAAGAATGTTGCTGCTATTAAGGCAGAGGTTAAAAAGCTCTTAAAAGTTGGTTTCATCTATCTGATCCCATTAACAGATTGGGTTTCTAACATTGTATCTGTTACTAAAAAGCAAGGCAAGATCCAAGTTTGAGTTGATTACCGCGACATCAATCATGCATTCCCGAAAGATAACTATCCCACTCCATTTATTGATCAAATCATCAATGAGTGTGCTGGGAGTGAAATTTTCTCTTTTATGGATGGTTTTTCTGGTTACAACTAGATTAACATATCATTCGATGATCAAGACAAAACGACCTTTATCTGTCCATGGGGAAATTTTTCCGATAAGAAGCTCCCTTTTTCCCTGAAGAATGCTGGTGCTAGTTTCCCCGAGCAATGTCATATGCTTTTCATGATATTCGATACATTTTTCAGCCTTATCTAGACGACTTACCAGCTCATTCTGCTAAACGTTGTGACCATCTGAACCACCTTCGGGCCATATTTTTGCATTTTCGACACTATAATATTCGGCTTAATCCCCATAAGTGTGTCTTCTACGTCGAACATGGTTGTCTCTTAGGTTTTATTGTATCTCGTGTGTTGGGCGCGAGATCCCCCAAGGCAAGTTTTGGGGCTTAAAGCCCAATTTTTGACAAAGTCCGATGTAAAGACTCCGCGATTTGTGGGCGTGGAGTGTGAAGTTGTAATTGAGTCATAAGGTTATTCTCCCTTACTTTTGTAATGTAATGTCGGCTTGAAAGATCTACCCATGGTTTGTAGACCATGGGATTGTATAAATAGAGCGAGGCTCTAAGTGTAAAAGAAAATCTAAGAAGTATGTAAGATCTAATGATGATGAATTGAGTCTTAGTTGAAGCGTCGAGTTGTGTCTTTGTGTAGTAGAGTAGGAGAAGGCTCTGCAGCTGACTGCGCAGACCCTTGCAGCTGAGTGCACAGGGCAGGTTGAGTCTATAACCGATTGAGGCATTAATAAAGAGAAGTTTTTCATTATTTTTGTGTATCTTTTCCTATTTTATGCATTGAAGTATATTGGGTATGAATTGCAAGTTTACTGTTTATTTTCTGCATGAAATTATATGAATGTGTTGAATAAGTTAATATAAAATAAAGTATTTATTTACACAAAGATAACTAACTGTTATAAGAAGACAAGTAGGATCCACAGTGTAACTTGGGGAAATAGCGCAGATCACCACTTTAATAGCGAAAGCTCCTTAGTCCCTGGTTAGGGTTGTGCGAAGGCGAGCATAATAGAGCAAAAAGGCCTTGCAGGTCAGGAAACTGCGCGAAGTGACCTGTGCGATGGTATTCACGATTGAACTAAATCGACCCCTCAGACATCTCAAGGGTGCGGAAACTTGGTTCCAGCATCCCCCCATACGGCTTTGGGTGACACCTCAGTCGGCGCTCTGTGGGCTGTTTCTGAAAGGGCCAGAAGTACAGGGATTTGTTTGGCTAAATAACTCCAAACCTAGGTTAGGCCCCCTCAAGCCAACAAATGGTTCCATTTTTGGGACTGGAATCTACATAGAGATGTCTGATGTCGTATCATTAGAATCCAACTAAGAAGGAAATTGAAGGTTGTTTGGACAGGAGAGTTCATGAGTTCGCGGTGCAGGAAAATAAGAATCTGTGGCTGACAAAAGAAGAGTGGTTAGACTGCTATCTGTACACAAAGATCCATGAAATTTTCTTCGCATCTTTCCCTACTGAGCTGTACGAGTGGATTGCGAAGCTAGCAGATAGCCAAGAAAGGTGGAAACTCAACAATCCTATTGTGTGGACCCCAGAGTTGGTGCGCAGATTGGAAGCATTGGAGGATAAGATTTCATGTGTTTTTGATCACTAGATCGATCGGATTATAGGAGGATTCATTACTGAGTTCGCGGTAGATACTTTAGTCAGCTATAGCGAGGCAGAGTGACACTTTCTCCAAGGACCGTGAGGTAAGTACGTAAAGTCTCTGAACACTTGGATTAAAATGTTATTGTGTGAAAAGAGGGTTATGCAATTACCTTGATGTCCGGAGCCACGCGAAGTGGAAAATCCTATAGAAATGAAGGAAGTAAGAGACCAAAGAATAGCCCTTTGATTTCACCTCCACGAGGGGACGAGTAAGAGCTTGTGAAGGTCTCACCGCAAAGTGCGATCAATTTGATAAGGCAGAGGATTCTGTGCATACCACCCCCACCCACACCACCACCAACTTCACCACCTTCACCTCCATCTTCACCCATATCGCCTCCGCCACCACTGTGAGTCAATATGGCAAGTGCAATAAAGTTGCCTGTGTTCAAGGGAGTAGGAAATGAAGATCTAGACCAGTTTTGGTTCATGATAAGGGCTATATGGGAAGCACAGGGAATTATATATGAAGATATAAAGAAAGAGACACTGGTCAGCACTTTGTATGATCACATGCTGACCTGGTATATTAAGCATTCTAATGAAAATCTGAATGTGGGGGTCGTGGATATCCAAATTGCGTTGAACAGAGAATTTAGCAGGCCGAAGTCAGAGGCACAGTCAATCATTGGATTCAAAGATATCACAATGCTGCTAGGCGAAACTCCTTGGGAGTTGGATTAGAGACTGAAGAGTATGATTTGTGAAGCTAATATGACTTTGACGGATGGGAAGCACCGCGAATGGTTTGTAGCATCACTGACGCCGCATTTGAGGAACTTTTTGTTGCAACAGAGGTTAATGACTCAGGAAGAAGCCTTGGAGATCGTGATGAGGCTGCATGAGACCCTGATACAAGATGCTAACTTGGGAGTTTAGTAGATCCACGCATAGTTGAAAAACTTATGTCTTGAGATGTAGAGTTTGAAACAGGACAGGGCAGCTTGACCAGAAGTGCACGAAGAGGTATGGTGCATTAAATGTAAGGGTTAGGGTCATGACAAGGACCACTGCTTGGTGTTCGCAAATTACCTCATGGGAGGAGGACCAATGCCATTGAGAATGGAGGCACAAGAAAGACCTAGCGCAACACCCGCTTTGTGGTGTGCGATTTGTCAAATAGGAGGAAAGCATGCTACAGAAAACTGCCATTTGTTACAGAAGCACAGACAAAATTCGCAACAGTTGTTCTGTAATTTTTGTAGATCAGTTGGACACGATGAGCGCACTTGTAGAAGATATGAGCTGATGATGGATAGAACTCCCACCTATAGGGTTCGGGCCGAAACGCGGCCCCTTGACCAGAATGTAGGAGTGGTGCGAACCGGACTTCAGGGGCACAGGCGAGGCCAAGGTGGAGGAGGACCTCGAAGAGGTCGTAGACAACTAATATGTTATAATTGTGGAGGGCCAGGACATTACGCCCGTGATTATACGAATCCAATACGTCCATCATGTCTGTATTGTACCTTGTTTGATCATGAGATGGAGGATTGTCCTACGCTGATAGCTAGGATGCGCGACAAGGGAGCGCTACAACCTCCCCCGACTCAGAACCTGCAGATGATGGGGTATGAGCCATGTGAGGAAGACCCAAATGTGAACATTGTGCTCCGAAGCGAATTACGATGGGAGATGATAAAGGCAAATAGCTCGAAGATAGTACTTGGGTTCGCAAGGCTCCGACAAAAGAAGCAGAGTTTGATTTGGAGCGCAATAAGGAAACCTTCATGGAAGCTAAGAAGAGCTTCGCTGATGCCTCCACTTCAGAAAGCAAAGATAGATCGGAGCTGGAAATGGACCCATCTATGCTTATGACGTTCCTAGAAACATGCATGAAGCTACTGCGCGACAGTAAGGCTATAAAGGGATTGCATGAACTCATTAACAGATGCGCTGGGACCACGCAAGGATAGCCACATGTAGTCTAGAAGATTGGAAAGCATGCGACGAGGATGGGAAGAGATATGAGGTTGACCGAAAAAATTGGAGAATATGAGATGGACCAAGTAATTCTGGACCTAGGATCAGATGCGAATGTTCTGCCGAAGCAAACATGGGAGCGCATTGGAAGGCCTACGCTACAATGGTCTCTTATCCAGCTATGAATGGCAAACCAGCAAAAGATAATACCTATGGGGAGATTGCAGGGAATCACCATGGATATTGAAAGAGCAAGCGTGCTAGTAGACTTTGAAGTAATAGAGATTTCTGATGACAACAATCCCTACCCCGCACTCTTAGGAATTGATTGGGCCACTGACATGAACGGGGTGATTAATCTAAAGAAGCGAAAGATTATTTTTGAGTGTTGGGTGTGGAGCCTGATTATCTTCTGTATTCAAAGGTTTCAGCCGGATGTATACCCCAGAAAGACTGTACACTCCTCCATGCGAGGGGGTGCGGGGGGGTAAATCCCCCCCAAATGGGGGGTTCGAGGGCAGTGCCCCCGAAGCTAAAAATAGATGTAAAATTGCCTTGTAAAATTCTAGTGATTTCTAGTCAATCTGGGTCGTTCATTAGGCGGATGATCTAACGGTAGAAGTTATGTTTAGTTTAGGGTTTTTTTCCCTAGAAGGCAACCCATCACTATATATGAGGGAATTGTATTGTTTCTATGTATATCTGTATTCTGAGTGAGGAACAGAGAGGAGATTAAGAGCGAAGAGGGTGTTCTAGCGGATCTACTGTAGGTTGTATCTCTTCAGTTTGCTGGATAATATAATAAAAGAAGGATTGGCTGTTTCTCTGTGGATGTAGCCCAAACTGGGTGAACCACGTATATCTGTGTCTCTCTTGTTTTATGCGTTTTCTGTGTTTATATTTCTGAAATATTATATGTGTTCCATTGCTCCATACTACATAATTTTCTAACAACTGGTATTAGAGCCGAAGGTCTATTTGGCTGATAAACTCGCAGGAGAGTAGGGTTCCTGGTTCGAGTGGGAGCAATGGCAGAAGATGGTAGGTTTAGGGTTGAAAAATTCAATGGCCAAAACTACCAGCCGTGGAAGATGCAGATGGAAGATTATCTGTATCAGAGAGATCTGTACCTACCATTGGGTAGAAAGACAAAGAAGCTGACAAGTATGACAGACATAGAAAAGGATATTCTCAACAGAAAGGCGCTTGGAACAATACGATTGTGCCTAGCGGTGTCGGTAGCGTTTAGTATTTCAAAAGAAACGACAACACAGGGTTTATTGTCGACATTGGCCAAACTATATGAAAAACCCTTGGCCTCAAATAAGGTCTTTCTTATGAAATGTTTATTTAATATGAAGATGTTAGAAGGTGGATCTGTTGCAGACCATTGAAATTATTTTAATACAGTTACAAGTCAGTTAAGTTCTATAAGGGTAAATTTTGATGATGAAGTTAGGGCTCTGTTATTTCTGTGCTCATTGCCAGAAAGTTGGAATGGCTTAGTTATGGCCATTAGTAACTCTGTCTCTAGATCTAGTACTTTAAAGTTTGATGATGTTGTTGATGCAATCCTTAGCAAGGAAATGCGACGGAAAAGCTCCAGTGAGACATCAGGTAATGCTTTGACTGCAGAGACTAGGGGAAGAAAAATGGAAAGAGGAAAGAGCCCAGGATATCACAGTAAGTCAAGAAAAGGTAGATCCAAGTCCAGATCAGGGATAGTGTGCTGGAAATGTTGGAAGAAAGGACACTTGAAGAAATACTGCAAGTCTTGGAAGGACAAGAAGGAGACGCGCAACAAGAAAACAATCATGAAGCGAATGTAAGTTGCAAGATGCTTTGATTCTTTCATTAGAAAATATTATTTATGCCTGGGTGGTAGATTTAGGGGCCTCATTCCATGCCACACCTGATAGGAAACATTTTCATGATTATGTTCAAGGAGATTTTGGACAGGTTCGATTGGGTGATGATAAACCCTGTAAAATCATTGGAATGGGCACAGTTTTCATAAAACAACAAAATGGAAATCAGTGGCTACTGAAGGAGGTAAGGTGTTATCAGTTAAGAAGAAATTTCTAAATTTTTCATATCAGTTTGATTGTAAAGGTTAGGTGTTAGTCCGAGTTCAGTTTTTCCATCTTTGCTTTAGTGTCTAAGTCCTAGGAGTCTTGGTGGTATGGTTAAATAAAGGTCAACAATCCGTTCTCATTCATCACTGGTCCCACAACTCACGTAGATTCCATGTATCAAATTTGTTTCAAGGTTCTTATGCGCTACGAAACTGTCTAGGAGTTTTCGTAGCGCAAAAACCCAGTCTAGGTGTTTTCGTAGCGCAAAACCCAGATTTTGCACTGGCTGCGCTACGAAATCAGGGATTCGTGCAGATCCGTAGCAAATCTCACCCAGCTGTCAAATCTATCAAAATCCATTATTTTTACATCATCAGTGGTTATTCCATACACTTTGCCTATCACATTCAACCGCTTATCCTCATCATTAGGGTCATTAAATGTCTTGGTATGTTCAGGTTACAAGTTTCAAAAAGAGGCTAAATACTCACAGTCATAATTATGTTTGAGTTCATGCATGAGGAGAAAATTGGAAAGCATCTAGTTTAAATTCTGTGAAGATCAAGCAAGGTAGTTTTCAAGCGAGACAACTTTCAAGTGAGGCAATAATTGGAGATTGAGACAGTGCCAGTTTTTCAAATTTCCATTCTGCTGGAATTTCATGGAGGGGTCTGTAGAAAGAAAGGATCATAGGTCAAGAAAATGTCGAAGGAATGAATCTGAGGGTTTATATATCATCCTAAAGAACGATGAAGTTGAACAAGCCTTCAAACAGGTTCGCTATTGGAGGTTTTGTGAAAAACTTCAAGGAGGCCATATGCAAGTCACCAAAGAATTTGCTTTAAATTTCACAGGACTGAATTCGAAAGTTGGGGTGCTTGAATTGCCAATCTCTCCAAAAGTTATATCTGTAGTCACTGAGATTCCAAGGGGACAGGAAAGATGGTTTAAAAATTTCAAGTTTGATATGACCGCCTGCAAGGAATTTCTGAAACTAGAGTTCATTGATTCAGATTTAAACAAATCAGTGTCCAGAAGCTTTATCAAAGATTCATACGCTAATTTACTTACCTACATACAGAGGTACTTCACCTATGAAGGAAGGTATCATAAGGTGTATTCCTACCACTTCAAGATTCTGCTTCATTTCACTGGGAATATATCTCTTGATTTGCCTTTTTACTTGTTTCGTAGCCTAGGCAAAATGTGTGACAAGGTTCAGTTAAAGAAAGAAGCCTGTGAGACCTCGTTGTTTCATCACGGCTTAGTCAAATTGATTGTTTTGCATGAGGTCCAGAAAGTAGATAGGGAATGGTCCATGTTCATGTTTATGTCTGGCTTCAAGAATGAAACTGGTCTCAGCCCTCAGGCTATGAAGAGTTCTCCACCAACAACTAGTCATTGTGCAAAAACAAGATCCAGGAGATTTGTAAAATTGAAGGCTAGGAAACAGGTAAAGGGGCCCACTAGACCACTGGTAATCCAAGACACACGCAAAAAGTCACAGAAAGAGAAAACTAAGATCAAAGAGGGTGTACATGAACCATCTATAGGTGAAGCAATCCAGAGAAGAATAACCAGGAGCTAGTTAGCTAAAGAAAAAGGCAAGACATTGGTTACTGAGGCAAGCCCGGTTTCAAAGGGAAGTCTGAATGATTTGCTTCAAGCCATTGACATTGAGGAGTCTCCTCTGGTCCGAGCAGACTTGATAAAAACAGGTAAAAGCAAAACCAGAAAGGCCAAAACATCTAAAAAGCTCAAATTTGATGATCAAGTTTCTGAGTTTGTTTTTAAGCCGAGAAGACCTGTGACAAGGCAGTCAAAAGAGATACAAGAGACGCTACCAGAGGCCAGTGAAACAAGGGAAGTAACAAAATCTCATGAAGGACCTGTGACTCCATCAGAAACATCATCACATCTACATAAAGATGAGAGAGGTAAGGCAGTTATCTCTCAAGTGGAATATAGTGTTGAAGAGTTGAAAAAGAAGTTGAAGTTAGCAAATCTTGAAATTGCTAGACTGAAGAAAGCCTCAAGGAAACATGCAATCAAGGAAGCTCATTTTAATAAAATGGAGGCTCTGTGGGAAGACAAAACAATTTTAATACCCACGGTGGTTGACTGTCATGCTCAATACTACACCTAGTCAATCCTTGCAATAAAGGAAGAAAAATTCATCAGAAAAGTTAATACGAGACTTAGAGCAAGGATCAGAATTATGAAGAGGCAAATCGAGGATTTGAAGATACAAATAAGCTAGTGGGAAGGATTTCCTTAGCTAAGGAAAATCACACAGAAAGTAAGGTTAAGTCCTAAATTTTGATGATCTACCTTTTTGAAGTTTTCCTTGAAGAATGGTGCCTCTGCATTCAGTTTGAATAGCTTCAAGGTAGATGAAAAGGAAATTTCAAGATAAAGAAGCTCAAGACAGTCGAATTTTGGCATTAAAATTGTGTTTTTGAAATTACATAGCAGTTTCATAGCTCGCTACGAAACTGTTGAAGATGATGCCTAATGCACAACAGTTTCGTAGCGCACTACGAAACTACTGTAGCTGCATGTTATAATTCGGTTGACCAATTGTGAGTGACAAAGGGCAAATCTTTTTGAAAGGAAGTTTATGAAGAGGATCATTAACAAAGTGTGAGCATCCAGCAAGGGAAAAACAAGCAGAGAAAGGACATATATGAACTCTAAAGCTATGTGTTATAAAAATGGTCATTATTCATAGCTAGTTTTGTTCATGATGCTTCAGGCAACATTAAAGAGGTTTTGTCTTCACACGTATACATGGGCCAGGTCTACAGTGCATGAAAAACATTGCAGTCCAATACATTTTTGTGTAATTAAAGAAGAACAACAGGGATAATTGATTTTGAAGATCCTTGTGGAGGCCAAAACAGAAAAAATAGGAACAACTTCCTAGTTTTCAGGAACAGTTTAGGGATGAGGCATCAAGAGTCAGCAGGCAATTTCAAACCATCACCATAGCTAAGCTCAAGAAATCCATTTGTCAGAGAACGACTTTGAATTTAATTAATGCTAATGCCAACATGATGAAGAGTTATACTCCTGATTGTCTTAGATCACTAAAACTGTTAGTCAACAGTCAGTTACATTAATAGTTAGTTTAAAGTATGAACAGGTGTCATAGTAGGCTGAATTCGAGTTCTCCTCATTCTGGAGGAGGAATCTCAGCTATGTAAAAATTCTATATATAGGAGAAAGAGCAATGTACCCAGGGTTGGAAAATTATTCAAAAAAACTCTCATATTGTGCTTTGTGTAAAGACTCTGTTTTTAGTAATACAGTACTTTGGCTTTGCTTCTCAGGAATCAGAAGGAATTCGATGTTCTGAATGTCTTGTATTTTTCTATTCCTATTATCTACAGTGGTATGAATGTGTGATTACTTAGAAATCACTAACAGTGCTCTAATTTCCTTCATGCATTTGTAAACTGTATTGGTCCTATGTGTTCCTGGTGTATTCCACATACATTGAATTCTAAATGCCCTGACTTTTATGTACATCTAACCTTACTGTCAATACTGAAGTATATTTGACTCCATAAGCCCAATGGATGTTTACTGATTGTGTTTCAACCACTTACACTTCTTCATTTGTTTAATAGAGTTAGCCATCTAATCCATTATCAATATCATTAATCCTTTGAGAGAGCCCTCTCAGGTTGAGGAGGCTAAGCCTCAGCCAAAAGTAGGTTTGAAACAGTTACTCAAGGTCTACCTGATCAACAACCTTTCAGGGATTGATTTTGGGATAACATAAGGCATGTTGTAGATCTGAAAAAAAAAATTGATTTCAACAGGGCAGTTGGGAGGTGAAGGTTGCATAAGTACTTTCACAAATAAAACCTAGAAGGTCACTAAAGGATCCTTGGTAATAGCAAAAGGAGGAAAGGTTGGTACATTGTATTTATGCAATGATATTTCTAATTTTGTTAAGGCTTTAACCTCTACAGGAGAAGATACGGCATTGTGGCATCATAGGCTCGGGCACATGAATGAGAAGGGGATGCAGATTCTTCACTCAAAAAAATTGTTGCCAGGTTTGAAGCATGTTGATTTAAAATTCTATGAGAATTGTGTTTATGGAAAACAGAAGAGAGTCAAATTCCTTAGAGTTGGGAAATAAAAGAGCAGCGAAAAATTAGAGCTTGTGCATACCGATGTATGGGGACCTGCTCAGGTATCATCTCTTGGTGGCTCTCGTTATTATGTTACTTTTATTGATGATGCAACCAAAAAAACTTGGATTTATTGTATTCGAAATAAATCTGATGTATTTGATACTTTCAAGAAATGGAAAGCTTTGGTTGAAAATGAGATAGGGAAAAGGTTGAAGTGTCTTAGATCAAATAATGGAGGTGAATATTGCAGCAAAGAGTTTGATAGGTACTGTTCAGAGAATGGAATTCGTAGAGAAAAGACAGTTCCAGGAACACCACAAAAAAATGGTGTGTCAGAAAGGATGAACAGGACAATCATGGAGCGTGCAAGGTGCATGAGATTGCATGCAGGATTGCCTTTACAATTTTGGGTAGATGCTGTAGGCATTGTTGTTTATCTAATTGTTGGGTGTGGAGCTTGATTATCTTCTATAGTACCGGCATATTGGACCCCAGTTCAAAATGGGGCGGCAACGCCACCCGTAAAATAATCGTTGCCGTGGGGGGTCCAGGGGGGGCGGCAACGACTTTTGGGAGCCCCCCCCTGGCGGGGGGTTTCGGGGGCAGCGCCCCCGAAGCTAAAAACAGCTGTAAAATTGCCTTGTAAAAGTATAGTAATTTCTAGTCAATCTGGGCCATTCATTAGGCGGATTGATCTGACGATAGAACTTATGTTTAGTTTAGGTTTTTTGCCCTAGAAGGCAACCCCTCTCTTTATATGAGGGCATTGTATTTGAGGCTGTGAGATAGATGTGTATTCAGTGAGCGAGAAACATAGAGGTGAGACTGTGAGAGAAAACAGAGGATATTACAGCGGTTTTGCTGTAGGTTGTATCTCTTCATTTTGTTGGATAATAAAAAGGAAGGATTGGTTGTTCGGGGTGGACGTAGCCCAAACTGGGTGAACCACATATATCTGTGTCTCTCTTGTTTTGTGCGTTTTCTGTGTTTATATTTCTGCAATATTTTATGTGTTCCATTGCTCCGTAATATATAATTTTCTAACACTAATAAACAGAGGGCCTTCAAGTTCCTTGGATGGTGGTATTCCAGAGGAGGCATGGACAGGTAAAAAGGTAAAATACTCTTTTTTAAATACTTTTGGTTGTGAAGCTTTGTCCACATTAATAAAGAAAATAGAACAAAGCTTGAGGCAAAATCAAAGAAATGTACCTTTATTGGATATGGTGTTAATGATTTTGGTTATCGATTATATGATTATGAAAATCACAAAATCATTAGGAGCAGAGATGTAATATTCAATGAAAAGGTTTTATCTAAGGATCAGCTGCAGGAAAAAGAAAACAGAGAATACACAGTGCTTGACGAGATCACAGAAAAAGTGATGGTGCCTGAAAATCATAATGATAAATAGCCACAACAACAACCGCAATGGCAACAAGCACCTCAAACACCTGAAAGTGGTGTTAGAAGATCTACCAAGATAAGTAGACCCCCTGAACAATACTCTCCTTCATTATATTGTGTATTGTTAATTGATTCTGGTGAACCAGAATGTTATGGAGAAGCAATGCAGGTAGAAACCAAGAAGAAGTGGGAGCAAACCATGAAAGAAGAGATGGACTCCTTAGCACATAACCAGACTTGGGACTTAGTTAGGTTGCCTGCAGGTAAAATAGCATTGCAGAATAAAAGGGTTTACAGGCTGAAGGAAGAAGATGGAGGAAAACAGAGGTACAAAGCTAGACTTTTGGTGAAGGGGTTTGCACAGAAGAAAGGTATTGATTTTGATGAAATATTTTCTCCTATTGTTAAAATGACTTCAATCAAAACTATTTTAAGTCTAGTAGCAACTGAAGATTTGCATCTTGAGCAGTTAGATGTAAAGATAGCCTTTCTCCATGGGGATTTGGAGGAAGAGATATATATGCAGCAGCCAAGAGGATATGAGGTAAAAGGGAAGGAGAAACTAGTGTGCAGGTTGAAGAAGAGCTTGTATGTCTTAAAACAGGCTCCAAGGCAGTGGTATCTAAAATTTGACAAGTTTATGTCTCAACAAGGTTATACTAGATGTCACTCTGATCATTGTGTTTATCTAAAAAGGAAAAATGATGGCAGCTATACTATATTGTTATTGTATGTAGATGACATGCTTATTGCAGGTTCTAACATGCAGGAAATAAATGTGCTCAAAAGAAAATTGGCAAACTCATTTGCAATGAAGGATTTGGGTGCTGCAAAACAAATCCTTGGTATGAGAATAAGTAGAGATAGGAAGAATCGCAAATTAACATTGTCTCAAAGTGAGTACATAGAAAAGGTGTTGAAAAGGTTTAATATGCAGAATGCAAAACCAGTTAGTATACCTTTGGCTAGCCATTTCAAATTAAGTAAGGAGGCGTGTCCCATGACTAAGGAAGAAATGGCTCATATGTCTAAAATTCCATATGCATCATCAGTTGGAAGCTTAATGTATGCAATGGTCTACACAAGGCCTAATATAGAACATGCAGTGGGAGTTGTAAGCAAGTACATGAACAATCCAAGAAAAGAACATTGGATGGCGGTGAAGTGGATTCTCAGGTATTTGAGAGGTACCGTAAATCAAGCATTATGCTTTGGTGGTTCAAACATTGCTCTACAGGGATATGTTGATGCAGATATGGTAGGTGACAGAGATAACAAGAGGAGCACTACAGGATATGTGTTTACTGTAGGTGGAACAACTGTCAGTTGGGTTTCAAAAATCCAAAGTGTTGTTGCACTTTCAACAACAGAAGCAGAGTATGTTGCTACTACAGAGGCTAGTAAAGAAATGATTTGGTTACAAAGGTTTCTAGATGAATTGGGTAAGAAGCAGGAGTTGGGCAGGTTATACAGTGATAGCTAGAGTGCCATACATCTTGCAAAGAACTATGCATTTCATTCCAAGACTAAAAATATATAGCTCAAGTACCATTTCATACAGTCAGCATTGGAAGATGGACAATTGAAGTTGGAAAAGATACACACTAGCCAAAATCCTACAGATATGTTAACAAAAGTTGTAACCAGGGAGAAACTGAGAATCTGTACAGTTTCAATTGGTCTTCAAGTATGATGAAGAAGATGAGAAACAGTCAGGTCCAAAGTGGAGTCATTGTCTAGCAAATGAAGCAGCGGTGGAGTTGCTATAATCAGTCTCCAAGTGGGAGATTGTTGGGTGCGGAGCCTGATTATCTTCTGTATTCAAAGGTTTCAGCCAGATATATACCCCAGGAAGACTGTACACCCCTCCATGCGGGGGGGTGTGGGGAGGACTTGTCCCCCCCGCGGGGGTCCGAGGGGGTAAATACCCCCTGGTTGAGGGGTTCGGGGGCAGCGCCCCCGAAGCTAAAAATAGATGTAAATTTGCATTGTGAAATTCTAGTGATTTCTAGTCAATCTGGGTCGTTCATTAAGTGAATGATCTGACGGTAGAAGTTATGTTTAGTTTAGGGTTTTTTGCCCTATAAGGCAACCCCTCACTATATATGAGGGAATTGTATTGCGTCTATGTATATCTATATTCTGAATGAGGAAGAGAGAGAATATTGAGAGAAAGGAGGGTGTTACAGCGGATCTACTGTAGGTTGCATCTCTTCAGTTTGCTGGATAATATAATAAAAGAAGGACTGGTTGCTTCTCCATGGATGTATCCCAAACTGGGTGAACCAGATATATCTGTGTCTCTCTTGTTTTATGCATTTTATGTGTTTATATTTCTGTAATATTATATGTGTTCCATTGCTCCATAATATATAATTTTCTAACATTGAGAAGAAGTCTCTGTGCATAGTTATACATTTGGACCCTGCGGAAGGATCGCGCTACACAGAGCTGGTGCGCAACTATGAAAGCGACGACAATTTGGACTTCATCTACAAGATAACTGCATGAGAGCAAGACTAGGTAAATCCCATCGTGGATGACGAATCTCATTGAGCGCAAAAGCTCCTGTACTTCAGATTCAGATGAAGAGATAGAGCGATGGCAGAATTGGTTACACCAGGTAGCCACGCTAAACTGTAACATGATGACAAGATCACTATGTTGCGTATCGACAAAAGTGAGAGATTTGCCTAATTATTATGGATTAGGTGAGGTAGATGCTTTCTTGGACATATTTGAAAGGGAGGTACTGGAAAAGCAACGTTTCTAGGCTTTGAAGTGGGTACTGCATGCTACGCCTCCGAGGTGGTGGGGTACGCACCAAGGAAGCTTTGAGGACTGGTGTGAATGCAAGAGAATGATGCGCATGCATTTTGGGAAGCCTATGATGTGACTAACAAATAAATACAATGTACGGGATGGTCCATGTGCGCATCTGTCCAGGTGGGTATAGACATATGGTAGATAACCAGCACAGATGCACATGGACTTCGCGTTGGGGAACATGGTCAATAAGCATGTGTTGCAGGGGCAATTGTGTGAACGGTCCCTCAAGTTGGAACGACAAAGTGTGGAAAGAACGAGTGCGCAGAAGGTTTTACCCATGCACAAGAATTTAGTGAAGTGTGTGAAGAATGGAACAAGGTATATAATGCGCAGTGAAGTGATTGGGACCGATGCATACCAGTATTTTTGTGGGCTTATAGGACAATGTGCAAGAAACTAACGGGATAGACGCCTTCTAGGCTGTCCTATGGAGCAAACATTGTAATACCGATGAAGTATATTATTCCTAGTCCGCACATAGCAGCGCCTATGGATATGATGGTTCGCGAAGCCTTGGAAGAAGGGATTGCGCAGCTGGATGAAAAAGAATGATTGGAACCTGATGAAGAGATCCAACAAGGTGACCTTAGGCTCCAAGAAATCAAGAAGGAAAGAGTTCGGTTAAGTGATCCAGGTGGCTCCAGAGAGACACACAAGACCAACAGGGCTTATGAACACTCAAAAATCAAAGTGCTCAGAATGACTTAGACCCAAGACCAGATCGTAGATCTCATCGTCTTGATCACAGAGGTGCGAATGGTTCGTCAAACCGAGCTCGTATGTGAAAGATAGAACTCTTCAAAGTTTGACATGACAGGGGAAAAGAGGTGCCCACAATATGCCACATGGCATCCTAGTAAGCAGGTGGGACCCACATGGCAGCCCATCAACCATTAACACTAGGTCCCTAGTCATTGGATCCTTACCCTACAAAAGACAAGAATGTAATATTAAATACCCCAAAAACAAAATCCATTTAAAAATAAAACCATTTTTAAAAATGATTAAAATATGGTTATAACCATATAAAATAATTTGGTTATTAAATGGGCAAATCGCATATAAAACAATAAACAATATATATGGGTTCAGGATCGATGGCCATAACCCCTGCTGGCCTTATCACAATCACAACCCATATAAATAGATATAAATATATATAATATATATATATAAATATATATATTATATATATATATATATATATATATATATATATATATATATATATATATATATATAATATATATATATATAATATATATATATTATATAATAATCAGCCAATCTTTGCGCCGATCACCAATTTAATCGGCGTCGATCAAGACAAATCGCTGACATACATATCGGCGAAACCTAGATAAAGACACTGATACCTTAAATATCGCCGATCGCTGATTTTAACATGCCAATGGCAGCACCACCAAAGCATCGATCGCCGATTGCGATTAATCAGCCGATGTATATGCGCCGATATTACTGCGCCGATAGTAGTTAAGGGGATTAATGTTGTTTAGTGCAGGGTTTTAGGGGCAGGCCGCCCAATGCGGACCTGAACCCCATTAATACATTATTGTGGTTATTTAAAAGTTATATATGGGGCGGCAGGATTTGATCCCCCGACCTCTTCTCAACCAACACCTTCTTTTACCATTGAGCCATAACCGCTCACCTTGGTGAATCTGCCCAGGGTTTTTATTTAAACTCAGAGTTTTTACTTCTACACAAAGTTTGAGATAGAGGAGAGAGACTTCTGGCATGAATTTTGAGGAAAAAGGCGGGCACGAATTTCGAGGAAAATTAATTAATATTTTAATGAAGGAACCATGAACTTTGCAGGAGGGAAAAATTTTCACTTTGTCAAAAATTGACAAATTTTATATGGATTTTACACCTCTTGTTGCCACGAGCATAGTGACGTTGTCCGTTTCTCCATCAAAGTTCTGCATTTTCAGTCATTTTCAGAATGCACGTGGAATCATGATTTCAACAAAAACAGGGAGTGGAACCATGAGCCATGAAATTTTCCCAAGGAGGTGAAATTTTGCCGGTCGGAATATAGTCAAGTTTATCCTTGCTTTTCATGGTTTTCCACAGGGATCACAATGGCAAGATCAGATTTGCCATCTGAGTTACAGATTTACAGTCCATCCATGGAGCAGAATCTTTGAGGAATCCCGAGGAAATCTAAAAGATTCCTTGAACCCAGAATTCTCAACTTCTCAGAATTCGGATTTTGGATAGTTGATTCAGTGCTACTCGATGCCACAAATCTAATGGTACACTCAGATTTTTCATTCTCTCATCTCTTCTTCTATTCACTTTTCTAAGTGCTAGTGAAGATGTCCACATTCATGTGCGAGAAGTCATCTTCATACGATCAATGCCTTGCGGTCGATGGTCCGAGCAACTTCAGCAATGTGACATCCACTTCTTCAGATGGCCCTTGGCTGTGAGGTATATGATGTGTTCATTCACTTCTTCTTTATATATTATGTTGCACAAATCCTTGATTGATGTTGATGTAGGATCTTGTTTATTACATGTTGTCATGGTTCCTTGCTTGATTTGATGCAGAATCTTTTATGTGATGTACTTGTTGTCATAACTCATCAGGATATGTGTTAAGATCCCTTGTTGTATGTTGGTAGGATACTCTTGTTGTCGTCATGCATGTTTTGTTTCTTGAGATCCCATTTATGCCATGTTGGCGGGATGTTTATCATGCATGTTTTTATGTCATGCTGATAGGAGTTTGATTGAGAGTTCCAGTTGTGGAACATCTCTTAGAGCCACTTCTGTGTGAGGGCATTTTTCCTTGTATGATCATGACACCATCTCTTGTTTACATCACCATTATTGACAACACTTAATGCAGCGGCCTACACTATCTTGACACTGGGGCCCGGAGACGTAGCTCCTCCTGGACGAACTTTGTTATCAATGTCTTATGTTTTCATGTGCTGATGATTGTCTTGTTCCTCTTCTTTTCCACATGTAGATGTATTCATTGATTTTCTTTTAAAATGTAATTTAATACATCACAAAAGTAAAAGGTCTTGGAAGGGTCCTTCGTCACACCCGGACCTAGCTCAACTGGTATCAGAGTGGTCTTTGCGTGTATGTGAATTGCAGTGTGAACAATGGAACATGCAGTGATAGAGAATGAAAGAGCGATGTGGGAGACCATGCTCGACATTTCCAAAAGAGTGGAAATCATGTATGAAACTCTGCAGAAAGAGATAGAGGAAAAGGAGCGATTGTAGCTTCAGTTCTAAGCCACGGAAGAGGCCATGGATGAACTGAAGCAAAACAAACATAATCTTTAAATAGAGAATGATGAATTAAAGATGCGTCTACATGAAGAGAAAGAGGAGAAACAAAGTTTGCTACAATAGTTGCAAGCAAGGGAAGAAGCCTTGGAAAAGCTGCAGCGAGACCCATGTGAGGTAAAAAGTGGTTCTCCATGTTCATTTATGTTTCCTGATGATGATTTCACTGTTTTTGAAAATCATACCACAGGAATTGGCTATAAATTGTTGAAGAGAATGGGGTATGAAGGAAAAGGGTTGGGCGTTAATTGCCAAGGCATTGTCAACCCCATCAAAGTAGAGGAATTACCCTGCCAGACAGGACTTGGGTATGTCAGGAAAGAAGTTGGGGAATGCACCACGACAGTTAGCAAACCACTAACGATGGATGATGAGCAGCCCTCATCAGCTCTTTCCAAATCAAAAGAGGAGGTAAAAGATGTTGATTTCCTTTCAGTTTCATCTTCTCATAGTATGATGTCTGTTGGAGATTTGGAGATACCAATTACAGGGACAAACATGAGGCTCCTTACAAGGATGAGGCACGAGGAGAAAGAATAACTTGGTGTTAATAACCAAGGCATAACTCCACCTTTGGAGGTTGTGCACGAACATCCATTTGCAGGCTCGAGATACACTAAAGGAGAGTGCTTGAAGGTGTCAGAGTCATCCAAGAAATCGATGAAATTGTCGAGGAAAGAGAATGGTGGGAACACATCCCCATCATCCCACAGTAGTGCCCATTGTAGGGTGAGAGCTAAGGCAAGCTCTCATCGCCATGCTGACATCAGAGACAGCAAGGGAAGGTATGCCCATTTTTGATCTTTAAATGGTCATTTCGATTATGATCATGTTGATAATAATGAACATAAAACATGGCATCGAAAAACATGTACCTTTTGTGGTTTACTTAACCATACCTTTTCTAAGTGTTGGAAAAGAATGGTAGCACTCATGAGGCATGAAAGACCCTCTCAACAGCATGAAAAGAAATAGGTTAAGCAGATATGGATGAAGAAAACCTACTGCAGTCATTGCGACAGAAATGGCCATCAAAGAGGCACTTGTTGGAGGCTCCATCTAGAGTAGCGCCTTAAAGACAAAGCGTCAGTGCGTGAACCAGGAAGAGCAGTTTTTCGATGAGCGAAACTACAATAAGGAGGTGATGCATTCACATTGAAAAGTGAAAAATGGTTTCTAGACATGTTTTCATTTCATGGTCATTCTTTTGTAAATCATTTGTTTCATTTCAAAATGTAAAATTGATGATGTGTTTTCCATCACTTGGTCAGCAACAATGATGTCTGGTCATGTTTGAATCGTATTTTGAGTTGCATGTTAAAAATCTAAAAGTGATGTTATGTTTCCATCACTTGTCGAAACAATAGTGTCTAGCCTTATGTATGAAAATTATATGTTGTAGTGATGATGTGTTTTCCATCACTTTTTGAAGCAACAATGATAAGTTGGCCTTGCTGTCATAGCTGGAGTGTTATGTCCATCTTAATGTAAACTTGATCACTAAGTATGTGTTATAAACTCGTGGTAAGTGTGGGACATTTGGGTCATTAGTTGTTCATGTCATTCAAAGCATGTAATTTTCAAAACAATGTACTATAGGTTGCAAAAGTAGCAGGTGTCGGCTTGTCACTGTAGGTTCCGAAGAACAAAGGTGAAGGAGAGGGTAGTGAGACCTTTTCAGGACGCTTGTGATGCAGACAGGGTACAAAGAAAGTGCAGATTATTTTTTCATGCTTTTGGAGGACCAAAAGCTCCTTAGTGGGGAGGATTGATCCAGGTGGCTCTAGAGAGACACACAGGACAAAGAGGGCTTATGAATGCTTGAAAACCAAAGTGTTCAGAATGACTTCAACCTAGGACCAAATCGTAGATCTCGTTGTCCTGATCATGGAGTTGCGAATGGTTCGTCAAACCGAGCTCGTATGAGAAAGATAGAGCTCTTCAAATTTTGACATGACAGGAGAAAAGAGGTGCCCACAATATGCCACATGGCATCCCAGTAAGCAAGTGGGACCCACATGGCAGCCCATCAGCCATTAACACTTGGTCCCTAGTCATTGGCTCCTTACTCTACGAAAGATAAGAATATAATATTAAATACCCCAAAAACAAAATCCATTTAAAAATAAAACCATTTTTAAAAATTACTAAAATATGGTTATAACCATCTAAAATAATTTGGTTATTAAATGGGCAAATTGCAAATCGCATATAAAACAATAAGCAATATATATGTGTTCGGGATCGGCGGCCATAACCCCCACCAGACCCTTTAAAACCATCGCATATATATTTTACGCCCAACGGCCATATATATATATATATATATATATATATCTATATATTATCGACCGATCTTTGCATCGATTGACGACACACCCTAAATCGCGCCGATCAATGTCGATCGCCGATTTAATTGGTGCCGATTAGGACAAATCGCTGACATACATATCGGCGAAACCCCGAAAAAGGCACCGATACCTTAAATATCACCGATCACCAATTTTAACGCGTCAATGGCAGCACCACCGAAGCATCGATCACCGATTGCGATTAATCCGCCAATGTATATGTGCCGATATTACTGCGCCGACAACAGTTTAGGGGATTAAAGTTGTTTAGTGCAGGGTTCTAGGGGCGGGCAACCCAATGTGGACCTGACCCCCATTAATACATTACTGTGGTTATTTAAAAGTTATATATGGAGGGGCGATATTTGATCCCTCGACCTCTCCTCAACCAACGCCTTCTTTTACCATTGAGCCATAACCGCTCACCTTGGTGAATCCGCCCAGGGTTTTTATTTAAACTCAGAGTTTTTACTTCTGCACAGAGTTTGAGATAGAGGAAATATACTGTCAGCATGAATTTCAAGGCGGATTAATTAGTATTTTAATGTAGGAACCATGAATTTTGTAGGAGTGCAAAATTTTCACTTTGTCAGAAATTGACAAATTTTATATGGATTTTACACCTCTCATCGCCACGAGGACAGTGGAGCTGTCCATTTCTCCATCAGATTTATTCATTTTGGGTCATTTCCCGAATGCACGTGGAACCATTATTTCAGGAAAAATAGGGAGCAGAACCATGAGCCATGAAATTTTCCCAAGGAGGTAAAATTTTGCCATGTCGGAATATAGTCAAGTATATAATTATTTTTTATGGTTTTTTGCAGGGATCACAATGGTGAGATCAGATTCACCATCTGAGTTGCATATTTACAGTCCATCCATGGAGCAGAATCTTTGAGGAATCCTGAAGGAATCTAAAAGATTCCTTGAGCCCAGTATTCTTAACTTCTCAGAATTCAGATTTTGGACAGTCGATTTAGCACTAATCGATGCTACAAATCTTATGGTACACAAAGATTTGTCATTCTCTCATTTCTTCTTCCAGTCACTTTTCTAAGTGCTAGTGCAGATGTCCACATTCATGTGCGAGCGGTCATCTTCATACGATCGATGCCTTGAGATCAATGGTCCGAGCAACTTCAGCAATGTGACATCCACTTCTTCAGATGGCCCTTTGTTGTGAGGTATATGATGTGTTCATGTACTTCTTCTTTATGCATTATGTTGTACAGATCCTTGATCGATGTTGATGCAGGATCTTGTTTATTACCTCTTGTCATGATTCCTTGCTTGATTTGATGCAAAATCTTTTATGTGATGTACTTGCTATCATAACTCATCAGGTTATGTGTTGAGATCCCTTGTTGTATGTTGCTGGGATATTCTTGTTGTCATCATACATGATTTTTTTTTTGAGATCCCTTTTATGCCATGTTGGCAGGATGTTTATCATGCATGTTTTTGTGTCATAATGATAGGATTTTGATTGAGAGTTACAATTGTGGAACATCTCTTAGAGCCACTCCTGTGTGAGGGAATTTTTCCTTGTATGATCGCGACATCATCTTTTGTGTACATCACCATTATTGACAACACTTAATGCAACAGCCTACACCATCTTGACACCGAGGCCCGGAGACGTAGTCCCTCCTAGACGAACTCTGTTATCAGTGTCTTATGTTTTCATGTGCTGATGATTGTCTTATTCCTCTTATTTTCCGCATGCAGATGTATTCATTAATGTTCTTTTAAAATGAAATTTAACACATCATGAAAGTAAAAGGTCTTGGAAGGGTCCTTCGTCGCACCCGGACCTGGATCAAGTGGTATCAGAGTGGTCTTTGCGTGTATGTGAATTGCAGTGTAAACAATGGAATGTGTAGTGACAGAGAATGAAAGAGAAATGTACGAGACCATATTCAACATTTCCAAAAGAGTGGAAATCATGTATGAAACTCTGTAGAAAGAGACATAGGAAAAGGAGTGATTGCAGCTTTAGTTGTAAGCCATAGAAAAGGCCATGGATGAACTGGAGCAAAACAAACATAATCTTCAAACAGAGAACGATAAATTGAAGATGCGTCTACATGAAGAGAAAGAGGAGAAACAAAGTTTGCTACAACAGCTGCAAGAAAACGACGAGGCCTTGGAAAAGCTACAGCGAGACCCATGTGAGGTAAAAAGTGGTTCTCCATCTTCATTTATGTTTCCTGATGATTATTTCACTGTTTTTGACAATCATACCACAGGAATTGGCTCCAAACTATTGAAGAGAATTGGGTATGAAGGAAAAGGCTTGGGCGTTAATGGCCAAGGAATTGTTAGCCCCATCAAAGTAGAGGAATTACCCTGTCAGACAGGACTTGGGTATGTTAGGAAAGAAGTTGGGGCATGCGCCATGATAGTTAGCGAACCACCAATGACAGATGATGAGCAACCCTCATCAGTTCCATCCAAATTGAAAGAGGAGGTAAAATATGTGATTTCCTTTTGGTTTCATCTTCTCATAGTATGATGTCTGTTGGCGATTTGGAGATACCAATTACAAGGACAAACATGATTGAGTCAATGTATATGCGTTGATATTACTGCGCCGACAGCAGTTATGGGAATTAATGTTGTTTAGTGCGGGGTTTTAGGAGCGGGCTGCCCAATGCGGACTCGACCCCCATTAATACATTATTGTGGTTATTTAAAAGGTATATATGGAGGGGTGGGATTTGATCCCTCGACCTCTCCTCAACTAATGCCTTCTTTTACCATTGAGCCATAACTGCTCACCTTGGTGAATCGGCCCAGGGTTTTTATTTAAACTCAGATTTTTTACTTCTACACAGAGTTCGAGACAGAGGAGAGAGATTGTCAGCACAAATTTTGAGGTAGAAGGAGGTCACAGATTTCGAGGCAAATTAATTAATATTTTAATGCAGGAACCATGAATTTTGCAGGAGAGAAAAATTTTCACTTTGTCAGAAATTGACAAATTTTATATGGATTTTACACCTCTCGTCATCACGAGCACAGTGGCGCTGTCTGTTTCTCCATCAGAGTTCTACATTTTTTTTCAACTCCAGAATGCATGTGGAACCATGATTTCAGTAAAAATAGGGAGCAAAACCATGAGCCATGAAATTTTCCCAAGGAGGTAAAATTTTGCCATGTCGGAATATAGTCAAGTTTATACTTTTTTTTCATGGTTTTTTGCAGGGATCGAAATGGAGAGATCAGATTCACCATCTGATTTGCATATTTACAGTCCATCCATGAAGCAGAATCTTTGAGGAATCCCGAGGGAATCTAAAAGATTCCTTGAGCCCAAAATTCTCAACTTCTCAGAATTTGGAATTTTGATAGTCGATTCAGAACTACTCGATGCTACAAATCTGATGGTACACATAGATCTTTCATTCTCTCATTTCTTCTTCCAGTCGCTTTTCTAAATGCCAGTGTAGATGTCCACATTCATGTGCGAGCAGTCATCTTCGTATGATCGATGCCTTGAGATCGATGGTCCGAGCAGCTTCAACAGTGTGACAACCACTTCTTCAGATGACCCTTGGTTGTGAGGTATATGATGTGTTCATGTACTTCTTCTTTATGCATTATGTTGCACAAATCCTTGATTGATGTTGATGCAGGATCTTGTTTATTACATGTTGTCATGATTCCTTGCTTGATTTGATGCAAAATCTTTTATGTGATGTACTTGCTATCATAACTCATTACGTTATGTGTTGAGATCCCTTGTTGTATGTTGTTGGGATACTCTTGTTGTCATCATACATGATTTGTTTTTGAGATCCCTTTTATGCCATGTTGGCGAGATGTTTATCATGCATGTTTTTGTGTCACACTGATAGGAGTTTGATTGAGAGTTACAGTTGTGGAACATCTCTTAGAGCCACTCCTGCATGAGGGAATTTTTCCTTGTATGATCATGACATCATCTCTTGTGTACGTCACCATTATTGACAACACTTAATGCAGTGGCCTACACCATCTTGACACCAGGGCACGGAGACGTAGTCCCTCCTGGACGAACTCTGTTATCAACGTCTTATGTTTTCATGTGTTGATGATTGTCTTGTTCCTCTTATTTTCCGCAAGAAGATGTGTTCATTAATGTTCTTTTAAAATGCAATTTAACACATCATGAAAGTAAAAGGTCTTGGAAGGGTCCTTCGTCACACCCGGACCTGGATCATTTAGGGTGAAAAGAAACATGATGGAAGAAGAAGTCAAGAAGCTTGAGGAAGGAATAAAGAAGGACTTTCTTGATAAGAAAATTGTGGCGATAAAATAGGATGCACATGATTACGATGATAAATTTGGAGGCTACCACGAGAATTGATCATTTACAATCCATCCATGGAGCTGAATCTTTGAGGAATCCCAGGGGAATCTAAAAGATTCCTTGAGCCCAAAATTCTCAACTTCTCAAAATTCAGATTTTGGATAGTTGATTCAGCACTACTCAACACCACAAATCTGATGGTACACTCAAATTTGTCATTCTCTCGTTTCTTCTTCTAGTCATTTTTCTAAGTGCTAGTGCAGATGTTAACATTCATGTGCGAGTAGTCATCTTCATATGATCGATGCCTTGATATCGATGGTCCGAGTAGCTTCAGCAGTGTGACATCCACTTCTTCAGATGGCCCTTGGTTGTGAGGTATATTATGTGTTCATGTACTTCTTCTTTATGCATTATGTTGCACAAATCCTTGATTGATGTTGATGCAGAATCTTGTTTATTACCTGTTGTCATGATTACTTGCTTGATTTGATGCAAAATATTTTATGTGATGTACTTGCTGTCATAACTCATCAGGTTATGTGTTGAGATCCCTTGTTGTATGTTGTTAGGATACTCTTGTTGTCATCATGCATGTTTTGCTTTTTGAGATCCCTTTTATGCCATGTTGGCGGGATGTTTATCATGCATGTTTTTGTGTCATACAGATAGGAGTTTGATTGAGAGTTACAGTTGTGGAACATCTCTTAGAGCCACTCCTGTGTGAGGGCATTTTTCCTTGTACGATCGTGACATCATCTCTTGTGTACACCACCATTATTGATAGCACTTAATGCAGCAGCCTACACCATATTAACACCAGGGCTCAGAGACGTAGTCCCTCTTGGACGAAATTCATTATCAACGTCTTATGTTTTCATGTGTTGATGATTGTCTTATTCCTCTTCTTTTCTGCATGAAGATGCATTCATTAATGTTCTTTTAAAATGCAATTTAACACATCACGAAAGTAAAAGGTCTTGGAAGGGTCCTTCATCACATCCAGACCTGGATCATTAAGGGCAAAAAGCAACATGACAGAAGAAGAATTCAAGAAGCTTGAGGAAGGAATAAAGAAGGACTTTCCTGATAAGAAAATTGTGGCAATAAAACAGGATGCACATGATTACGATGATAAATTTGGAGGCCACCACCGCGAATTGATCAATTTGATGCCTTGGATTAGACCGCGTATTACTAAGGGGATCACAAATAGTAGTGTGATGCAGGTATTAAAGTTAAAAGGAAAAATTTTCCCAAAAAATGTAAGCAATGATTCATCGAAACCATATACAGGTGGCGTAGCCACCTGACTACCCGTGGGAAACATAGTCTCAGCGCTCCAAGCAGCTGAAAGGGGGCGCGAGACTATAAACAGATGTAGGGAACTTAGGAGTAGATACAAGGATGTAGTTCAAATACAACAGTCTCTAAACAACACATCCAGGAGATACAACAGGCAGCTGCTCAGTGCGCTCCGACCTTGCGGCAGTCCGAGCAGAGTTGGGAGGTCTCCGCACGAAAATCTCTGCACCGACAAAGTGACTCGAGGGTGAGTGACGATGTTTTTATTGGGGCACTATTGGGCATGGGATCCCCCAAGGCAGGTTTTGGGGCTTAAAGCCCAAGTTTTGATTAAGTCTAATGTAAAGGCTCAGCGATTTGTGGGCGCGGAGTGTGAAGTTGTAATTGAGTCATAGGGTTGTCCGCCCTTACTTTTGTAATGTAATGTCGGCTTGAAATATCTACCCATGGTTCATAGACCATGGGATTGTATAAATAGAGTGAGGCTCTAAGTGTAAAAGAAAATCTAAGAAGTCTGTAAGATCTAATGATGATGAATTGAGTCTTAGTTGAAGCGTCGAGTCATGTCTTCGGGTGGTAGAGTAGGAGAAGGCTCTGCAACTAAGTGTGCAGAGGCCTAGTAGTCCACAGCTGAGTGCACAGACCCCTGTAACTAAGTGCATAGGGCAGGTTGAGTTTGTAACTGATTGAGGCAATAATAAAGAGAAGTTGTGCATTATTTCTATGTATCTTTTCCTATTTTATGCATTGAAGTATATTGGGTATGAATTGCAAGTTTATTGTTTATTTGCTGTGCAAAATTATATGAATGTGTTGAATAAGTGAATATAAGATAAAGTGTATGTTTACACGAAGATAAATAGCTGTTATAAGAAGATAAGTAAGATCCATGGTGTAACTTGGGGAAATAGCGCAAATCGCTGCTTTAACAATGTGAAAGCTCCTTAGTCCCTGGTTACGACTGCGCGAAGGCGAGGATAACAGAGCGCGAAGGCCTCATAGGTCAGGAAAGTGTGGAAGTGACCTGTGCGAAGGTATTCACAGTTGAACTAAATCAACCCCTCAGACATCTCAAGGGTGCGGAAATTTGGTTCCAGCATCCCCCCATACTATTTTGGGTGAGACCTCAGTCCGCGCTCCGCGGGCTGTTGCCAAAAGGGCCAGTAGCACAGGTATTTGTTTGGCTAAATAACTCTGAACCTGGGTTAGGCCCCCTCAAGCCAACACTGTGAAGGTATCCAAATAGATCCTATGAAATTTGAGGCTATTTTAAACTTACCCCCTCCTACTTCATTGCATCAATTGCAAAGTTTGCAATGAAAGGCTATTTTACTTCGTCGTTTTGTCCCTAACTACGTTGCGCTCACTAAGGGATTTACTCGCTTGCTCAAAAATGGGATCCCATTCATTTGGGATGCAATTTCCCAACAATATTTCAATGTCCTAAAGAACACGCCCATTAGTGCTCCTTTACTGCATCCCCTTGACTATCGCCGCAATTATTTCCTCTACTTCGCTGTAACCGATAGTACCATTTCTATGGTCTTAGTTCAAGATGATGACAATGGTAACAAACACGTGGTTTATTATTTAATATGAAATCTCATTGGCACTGAAACTCGATATGCTCATGTTGAGAAGCTTGCCATGGTAGCAGTACACGTTGTTCAAATATTTCGTCACTATATTCTTCTCTAAAAGACCACAATGATTTCTTACTGCAACCCCATGACTTACATTTTCACTCATCAATTACTTGGGCAAAAATACTCTAAATGTATTTTTATCCTGCAAGAGTTTGATTTGGATTTTATTGTTGCCAAATCAAAGAAATCACTTGTTTTTGCCGAATTGATTTGTGCCTTTCCTTCAATAAACACTTCCACTGATATTATTGAGCAGATTCCTAATGAAACTTTTTTTCTCATCAGAACTCTCGACCCATGGTATGGGGATATCATCGTTTATCTTTAGAACAAAACCTTCCAATCCGAATTGTCTTAATTCGACCGATGCCGCATTTGGCATCAGCCTTAACCTTATCAGATTCTTGGTGATACATTATACTGAGTCAATGTTGACTCTGTTCTCCGCAAATGTCTAACACTTGAAGAGGTTAAACGATTCTTGAATGAATGCCACTCTAGGGCATGTGGTGGTCACATGTCAGGCTACGCAACTGCTCAGAAAAATCCTCAGTGTTGGTTATTTATGGCCTTCCATTTTCAAGGACTGTATTTTGGTCGTTCAAAAGTGCCATTAATGCTAGATTTTTAACAGCAAGTAGTGTGCCCCGCTAGCACCCTTACACCCAGTTTTTACCATTGGCCCATTTTCTAAATGGGGCATTGATTTCATGACATGTAACCCTCACTCGGCTGGGGGGCATGTCTATATCATTGTCGACATCGACTACTTCACTAAATGGGCCAAGGCGATGCCCACATATAATGTTGATGGCATCATTGCTACCCAACTCATCTTCAACCATGTCATAGCCTGTTTTGGTGTACCTCAAGCCATTTTCATTGACCATGGATCACATTTTCATCAATACATGATGGGAGAGCTAACTTCTCAGTTGGGTCTTCGCCATGATAGCTCAACTCCTTACTATCCATAGGCCAATGGCCAAGTTGAAGCAATTAACAAAGTTTTGATTACTGTGCTTCAACGAACCATTGGCAAGCACAAAAAGGATTGGCACCTTATGCTATTCTCACTCTTTGGGCTTACCGAACATCGTCTAAGACAACCACCAGATTTACTCTATTCCAGTTGGTTTATGGTTTAGAGGCAACACTCCCGATTGAGTGTGAAATCCCTTCATTGAAATTAGCTATCGAACTACTTCCTAATACCTTGCTTGAAGAGGAGTGGTTACTTTACCTTGAGAGGTTAGATGAGACCCGTCGTATTGTTGCTATGGTGATCGAAGCCCAAAAGAAACGTGTTAAAGCTCATTTCGATCAAACCATTTCTCCATGCACTTTTTCTGAAGGTGACTTGGTCCTCCTATATGATCAATCCAACGATAAGTTGGGAGATGGAAAGTTTGAACCTATGTGGCATGGGCCATATATTGTAAAACATGTCTTGAAAAAGGGCACCTATGAGCTAGTTGATTACGATATTATCACAGCCCTGCAATGGGTTATATCTAAAAAAATATTATGTGTGATTTCCCTATAACTAATTTTGTACATTAGTGTGTGAATTCATTGGTGTGTAATTTTGATTTTTTGGTGTGATTGTTTGCTTTGTAGACATGTGTTTTCTGCTTACCTTGTGTTCCACTCAGCTTGCAGATGTCGTCAAACCATTATGTTGGTTTTTCTAATGCTGCTTGTCATAGCACACAAAACTTATCTTCCGCAGCTTGGGCACTCTTTTTTCTTGATGGCCAGTTTGTCAATTTACAAGGTATTTTCGTGGGACGGACAACTAACAATATTTCCGAATACAATGTAGTCATTGAACTATTGCCAGTAGCAGTTTATCTTGGCATTAGAAATTTAATTGTTAAATTAGACATACAACTCGTTGTGTTACAATTAAATAATCATTATTCAGTAAGAAATCCACAAACTCTATGTATGTATCTGCGTGTTCGATTAATAGAAAGAAATTTTAATTTTATCACATATCAACACATTCCACGTAACTTGAATACATAACAGATGCATTAGAAAATTACGTTCTTGATAGACATTTGCGTAATTTGTCAGAATGATCATATCACCATGACACATGAACACATAAGTAGAAAATAAAACATGAATATATATATATATATATATATTATATATATATATATATGTTGCATCTGTCAGATTTGTTTCATTAAAATCTAAAAAAATAAAGTGTTCTGAGACACATGGCTTTCAAAAGCCTACAACAATGCAGAAAAAAGCTAGAAAAGCTATGTGCTTGCATGATGCTCACGATAACATGAGACTGCCCTAATCACTCGGCCTAATAGCTGATGTAGTCTTGCATACACTCTGGCTGTATGCCTCTGGTATCGTAGTGGCACGTCATCTATAGTTGCATATTCTGGAACCCCATGGGTGATCACTTTCAGATTGCGTTCCATCTCCACCATGGGGTTTGCTCCTTCCTCATAGGGAGCATCTTCTAAATGATGTGCTACTCTTCATGCTATTAGCAACATACCCGGAGGCCTTTCTAGCTCAACATTTTCACATTTATCACAAGTTAAAAATTCGATACACTTTCACAAAAAATTCATAAAAAACTTGAAAAATCCAAAAACAAGTTTTACCTGCATCAGTCCATTGTTCACCTGGTGGCAGAGGTAGATCCGGGTCCCATCTGAAATATGTGCTTGCATAGCGTAGTCGTCCATAATGATTATTTGGCAATGCAACAAATAAAAAATTGTGGAGGGAAATGCATATACTGACCCCCTCCTCCTCGAGGCATGAGTTCACTCCATCTGATTCGGTACCTTTTTCCACTGATACCAAAATAGAGGCACACGCTCCAGAAAGAAAGTAACTAGAATTGACTCGAAGCCAAAACGTTTCAAGTTTCCTCACTTACCTTTAGTCAGTTGCCTCTTCATATTGGCCAGTAACCCCCCCACACCAATTGAATATTGTTGGAGTAAGGCATTCTACTACATACTGGAATTAGATTTTGAAGTCTCGTGTAAAGCTTGCATCCCATATACACGAGCTATGGTGTATAGTATCGTTCTCAAGGGAAGATTTTCGATTATCGTTGTCTTCACCTTCCCACCCATTGTCATCTCAGCACTTCGGCAATGTCTCCTGATTAGGGCACTAGTGGTCTCACCTATAAGACTAGATCCGAAGAGTTGAACTCTTTACCCTCTTTTGGACAATCCAATAATGAAGTAAATGTCTGTGTCTTCCAGTTTGAACTCCTGGTCCCCAATAATGAAGATTTCCCGATCAATATCCCATAAATTGATCAAGTAGTGCAGCAGCCCATTTTGGGCTCTGAGTCCTGTAGTTCTGAAGAATTTCAGTAGCCCATAATTCCTCAAAGCATTCACACATTTTGGATTTTGGGCTGCCTAGTAGTATTATGCCTCATGGACTCTTTCCTTCCATTCAAGGACCATGTTGTCAAAAATCTCCTGCAAACAACCATTAAACATTAATTAATGCTTTTTCACAGTTCAAAACTCATATATTTTTCCCTAAAAGGAATATTTTTCCCTAAAATTTTCGCCCCACAGTGATCACGTCTGTTTTTATTAAACCTGCAATGTCATCACAAGGGCCTTTCGGCTCAGGGGAAACCATCGCGGGTCCAATGAGAAAACTTGCGATGATCACCCACACTGTTAAAAAATAAAATCCTTCCCTCTAAGAAGCAAAAATTCGATGAAAACGCACAAAAATACAATGAAATGAAAGAGAAAAGGCAAGGCTCTTACCTGCAACTGACAGTTTGAGAAATGATGCCCTGGATCTCCCACACTGTTCGCCTGAAAAATTGAAGAAAATGGGGTAAAAATGTACTCTCAAACTTACTCTAGTGAAATGGTAAAAATATTTTTACTTGTAGTCTATTTATAAGTTTAAAATTCATTTTTGCCAATATTTTATTAATATTTTATTATTTTCCTCGATATCAGTGATCTATTTTTATCATTGTACAGTTACAGGTATTTTTGGAGGATACAGTGATTATTCTTGACTGATTCAATATTAAATTAGGATCACCATTATGAGGTGTTTCCACATAATGACCAATCATCATAGTTTGAAGTATTTTCTCTAATTGAGTTTATCATCATTAGAGTAACATGTGGGTCACTAAGATGGGTATGATTATGAGATCATATATAATAAAGGCGAAGAAGATGAATATGAGAAAGAATGATATATTTTCTCCTTATCCTTGCTGCTACCCAATAAGTTCAATGAAACCTACAAAAAATGGCTAATAAATGACATCGTGGTTCAAATCGTCGAATGGCTTCAAGAAGATCCTAACCCTCCCCAAAGTTATACATGGAAACAAGTTACTTTTAAGTAAAAAGGGCACATTTTGCTAGTAAAAAGTTATGCTTTAGAAAATAGGGTCTTAAAGGAGTTATATTTGGCCACTTTGGCTTTTCCAAAACATATGAATGGTATAATTTCTCTTTATTTTGTGAAGGAATGAAAACTAACAACTGAAATTTTATAGTAGAATACAACTCCTCTCAAAGAAACAAGGGTGAGATAGTGAGACTCCTAGGGCAACCCAACAATTATTGATACTATCCACTATCTATATTGACATGTCCATGGATTTATAGTGGGTCTTCTAAAATTTGGTAAAAAATCAATCATCATGGTCGTAATAGACTACCTTGCTAAATGTGTTCACTTTTGTGCCTTATCGTATCCATTTTTACCCTTCATAGTTTCCCAAGTCTTCATGGATTAAATTTTTAAGCTACATCGCATACCCACTTCCATTGTGTTAGATAAAGAACCTATACTCACAAGGAAAAAAAAATTGGTAAGAATTGTTTAAAGTCAAGAAAAAAAGTTGAAAATGAGTGCTACATATCATACTCAAAACTATGGTCAAATAGAAGAGATTAACAATTGCTTTGAAACATATTTGTGATGCTTCACCTAAGAAAGGCCACAACAATGGGCGTAGTCTCTATTCCTTGTAAAATGGTTCAACACTATAAACAAGCATCCCTCAAAGAAAAAATACACCCTAAAATTGCACGAAATTTCTATGGACCCTATAAGATCATCCATCACATTAGATGAGTTACATACAAACTACCTATTCTAGGCCACTTCAAGATATATCTAGTCTTTTATTTGTCTTGTCTAATGAATGTAGTGGGAACAAATTGTGAGGTGCAAATTATCTTATTATAACTTAATCAAGAACAGCTAATTTGGCTCCAACAAGAAGCAATATTAGATTCCATAGAACATCAATTGTGCTAGTGCATGGTTTGAGAAATATTGATCCCATGGGATGATATGCCACTAGAATATACCACAGTGGAATTGGATACAATTCTACAACAATTTCCACACCTCCATCCTTGAGGAAAATTCTACTTTTGAAGCAGGGGCATGTTAGGGTCATACCTTAAACTTCCTAATTGAATGTACTTAGGATTTAATCAATTACTATATGTAACAATTTATTTGAATAAGGCCCATAATATAGTTACTAGATAGTTCTATAATGTAGATAGTTAGTAGATAGTTATATAATAAGACCCATTAGGTGGTTGGTGTTCATTAATGATGGGACAACAATTAGTTTAGTGTTATAATATTATTTGGTTATCACTGACCTGTAATTTCATTTTGGCCAAAATACCTTTAAAGTTTTACCTTTGCTCCACGTGAAATAGATGATAATTTGTAATTTTTCTTCATACCCATGCCTTTCTTTCAAGAAACACATAGGTACCTATGATTTTCCTTAAGGAAAGGCACAAGATATCTTGAAAAGGGAAAAAAATAATAAATGTGTATTAATCACACTTTCTTGAGTCAGGTTTATGATATTGTTCTACATATACACTTGTTGTAGTGAAAACACAACACCCCCATTTTATTCTATCATAATACACATGGGGACCCTTTTGGCATTGCATGTAGACTTTGAGTGGTATTTCTTCATTTCAGCCTAATCTTCGTTTGGGGTTAAAGCTTGTTTCATTTTCCTTGTGGTTTGTAGACTAGCCTTAGTTTGTCTACTTAGGCTTTCAAATAAAACAAAACATTCATTTTTATGATTTTAATTATTCCTTTAGATTTTAATTGATAGCCCCGAGACCAAAACTAGGACCAAGTGGCTGTAGGTTAGGCCTTAACCATTAAACAAGTGGTATTTTTATATCAATAAAATATTATATCGGAGATATCAGAGCTTTAATATCAAAGGAATTCATTTGAAATCCCTGATATTCAAAGTCCAATCCATAAAGTGCCTTTTTTCAATAATCAAATGAATATAATAAAGTGGCCATATAAGTTACAGAACTATATAATAAAGTAGTTGTCAGAGGACCCACATTCCATGTACTTGTTTCCTCTCTCGCATATCATAGGTAATGCATATCAGAGATTTCCTTTTGAGACACATTTTAAAAACTCTGATACCACCATTCCCTAATACTCCGATATGGTTCCTTGTCGATATTTTGATATGCCAATCCTGCCGATATACCAATGGCATTTCCCCCGATACTCTGATACCTCGATAAAATTCCTCTATGATATTTTGATGTGCATTCGTTCCGACCTCTGATATTTGCCACACTCTGATATGTCAGATACTATCGGCATATAAATGATGGTTTAATGTTGGTATCACATTCATTCTGGAATAGCCATATCTTGTAAAAGATTCGCAGTGCGACTATGTTTGAACCTACAATGTCTATTTCTCGATATCTGTTAGTGCTTACCACTTGGCACTTCCTAAGGGAGGCATTGTTGTATAAATTTAAAAATCCATTTAAATTTATATTGGTTTTTGGCATAATTTGGTTTATTTAAAAAGTTTGTTTTACACCATTTTTAATATAATTATGTTTTCTGTTTGACTTCTGATACAGGGCCGATTGCGAAAACATATCAATAACAAATGCAATTCCTCCCAGTGGAAAAAATGATTTCTTAATTAGTAAAGAGGTTTTCTAATCAATTGAATAGTGACTACATTGCCCATGAATTCTTCCTATACATTCGAAACAAGTGGGATCATTCTTATCTATTCAAACCAAATTGGGCAATTTGTTCTACCGTGTTTATCTACATTTGGCCAGAGTTCCAATTAAAGTCATCTTTGATGTAATTAACTCTGTTGTTGAGAGATTTGGGGAAATTGTTATTATTTCTAAATCATGTATAAATATTCGCTAGGAGATACATGGGAGAGGAGGTCATGATCCACTCAAGGGGGATTCTCTGTAGTTGTTCGATTTGTACAATAACACTATCTTTATATACAAAAAGGTCGATTATAGAGAAAATAGAGGGTTTCTAGCTCTGTTCTCATTGCTTCACACTATTGCAAGTAATGTGATTATGGGTCTGAGCTACTCTAGGACTCCATATTTTGTAATAAGCTTTGGCACTACCAAATAAATATCCTTTCCTATGTACTATTACCGGAATGATATTTTATATATATATTTTTGTCAAGGTTTTGTAATTGATTTTAATCTACATTCTAAGTAGTATGTTTCTTTGATCTCTAACACTATTGTTGAGTCATATTGTGATATGTTGTTGATGTCTTGCCGGAACTATCTCCAAGAGGCAGAACGAGATTGAGATCATCATGAATCCATTGAAGTATATATGTGATAAATGATAACTATTTATTATTTATTCGCAAGTGTATTTTGGTTATTCCTTCGTTAATTAAAATGAACTATTTCTTTTAGTCAATGGAAATCATATGGTGGATTCATTCATAAACCAGTCCTTCCCCCTGTTTTATTTAATTTTGTCTCAGATTGGGAGAGGGCTATTCCATTCTAGTTCGAGATAGGATTTTATGTTTTATATTAGTCTTTCATTTGTATATTTATCTTTGCATCAAGACCTCTCTTAAAGACACAAATAAATCATTTAATTGTGGTTTGATCAGCCTTTTTAAATCGATCAAACTTTTGTGTCGATTTACTTCTTTAACCCACATCTTAAAGATCGATGCAAAGGAAATGTAACATGATGTAATATAGGTGTAAATAGATTAATTATTAGTTTAGGTTATATTATTTTTAGATTAGATTAGATTTATGTTTAAGGGTAATTGGACCCTAACCAATCAAAACCACTAGATTCAACAGAAAAGGAGCCACTTTAAGTTCCCGACCGGGTGGTCGCCCTTAATGTTGACGACGGACATTTTTTCCAATCAACAACACCCAAATTTCCACTACCAATGAAATTAACGAACTCTTAGTGATATAAATTGAGTTTATATGTTGGAGAAGGGGCACTTACCTTTCTAGGATCCTTTTTTTCAGGCAAGAAAAAAACAAGAGTTAACTTATATTAAAGTAAACCAGTTTAAATGATCTGTAGTTCATAGTGAAACTGTATGTTATGACTAAAGAAATACATTAAAAATCTCCAAAATAGGAAAAGTATGCCAAATAAGATCTCCAATATTTTGACTTGTTATAGATCCAAAAATAACCATGTAAAAAACATGTGATCGGAGTCCTCGATGTAAGTCTTGAACATTACATATTAAAACATATAGAAAAATGACTTGACGCAGAGTAAACTTAGATGTATGCCTGATATCACTACACACAGTGTGTCAAACAAAAACAAATCAAAAAACAAAAACAAAAAAACCACAGTCGCCAAGGCCCATGAAAAAAAAAGCAAAATAAGCATCAAATCCATATATCAAGTGAAAGGAATGTTCCCTTCACCAAGGAAACTATCGTATAAGTACACCTAGAAATTTATGATGCCCCCTATAAAGATAGTCCCCTCTTAGTTAATATGTCTGTTATGGAGTTCTAAAGGCGATGAATATGGGCAAAAGTGAGAACAATTAAGTGCTTAGACATGAGCCTAATGCACTTTAACCAGTTGGAAAGTAGTGGAGGGTTAAAATAGGATCTATGGTTAACCCAACTTATAGATACTTTTGAGTCTCAAATTATAGATAGGGATCTAAGAGATAACCAATGTGCACAATAAAGAAATCCCCATAAGGCCATGATATCCGCTTTGGAATTGGTCCTAGGACCACCATTCTAGCTAAAATAATAATTAAATCTGGGAGAGAGGGTGATATAAGGTATGCACCCAAAAACCATAACCTGAGCAACCCCATTGAAAAAACCAACAGGGAAATTTTCCTAGCTGTCAATAGGAAGAAAACGTTTGTTTATCCCAATACTAAGCTTTCAATAATATCCCTTGAAAAAAATGATTTTAATGCAATTCCTATCAACATAGAAAGGGATGTATTAAAAAAAAAAATCATTTGTGCCTCTCCAAATACCCCAAAAAATAAAGATAGGAAGTGTCTTATAAGCCTTGTTATTATACCAGTCCATAATGCACTCATTTATAATGGAATATGTCCAACCATCAATAATGTTCAATCTCTGTAATACCTAAATCTAAATGGTGATAACACATGAGGATTGAGGAATAAATAGATGTGATCCTCAGAATCATGTAGACATATATAGCACCTACCCAAACCATGAAAACCTTGCTTGCTCAGGTTTTCCCAAGTGATGATCTTGTTGTGTCCCACTAGCCAACCAAAGCATTTCAACTTGTGGGGCATGTGCCATTTCCATATCAACCAGTACGATTCTGACCCTAGAGGTAGTTTATATGTAGGGGGAATATGTATATATATTTCTTCGACATATATGTTCTAGGAGGACCTACCATTCTAAATGAGTGTGTCAATCATGTCACTGAAGTTGATACTCGCTTCATACATAGTTTAAATGTAATCATCACAAGTATCTTCCATATGATCCTCAAGTCCCAGTTCCTCAGATCTAATCCAGATTGGATATAGACCCAATGGATCATCATAAGTTTGCAACTGATTTAATTTATGTATCCCCAACTCATGGATATGGAGAATTATCTCCTTGCGTAAAATGTGATTGCCTCCAAACCCCTAGATGGGGCACTGACTCACCTTTCCTCTGTACCTGACCAAATATCCCAATGTACATTACCAAGGAGCCAATATTTGAGTTTCGTGAAGCCATTCCAGATATAAGAACAATTTTTTAGAACAACAAACATTGTTTTTAATCTACACTTGTAGAGGTTCTTCTTTTAAGATTTTTTCAGATATTATTTTATGCCAAAGTCCAGAATGGTAAATAGCCCTCCAAAATTTTAATGTTAAGTGCCCATCTGAAACGCTCCAGACTTTTTAAGCTCCGACCCCCTTCATTTTTCTTCCCAGTGAGTGCCTCCATTTGAACAAGGTGTAATTTGTGTGGTCCATGAGTACCAGACCATATAAAATGTGCAATAATGAAGTTAATGTTATTTATGAAACTATTTGGAAGAAGGAGTCCAATATACATAGATTCTTCGTAATATCAACTTTGCAAGTTTCAGTCTTCCACCCATTGACAACCATTTGTGTAACTAAGACATTAATGTGTTCTCAAACTTCTAAATGAGCCACTCCCAATCCATAACTTTGTACCAATTTGGTTTCAAAGTAAAACCAAGATATCTTAAACCATGTTCAAGATCAGAAACATTAACCGAGAATATGGATGTAATCTCTGGAATCTGTGTTTGATCTCCCAAAGAATAAATTAACATTGACTTCTTCTTATTCATGCATAACCCCAATGTATCCCCATAAGTATTAATAATCATAAGTATTTGTCTCCATTCAGTCATAAAGACCCATCCAAATATAAGAACATCATCTACAAAAATGAGATGGGATACAAAATACTTCCTAGAGACCATAATACCATAAAATATCCCACTGTGTCTAGTCTCTAATAGTCTCTACTCAAACTGTCAATTACCAAGAGGAATCATAAAGGGGAAAGTGAACAACCTTATTGTAAACCACGTGAAGCATTGAAAAAATAGGAAGGTAAACCATTTATCAGCACTGCATAATTAACCGAAGTCACACATGCCATGATCCATTCCATCATCCCAATCAAGAGATTGATCTTATTAAGGATCATTCTGGGATATCTCCAATTGACACAATCATACGCTTTGTGTAAGTCCAACTTTAGTATGAGTGCCTCCTACTTCCATGCCTTGATAAAATGTATAGCTTCCTGGGCTATGGCTATGGTATCATGTATCTGTCGATTTTTTAGGAAACTGAATTATTCTTGAGACATGTAGTAGGATAAATTCTCCTTTAAATGAGTAGCAATAATTTTGGAAACCATCTTATATGTGATATTGCAAAATTATGGAGGTCAAAATTCCATAAATGAAGTGGAATTAGAAGTATTTAGTGTAAAGGCGATAAAATTTGAGTTTAAAGAACCCGATATCTTGTGCTCTATTCTCTTCTTTTTTCTTGAGCAAGAGTTGTACCTTCTATATCATTAAATCAAACATAATTTACAATATTTACACAATCCACCACATTGTGTGGTCTAAGGAAAAATATGAAGATGTCCTACAGAATCAAAGCCCTCAAGCCTCAAAAAATTCCCGCAAAAACATTTTAGAGTACATACATAAATAGGCCACGGGAGTCGCAGGGCATATGAACCCTCCCCACAAATACCCGCACAAACAAACCCCTGACCTGCCTTTTAATCGTTTCCGTTCATTTTTCTTCTTAAATTTGACAATGGCGATACACATCGCACAATGAAAAAGCACGATGTTTAACCCTCTGACCCCACCAAACCGCTCGCTCCATTCTGATCGTTGATCATTCTCACTGAATTGGATGGATGAGCAGCAAATCCCACGACTGAAAATATCGTACTACAGTGTGTGATGAGGGTGGTTTTCAGACCGGGCCCTCATCCACGTGTCAAGATTTGTATGGCATCGCTGCCAAAAAATCAAAACCACCTTCGGCTTGAAAGCGGTGTGAGCGCTCCAAAACCATTCGTGAAGTGGTTTTTTCTCCCGATACTGGAAAAAGGAGGAATGTTGCCGCCAAAATGGGGCTGTCGATTATTACTCTTCGCTTTTCTCCTAACTGAGAAAACCCTGCTCCAGATGTCGGGGAATTCAGGATTGTAATAACCAAAGCTGAAAAGGCCGACCCTAGCCAACCATCCATCGTAGACATGTCTGCCCAAAAAGAGAACCCTGCAGAAATCTGTTCATTGCGTATTGGCTTCCTTAGTTTTGTTCTGATACACTTCTTTATCCTCTTTCGCCTAGTTATGGCAAATTTCTTTTAGGTTGCTCTGTGACATTGCCAGCCAACCCATCGAAATTCTACTGTCCTTACAGTTGACACCTTGGTTGGCAAGAATGTCTGCCAATTTTTGGCCTTTCTGTGCACATGGATGAATCTAAGTGTGCGAAGTTCCTGAAGATGTTCCTGTATTTTAAGAAGAACTCTTGTTAGCTTCCAGTGTTTTGTAACTTTTTCCGGCCCTGTGTTATGAAACCAGCTCACAAAAAGATAGAAAAGAGAGATCCACGCCTTAGAATTCAGCCTCTTCGAGGGGGCAACCTCCTTTACATTACATAAATGAACAATTCTTGGATGATACAAATGAAAATACCTCCTTTCTATATATAGGAGTCTAAGTGGTCCCAATACAATCAAAGCCTACATAACAATAATATTGTAGGGCACAACAATAACAATAGTGGGCTTCTATGTGGCACAATAGTAACAATATGGGCACTACATGGGTACATCAATATAAATAAGGGGTATAACTACAATAGTAATGGGGTAATCACTAGTATTATAGGGACCCAACATGCCCCTCTCCTTCAAAAAAGTGTTGTCCTCAACGCTTGAGTAGTTCAGGATACTTCTGCATAAAATTCTCGTCCTCCCATGTGGAATCTTCAGCGGATAAGTTCTTCCACTTGATAAGGTACTCTGAAATTGATCGATTTCGTAGCTGTCGAGTTCTTGTTTCTATAACTGCTTCCGGTTCCAATATAATTTTTCCTTCTTCGTCAAGTTCTGGCAATATTGTTTGAACGGAGCTTGTCGCCTATAACCTTCTTTAAGCATGAAACATGGAAAATTGGTGCAATCGAGAAGCTGCAGGAAGCTCCAATTTGTATGCCATAGTACCAATCTTTTGCAACACCTTGTACGGACCATAATACTTTGGTGATAATTTATTATCCTTCTTAGCTTGCTTGAGGGACATTTGCTTATATGGTTGTAGCCGTAGGAATACCCAATCACCTACATCAAAACTTCTTTCACTGCGATGCTGATCTGCCTGTTGTTTCATTCTATTCTGTGCCAACACAAGGTTATCCTTTAAGAGTTGGAGGACTTGTTGTTGATGTTCGATGTGATGTTCCACTGCCTGAACCTTAGAATTTTCTCTTAAATATGATGTGATGGATGGTGGTTGATACCCATAAAGTGCCATAAATGGGGTCATTTTTGTTGCTGTATGAAAGGAAGTGTTATACCACCATTCAGCCAGAGGCAACCATTTGACCCATTGTGTCTGTTTATCAGATACAAAGCAACGAAGGTATCCTTCCAAACATTTGTTTACTATCTCAGTTTGCCCATCAGATTGAGGATGATAAGATGAGCTATGAGCTAACTGAGTACCAAGACAAGAAAATAATTCTGTCCAAAAATTTCCAGTGAAAATGGGATCTCTGTCACTTACAATAATCTTTGGGTTTCCATGTAGCTTTTGAATTGTTTCCATAAATGCAGTAGAAACTGTACTGGCTTTAAATGGATGTGATAATGCACAAAAGTGTGCATACTTGGTAAGTCTGTCAACTACCACCATGATGACACTCTTTCCCTCAGACTTGGGTAAACCTGTGATAAAATCCATTGATACCTCCTCCCAACGTTGGCTTGGAATGGTAAAGGTTGTAATAGACCCGGTGTCTTAATTGTTTCAACTTTATTTTGCTGGCAAACCAAACATTCTGCCACAAACTTATGAATATCTGATTTAAGGCCATCCCAAAAAAATTCCTTCTTAACCCTGTGGTAAGTTTTTAAAAATCCTGAGTGCCCTCCTAAGGGAGAAGTGTGCAATTCCATAAGAATCTTTTGTTTTAGCTGGGAATTCTTACAGAGGTATAAGCGATCTTTGTACCATAACGAATCATTTTTCCAGCTAAATGTATCAGACGTACTGGAATCTTGTTGTAGCTTTCGAATAAGTGCCCATACTTCTTCGTCATTCTTCCATTCCTCCCTTGCTTCATTTATCCAATCTAGTTGGATGATAGAAATAGCGCACAACAATGCTTCCACATCCTCATCCTTCCTTGAGAGTGCATCTGCCACCACATTTTGCTTCCCCTTTTTGTAGATGATTTCAAAGTCATAACCCAACATCTTTGTGACCCACTTTTGTTGCTCTTCAGAGGATAATCTTTGTTCTAAAAAGTATTTAAGGCTATCATGATCTGTTTTTACCTTGAAGTGTCTTCCCATTAGGTAGGGTCGCCATTTCTTAAGTGCATGGAGTATTGCCAACATTTCCTTCTCATAAATAGCTTTTCTTAGAAACTTTCCCTTGATTGGACGACTTTCAAAGGCAATGGGTCTTTCATCTTGCATTAGAACAACACCAATTCCATTTCCTGAAGCATCACATTCCACAGTAAAGGTTTTTGTGAAGTCCGGTGTAGCTAAGACTGGTGCTTGGCACATTGCCTCTTTAAGATGTTCAAAGGCCTTTGTTGCTTCCGAGTCCATGAAAATGCATCTTTCTTCAATAATGTCGTTAGAGGTGCTGCTATTCTCCCATAATTCTTAACAAACTTGCGATAATACCCTGTCAACCCAAGAAATCCGCGCAATGCTTTATGGATGTGGGGATTTTCCATTCCTTAATGGCTTTAATTTTGGTAGGGTCTACCTTAACTCCTTCATGAGATACAATATGACCCAAATATTCCACCTCCTGGACTCCAAAGAAACATTTGGATCTTTTGGCATATAATTGTTTCTCTTCCAATAGTTGTAGCACCCTGTCGACATGTTCAACATGATCCTTCCAAGACTTGCTGTAGATAAGTATATCATCAAAAAATACTAACACAAATTTTCTAAGGAATGGTTTGAAAATTGAATTCATCAAACCTTGAAATGTTGAAGGTGCATTGGTAAGGCCAAAAGGCATGACCAAAAATTCATAATGACCCTCATGAGTTCTAAATGCCGTTTTCGGAATGTCTTCAATCTTCATTCTGATTTGATGATATCCTGAACGAAGATCCAACTTGGTGAAGTAAATTGAAAATCCATGCAATTCATCCAGTAATTCATCAATGACAGGAATGGGGAACTTATCTTTAATAGTGAGCTTGTTGAGCTCCCTATAATCCGGACACATGCGCCATGATCCATCCTTCTTGTGCACCAATACTACTGGAGCAGAGAAAGAACTTTGACTCGGTTGAATTATACCAGCCTCTAGCATTTCTGCAACCATACGTTCAATTTCACTTTTTTGGACATAGGGATATCTGTACGGCCTGATGTTTGGAGGAACACTTCCTGGAATCAGATGAATAGCATGATCATGATCACGCATAGGTGGGAGACCTTTGGGAGTCTCAAATACCTTGGAATGATTGTCCAAGACTTTTTGGAGATCTGGAGAAATAGATGATTCTAATGTGGAAACATCTAGCGAACATAATTGTGCAATTACACCCTTTGCTCCTTTTTTAGAAGCTTTGTCATACCATTAGAGCTGATTATCTTTCCTGGTTTCCCTGCAATACCCCTTAATTCAACTTCCTTTCCTTCCACAGAAAATTTCATGAAAAGTTCTTGAAAATTAAAAGCTATTGTACCCAAGGATTGTAGCCATTGGACTCCTAGTACAACATCAGCACCTCCCATTGGAATGGAAAGCATTGGGCTAGTCAATACATATTCTCCCATGGATAGCTTGATATTATGGCACTTTCCAGAGCAATTTATTGTTCCTCCATTTGCAATCATCACTTGACACTCTGGTGCTGGATATAGGAAGCAATTCAATTCTTTTGCTACCCTACAATGAATAAAATTGTGGGTGCTTCCTGAATCAATCAACACTATCACCTTTTTCTTCTTGATTTGTCCTTCTATCTTGATGGTTTGAGGAGTGGTAATTCCTGCCAATGCATTACAAGATATGGTCGGATTTATTTGTTCTTCATATAGGCTTTGTTCCTGGAATATATCCTCTTCTTTTGACCTTTCTTGCTCCTTTTCTTCTTCCTCTTCACAATCTATGTAGAATAATTTCTTCTCAGCACACTTATGACCTTTTGTGTATTTGCTATCACAATTGTAACAAAGCCCTTTTGCTCTTTTTTCTTCCAATTGTTGGTGTCAACCTTGTAGGTTGTGGAAGACTATGGGCAACAACACTTCCATCTTTATAGTTGTGAATGGTATGCTTCCTAGTTGCCATAATTTTGCTTTCCATTTTTCTTGCTAACCTGAATGCCTTCTCTAATGAATCAGGTTCCCAAAGGCGCACATCATGTTGGATATTATCCTTTAAAGACCCTATGAACACATCAATCCTATGCTCCTCTGGAATATCTTTTATCCTTATGTTCAATTTTTGGAACTCCTCAATGTGCTCCATTATTGAACCCTTTTGTTTGAGATTCATCAATTGGCTAAAAAAAGTGTTGCTTTTTGTATCCTCATAATGTGCTATCAATTCTTCCGTAAAAATTGCCCAAGTGATAAATTGTTTACGAGAACAAAGCCATTGATACCATACAAACTGATTTGGTTCCAAATATAAAGTTGCCATACGTACCTTTTGTGTGTTTTGCACATTATTGAGATCGAAGAATTGCTCCATCTGTAATATCCATGTGGCGGGATCCTTGCCATCAAACTTCCTCACATCGATTTTTGGAACATGGTGAGTCTTCGATCCAACATTAGAGTCTATGGAATCATGATTAACATTTCTTTTATTCTCATCATGAGTTTCCTTTACTACCTTTTCACCCTTAGTGACCCTTTCTTGTAGCAACTTCTTCAATTCATCCATCTTATCATCCATGCCATCAAATTTAGCGTCAATCTTAGCTTCCATGCCATCCATCTTAGCTTCCATGCCATCCATCTTAGCTTCCATTCCCTTTATCTTAGATTCCACGCCATTTACCTTAGATTCCACGCCACTTATCTTAGCTTCTGTTAGCTTTTGTGAGCGTGACATTTGTTGCACTTGTTCTTGTAATTTTGATATATCATGTAGCATTTCTTCCTCTTCTTCATGAGTCATGCTAGAGCTTTCAGGTTCCTTACTAGGTGTTTGCATTTTCTTTCCTCGGGGCATCAGTTACTGATAATAATGCTTTACTATGCCCTTTGAATTCCGTTAAACCAAGCTTACACAAAAATTTAAAAAAAAACTACACACCTTTTTTCACTTTATAGAGGCCTGATATTGAATCTGATGTATCTCTGTGATTTCGGATCATCCAGTTCTGAAATTGCTATCTGTAGTAGCCTTCTGCGTCCTCTTTCCAATGCCACAAGTCTGATCCAAATTGGATTCTCCAAGGAAGAGTTATGTGAAATCTCCCACAGTGACTTGCTTTTAGACTGGTTCAGTAGAGCGAACTTGTACGACGTGCCACGAGTCACTGTTTCAACCTTTGAATCTGAAACTCACCCACAAGAAACTACCATCCGTCTGATTTATGTACCTTTTTACGAAATTTCAATCCGATCCTCAGAGAGAGAGTTATGACGAATTTCCCCAGGTCACCTGTTTTGAATGTAATTCAGGAGTCTGCAAAAATACCAACTTCCTCAGATCATATCTCCGAAAATATCGTGAGAAAAGTTCTGAAATTTGGACCCAAGGTTCAGCGCCAATTCTTCTCAAATGGGTTTTTTTTGCGACTTCTGAAACGTCACAGAAAAAAAGTTATAGCGAAAATGCCACGATGACCTGTTTGGAGCAGCGAAACCCTAGAATCCAAAGCTCTGATACCAAATGTTATGAAACCAGCTCACAAAAAGATAGAAAAGAGAGATCCACGCCTTAGAATTCAGCCTCTTCGAGGGGGCAACCTCCTTTACATTACATAAATGAACAATTCTTGGATGATACAAATGAAAATACCTCCTTTCTATATATAGGAGTCTAAGTGGTCCCAATACAATCAAAGCCTACATAACAATAATATTGTAGGGCACAACAATAACAATAGTGGGCTTCTATGTGGCACAATAGTAACAATATGGGCACTACATGGGTACATCAATATAAATAAGGGGTATAACTACAATAGTAATGGGGTAATCACTAGTATTATAGGGACCCAACACCCTGTTCCATGACTATTTTTCTTGGCCGCATTGATGACTAACTCTGAATCGACTTCTATTATCACGTTATGGCAGTTTTCATGTTTCAAGAATTCTAAGCATTGTTCCAATGCCATTAATTCCGCCATGTTGTTGGTAGCGTTTCCTAAATGGCAATGAAAGAGGGAGATGATGCTTCCATTTTCGTCCTGAAGAACTCCTCCGAAGCCAGCCATTCCCGGGTTGCCTTTTGAAGCTCCATCGATGTTATACTTCAAAAAACCTACCAGGGGGGGTTCCAGAAATCTTTAACTGAGTCCCTCATGATTATTTTCCTTTCTAGACTTTGTGGAACAAGCCCCTGCATGTCTAACTGCCTGAGAATTCTCAATTCAGCCTCTGAGGGAGGATTTTTGGGGAGATCCCTTACTGTGGTGCCAACTATTTCTTTAAGCTGTTTCAAGATCTGCTCAAACAAGCGAAGCGAGGAATTCTTCTCTTCTTTGAAAATTCTTTTGTTTCTTTCTTTCCACACATTCCATATGATGAAACTTGGCAAAAGAGCCCAGGCAGAGTTAAGAACTTCATAATCTGAAAAATTATTCCTCCAATTATTTAAGGTGTTAGTAATACTTTCTTTGTCTCTATCTGACTGATTGAAGATGGTGGCAAAAATGTCCCATAACCTTGAGGTGAAAATGCAACTATTGAGAAGATGTTCCAATGTCTCCTCTTGGGCTTCACAGAGCTGGCATCTGGAAGGTCCTAGCATACCTCTCTTTCTAATATTGTCCCATGTTAAGATTTTCCTATGGTGAACCAGCCACATAAAGATTTTGATCTTCATCCAGCCTTTGTGCCTCCATAGCTTCTACCAGGTTCTAACCAGAGATGGGGAATCCGGCCCAAGGAGAATACCTTTTACTTCCTTAATATTAAAACTTCCCTCTTTATTGTTACCCCATCTTAGTTGATCTTGTCCTTCCATGACTAAAATCATCCTCTGATCCAACATCCTCTTTAGGGTCTCCGCTCTACTGTTAAGGGTTCTATCCTCTCTGCCATCTATCTTTCTCCAAGTTCTCCATTTTCCTGTATTGTGAGATTGCTCCCAAAAGTCCTTAACCTTTACTAAAACTTGGTTGTCTTTCTCATGCTTGAGGCCCAAAAATTCCTCTTTCAATAGTGTTGGTTCTTGTTGCCATTTATCCTCCCAGAAGAGTGCCATATCTCCATCTCTTATTTCCCAGAAGCTGTTTTTTTGAAGCACCTCTTTATTCTCCCAGGCCTTGTTCCATATGGGAGAGCCCTTCATGTTTCTAGACATTATTATTAGCTCAGAAGAATGCCAGGAGCTGGCATATTGTTCCTTCCAGATATTTTCCCATTGGGCCTTAGGATCCTTAACCCACTGCCACCAAAGTTTGGCCCCAAGAACCTTACTGAGAATCTCTAGATCATCCAATCCTAGTCCTCCTTGATTCTTGGGTTTACAGATCTTCTCCCATGAGACTAAAGCCCATTTTCTCCTAGTTTCCTCCTTGCCCCAAAGAAAATCTCTTTGGATATTTCTAAATTTCTGTAAGACTCCTTTTGGCACTAGGAGAGCTGATAACATAAAGACTGGGATAGCTTGGAGCACTGCCTTTGTAAGAACCAATCTGCCAGCCAAATTTAAAGATATAAATGTCCAATTCCTGACCTTATCTTGCATCTTGATAGTTAACCGTTCCCAAATGCTCTTGTGCAAAGGTTTAACTGTAAGAGGGACTCCCAAATACCTAGAGGGGAAGGATTCTCTTTGAAAGCCAAGAATTCTGGAGACATTTCTCTGAATGGCTATATGGGTGTTAAAGAAGAACATTTTTGATTTGCAAAGATTGACTTCCATACCTGCTGCCTTAGCAAAGTCATTCAAAATTTTTTTGTAAGCAAGCGCTTCCTTGACTGTGGGAATTCCCTGTAACATGGTATCATCAAAAAATTGTTGATGAGTCAGAGCTTGATCATTCTCCAATAGTTAGAGTTCTTTAATTTTGCTCATTAATTTAGCATGCTTGATGGTCCACCCTAGCCCTTCCATCATAAGGATGTAGAGAAAAGGAGAGAGCAGATCACCCTGCCTGATTCCTCTAGATGGAAGAAAAATTTCAGAGGGAGAACCATTCACTATTGAAAGGCTAGAGGAGGTCACCAGGGCCATGACCCATCTGACCCAATTATGATCAAAACCAAATGCAATAAGTAATCTTTTGATATATCTCCAATTCACTTTATCATATGCTTTGGCTATGTCCAATTGCATTATCATACCTGCTTGCCTTTTACTGGTTAATGAGTGAACCATCTCGTGAGCTCGAATGATGTTATCTAGTATTAGTCTTCTCTCCACATAACCAGATTGTTCCCCCAAAACTAGTGTAGGCAACATAGGTTTGAGTCTGTTGGCCACTACCTTGGAAATTATCTTGTAAACCACATTGCATAAAGCGATGGGCCTATACCTCTCTGGCATTTGAGCATTATCCTATTTTGGAATTAGGGCTATGAAGGAGGTATTGAGAGCCTTCAAAATAGTTATGTTCAACCTAGAATCTTCCACGACCCTTAGAATATCCTTTTTGACAATATTCCAGCAAACTTTGAAGAAGTCTACATTGAATCCATCTGGACCTGGAGCTTTGCCATTTTGCATCTCCTTGAGAACCTCACTGACCTCCTTTTTGGTTACAGGTCTGTTGAGATTACAATTATCCTCTCTGGAAACCAACTTAGGAATGTGCTTAGTGATGTCCTTAATGAATGGTTCCCTTACTAAAATGTCTTCCTGGGCAATACCTCGGAAGTGCTTGACTAACACTGCTTCTATCTCCTCATGGGATTGAAGTATCTGCCCATCCTCGTCCTTGATCACAGAGATCCTGTTGTGAGTCCTATTTGCAATGGTGGATTTATGGAAAAATTTAGTGTTGCGCTCTCCTTCTTTTAGCCATTGAACTCTAGATTTTTGTTTCCAAAAAATTTCCTCTTGTTTACACAACTTTTCCCATTCTTGATGATGTTTCTCTACTTGCTCATTTTTGTTCTTATCAAAGCCCTCCTTGATCAAAGCTTGATTGAGCTCCAGCATTTTATTTTCTATCGATTTCTTACCTGCAAAGATATTTCCAAATTCATTCTTGTTCCAAGCTTTTAGCTTATTCTTGATGTACTTTAATCTTTTGTGTAGCAGGATCATTGTTGATCCTTGAGTCTACAAATCTTCCGTCCACCATTTTTCAATGTTATTAATGAATTCTGGGTGTGAAAACCAAATATTTTCAAATCTGAAAGGTCGATTTCTAGGGGTACCTATGCCCTTGATCTCCATTTGAATTGGCCAGTGATCTGAACCTCCAAAAGGGAGAATACCTGCTATTATTTCCTTGTCTATAAGCATGAGATTCTCAGACATCATGAATCTATCTAACTTGGAGGCTACCTGGGAATCCACTCCTCTTTTATTGTTCCAAGTGCAAAGGCCATTGTTTGTCTCAATATCAACAAGCTTCATGTTCTCTAAAAAGGATTGGAAGGGTGAGGAATCTTTGTTTAGAGCTCTTGTGCCCCCTTTTTTCTCTGAGAGAGATCTGATCATATTGAAGTCCCCTCCTATGACCCAAGGTAAACCTGCATGCCTGAACCTGAGATCCACCAAGGAGTCTATAAACCTGATTTTGTCATCTAACCTTTGAGGGCCATAAACATTCATGACTAGATAAGTATTTCTATCCCCTACAGGCTGAATGACCACTGATAAATAGTTCCTTGATGCCTCCGCATCAATTATTCCAATTTTTTGGGGATTCTAGAGAGTGAGGATACCCCCTGCTGTATTTTCAGCTTTAACTTCTAGAAACTCAAATCTACTGAGCCATTTACTATGTATTTGCCTTAACTTTTGAATGGAGCATTTCATTTCTTGGACAAAAATTATATCTGGAGCTGCCTGTTTCATTCTGTTATTCAACATTCTCTGTTTTCTTTTGCTGCCTAGACCTCTAATATTCCAAGTTGTGAACTTCATAATTAAAGATTGGTAAAGGAGTAACTGGTTAGATCTTTCATCTTACCTGAGTCTATCATAAGCTTTCCACATTCCATTAGTAGCTCATTCTTCTATTTCCTGCCTCTTTTCTTTCCTTGATTTCTTGGTGCTAACCCCGAAGTTGTTTTTATTGCTTTCACCCCTTCATTACTTTGTCTTTCAATGTTGTTTACTTCCTCCTAGCCCTTTGCCTGAGTTTTCCATAAGAATAATTGTTGTATTCGATTGAACTCTTGTTGTGGTAGTGATTCTACCCCACCAGTAGTTCCTTGATTCAAGAACCCTTCTAGATCAAGGTTTTCTCTTTCAAGAATCTCCTAAAGCTCATTGTCCTCTGTTTCCATCTCACTCTGGGTCATTTCCTGATCCATTTCCAGTTCTAAATCACTCAACATGATCCCTTTTTATTTTTCGTGTTCCTGTGTTTGATCATTACCTTCTTCCTTCTCCTTCTTCTACTACTATTTATTCATCCTCTTCGAGTACTTGGAACTGATTCTGACTAGCTTTTTGTCTTTCAGCCTGGTGTTGCTTCGGCCTTTTTTTGCCGCTTTTTCCTTTATGAGATACTTTGTGAAAGTTGTCTGTGTCTTTCAATGTGTTAGTTTTGTTTTTGTTTTCTGCTTTACTGAGAGGGCAGTCTCTTAGAAGGTGCCCATGTTCATGGCATCTGCGGAATCTAAAAGGGATATGCTCGTAGTCTACTCTCTGCACCCAATCCTCATCAAAAACCTCCAAGATGATCTCATCCGGAAGAGCCCCAGATAGATCCATTTCCACACAGATCCTTGCAAAGGAGGTATATTTTCCCCTCCTTGTGGCTTCAGAAACTTTGACAAACCGTCCTAATTTATTGCCTATGGCAGCTAGCAATTCTGTTTGCCAGTAATCCAGAGGTAGAGAATAGAGTCTTACCCAAACCAGGACTGAAGTAAAAGTTTCCCTCTCCAGAACGAAATTCATCATCCAAGGTCTCATGTAGAGCCCTGCTGCTGCATAGAAGTATGGGCCGCCTTCAAACACTCTGTCTTTATCTTCAATGTTGGTGAACACCACAGTGAAGAAACCCTTGGACCCCAGATGAAGATCAATGCTTCCTTTGGGCTTCTAGTGGTATCTGATCCATGTTTGTAATGCTTTTTCATTGGGCCATAACCCCATGAATTTTCATATTATTGCATAAGTCTGCATGTGGTCCCTATGCGCCTGTAGTGTTGGATCATTTAAACTACTCTAGGAGTGATTTCAGCCTTGGGTTTACATGGTCCCTTCTGATTTTTGTCTTTTGTTCCCTGTTTTTTATCGTTTTCCTCCTTGTCTTTTGTGCCATCATTCTCCTTTGGTTTGCTGCCTTCTGTTTCCTCCTCCCTGTTTCTTCATCCTTCCTCAGCATTACCTCTGCCTTTATCCGAAGGTCTCTTGCCCTTGCTAGCCACCACCTCCTTTTAGGAGGGAGTGGAGCTCCCTCCTCTATGTCCCTCCATGGGGAAATTCCTTAGTAACCTGAAACCCTAGTTGCCGTCGTTTCGCCTCCGCTCCGCCTTCCCCCCACGTCAATCCATCTTGTGCTCTATTCTCACTTCCTCTGTAATATTTAATAAATCATGACCCATATAATCCGTATAATGTGTAAATATCTCTACAAACCATCCGTTTGGCCTGGGAAATTTGTCCTTGGTGTTATCACATACAAATATTTTTATAAATTTGGTAAAAAAAAATTAATTTGAGAAAAAAATTGTGGTTTTATAAGGCTATTAGTGGTCTCGGGCTTATCAGCAAGGTTAAAATTTTCTTTTGTTCTCGAGGCGCAATCTCCAAGTCCATATTCCATACCACATATGTATTATTGAAAATCCACTATTCACCAATTGTCAAGCCAACAACAAGCCACAAGCCAAGGCTACGCTCGACACATAACACCAAGCTAAGGAGAGGAGCCCAAAAGGGCACATAATACATTATAGTATGCGTCGATGAGAGTTGTAAGCCTTGGTGAATATAAAGGTTTATAAGCATCATCACCTCATCAATGTGCGATAAATCCCATACAAAACAAAACAAAAAAATAATAAAAATAAAAATAAAATGAGAACACAATAGATTTTTGGGTTCAAAACTTTGATGCCATATTCAAAGGAGAAACACCATCTGATGAGGAGGATCGCTAAATTCCATTCGTTGCCAATTGAAGGAGTTTCTGAAAATTCCATATTCCAATAATCAAGCCTAATGGAATGCCAAACCCTTGCGTGCCCAACTGTAGTTTTAATGTCAAATCTTCAGGGGCCCAAGTGTTGATGTGAATGGCAAGTTCACGAGACGATAACACTTATGCTTCTAAGATGCAGATGTCAAAGGGATTGGTCAAATCACCAATTTTTTAAACTCTATAAAAGATTATTTTGAATGTAAGGGTTCGGTTTTTAGAGAAAAAGACAATTGTCTGTATGTAAATCTTTCTTATTAAAATCTAAGTTTGCCAAGATCATAAGTGCTTGAGCATTTTAGACTAGAGATCCTTGCATCAATATTTTCTGGTCTATATTTGCTTCATGTGATTGTGCTCCTTTCGATATTTCATTTAATTTATTATCTTCATATTTGAATGAAAGCCATGTGAATTAAATAATTCATCATTGATGCTCTATGGATTCATCAGATTCAAATATTTTCATTATTTCACTCTAAATTCATCGCATAATTCATCCTTGTTAGGTGCTCCATTTTGATGGAATATCTTTTTTATTTCACCACCATACTCTTATGACTCAATTGTCTAAGGAAATACTACTTACCTTGCCTCTGTAATTTCATTTTTTCACAAACCAACATCTTAGAAACCTCTTGATCTATACTCAACTATATTGACTCCATGCCCAATGGTTATTTTCTTCTCTACCCTACCACACATATAAAGCCCCGTCTTATTTGAAGATCTTTCCATTGTTTCACACATGAGCTAATGTTAAAGTGACACTGGATAACTGACTCATAGAAGGAGGCCCCCTCTGTATTGCAAAGGATAGCTTCCAATCCCAAATATTGGTTCAAGGTTACCTTGGGATTCTTCTGTGCACAACCAAAAGAAAATTCTGAGTGACAGACATTTTTGGCACCGTTGATGGAGATTGAATTGAGAAATTTTGCCTGGAAAAAATGAGAACGTTCTATTTTGAATTTTGAGGGTGAACAAAGATCATACACAAAGAGTGGTTGTTCATCATTCACCTGGTGACTCTATTGTGCTTTAGATCCAAAGTTTTAAGGCAACTTCACTAGGAAATTATGGCTTCTAGAAATATTTATACAAGGGAAAATCCAGATCCTGATCTAATTCAATTTGTTTTAAGCCATAAAAGGATTCTTTGGAAATCAAAAGAAAAATAATCCAAATCAAGTAAGCCTCAACTAGGAAAATATTCAAAAATAAACAATCCTAAACTTTGAGGAGGCACGTGTTTCTTTTGTTGTAAACTTCGAACACACCTTACTCAGATCAAAGTCAAAATCAAATTTGTCTCAAACTATTTTTGACAAAAAAAAATTTAAGCCTTTTATTTCAAGTTCTTCCCCTCAAGAACAAAAGCCACTTATGAGAGATAGTAAAGGTCCAATGTCGTCTGTTTTTTTGTCATATTTTAACAACTCCCCAATAAATACCTTTGATTCTTGTTTCTTCAATAATTCCTACTTCAAGTTTTTCTCCTCTAAGAATCATGGTGGCTAGATATGCACCACTTTCTCTTCCTGCTAAGCTCCATGACCTTCCCAAAAACTATTCTTAACGTATCATGACTTATAGTGGGGAATGTTAGGATATTCCGACACATAGGATATAGTTAAGTTCAACTTGGTCTAGTATAGAGTAAGGTTAGAGTTAGGTAAAGTGTGTTTCTTTACCGTTGTACATTTTGTAACTTACAATCCGACGGTCACGATATGTAGTGATCCGACGGTTCACTCTCACCTCAGTATTGCCAACACTTGATCCGTGGCTTGACACCCGATTGGTCCATGAGTTCTATTTAAAGCGCATGGAGGGTCATTGTTCGGGTAATCCGTGCATGAGAGAAGCTTATGTAAATTTTCATTCTTTGATTAATAAATTGCCTGTAGTACCCACGTTGGGACAGGCCGTGGACTGTTTCCCTCCTTGCACTTTGAGGGTTTTAACCACGTCAAAAATACTGGTGTATTGATTTGAGATCTGGTTGTGAGTGGTGTCCTTTTGGTGTTCTTTCTGAGAAACTTACCCTGTAAATTCCTACATGGTATCGGAGCTATTTGAGGGCCGCGTCCGTTGGTGATCCAAATCTGAAGCCTATAGAACTGCATGCGGCTGTCGTTTCCTAGATCTGTTGTTTCTGACTGCTTTCGGGCCGAGAGGACTGCTCTGTTGCGTTCGGAGCATCTGTTCCAGTGAGGAACCCCTTTCGTTTCACGCGAAAAGGTTTCTGGTAGCCCTAGTTGCGTCATTTTTCAGATCGGGAGGTATACAGTGTTTTTTGCAGTTTACTGTTATTTTCTCTCTGCTTATTTCGGTCTCAGTTTATTTAGCCTTTTTTTTAACCGGATCTATACCTTTCATTTCTGCGTATTCTCTTTGCCCTGCGACTCTGTGCGATCTGGGCAAATCAGAAACAGAAAGGAAGGATTTTTCTCATGCGCACCTTAGTGTGATCTCGGAAAATCAGAAACATTGAGAAAAATATTTAGTTTTTCGGCTAAAGCTAACTTTGAGATTTTTTTTAAAATTTCTAGTTTTTTGGCTAAAGCTAACTTCGAGCTGCAAGGTTCGTTTTTCTTTGCATATTCGTGTTGGGTTTTGTGTTTTGTGTTTTGTAGGGAAAAAGAGTTTTCTCAAGGCAAGCACGCAAAACAAGGCCCCCCCCCCTCTCTCTCTCTCTCTCTCTCTCTCAAATTTTTTGTATAGATCAATTGGTTCAAAGCTATTTTAAGAGAGTAGAGGTCTTGGGTTCAAGTCTCCATTTTGTGGGGGCGGATTTTTTTTCATTCCCGCACATTCGCGCACTTTGCCGGCAACGTCAACAATTTGTTTTTCAAAAAGCCATAACTTCTTCATCCGGAAGCCTTTTTCAGAGCCGTTTTTTTTAAAACCGCCTATTTTTTCGAGATCTATCCATTGGAACACTTACTTTCGGCATCTTCAGCTTCAGTTTTTTTTTTTTAAATGGAAAGTCCATGCCAAGTCATTTTTGACAGCACTAACTACTTCCAATGGGTAGCCTACATGGAAGATTTACTTAGAAGTAAAGGTCTCTTCAGAATAGCCACAGACCAAGAGAAGAAACCAAAAGATGAAGACAAGGTTGCAAAATGGGAAAATAGACAAGATCGAGCACGTGGTTTGATAGGGATGTCTATTTCTCCTGATCTTAGATTCCACATTGCAGACCTTGAGACTCCTCATGAAGCATTAGAAAAACTCGCTAAAGTTTTTGGGATTAAAAATTAAATTAGAGCCCATCAACTTGAAAATGAGCTTCTTACTTTGGATCCTAATAATTTTTCTTGCATTGAAGATTTCTTGTCCAAATTCAAGACCCTTAGATATCTCTTGGAAGGTGTTAAAGTTAAGAAAGAAGATGGTAACCTTATTTATTCCATCCTTACTAAGTTGGGACCAGCCTACTCTGTATTTGTTTCCACTTTCCATTCTACAAGGGAAGCTTTCATTTGTCAAGGAAAAGACTACAAGGCCCCTTCCTTTGACTCCTTTTGTGATTCCCTAATAAGAGAACAAGAAAAACTCTTACACCTTGGTCTTCTTAATCTTGGAAACTCTTCCACGAAAGCGTTAGCCGCCCAGCAGCACCCAAATTCAAAGAATCCTAAGAAGTCATATCCTCAAAAGAATGGTCCTAAACCATCTCAGCCTCAAAATGAAAGATCATTTCAGCAAAATGATAAGACCAATAAAAACAAATGGAAGAAGACTGATAGACATTGTAACTTTTGTAATCGAGATGGCCACTTAGAATCTAAATGCTTTAAGAAGATGGAAGCTTTGGAAGCCGCAATGAAGAAACATAACATCCATGTGGAGCCTACTTCAACTTCAACTTCCGGAATGGCACTTTCTGCATGTCATTGTTAATCATCTCAGTCTGGTTATGCATTAAATGTATCTTCTTCTTCTTCTCATTCTCATGAGTGGCTCATTGATTCTGGAGCCTCTTGTCACATGGCCAAAAACCAAACCATGTTTTCTTCTTTAAATGATTGTAACACCAAAAATATATATGTTAGTGATGATAGATCTCTTAATGTTGTAGGGACTGGAACTGTTCATCTAGACAATGGTCAGTTTAATGATGTATTATGTGTTCCAACCTTATCCTGCAACCTTCTATCTGTCTATCAGATAACTCATTCAGGTGAAGGTAAAATTGTTGAATTTTCACCTCATGATGTTGTAATCAAGGATCTAAAAGATCCTAAACAGATTCTAGCTACTGGTCTTGCTGATGATTCCAAAAGGTTGTATAAGTTTCACAACTTTGGGTCATCAAATCTTCCCTCAGTATTTATTGCTCATAATGATGAAGTGAGCAAAATTTGGCATGAGCGATTTGGTCACTTAAACTATCGCTCCCTTTAGCATCTATGTAAAGAAAATATGGTGACAGGTCTTCCTATGGTATCTTGCAGAGATGGTGTTTGTTCCGGATGTGTACTCGGAAAAAATCATCGGGACAGTTTTGACAAACGTGCCTCTTGGCACGCCTCAACCCCTTTACAGCTTGTGCACAGTGATTTATGTGGTCCTCTTCCTGTTGCTTCATTCTCTGGCTGCAAGTACTTCTTAACTTTCATTGATGATTTCTCCAGACGCA